>JAQIUQ010001262.1:0-357500 GCA_030378365.1 Hybognathus amarus | reverse complement strand
TTGTTTACAAAAGCTATTCAAGGACTACATTTACAAGCACCCTCATCATGCCATTATGAGATTTAGGCAATACTGAGATTAAACTTTACCTCATTTAAACACAAAATTTAGAGAGAATTATGATGCATCATTGCATCATGATGCAATTATGCTCATAAGCGTAGTAAAATATGTGGCGTATGCTGGTTTTAATCGCTATAATCAGGCATGTAAACATTTTAATTCCACTCTGACTGAAGTGCACACGAGTTTGTGACGAACACGGGTGATATTTTCATGTGCAGATTCATAAACATAGCAGTTAAGAAGGCATCAGATTTCATGAGTTCATGTTGACAATGTTGCACAACATGATGGATGAAAACAGAAATAAAGATACTTGAAGACAGCTAAAAAATCCAATATGTCCATAGAAATGTGCTTTGCATTTGACACAATTAGATTAAAACAGTGTGAATAATGCATAAAACATAATGAATGAATCTTTTTCTGAGTCATTTGGTTCATTCAACGAACGAAGCGAACGATATGAACGAAATGAACGAATTGACTCGGAAAAGATTCGTTCATTTAGATTTTTCAGGAGTCACGAATGTGCATCACAGAACAGAGCAAGGCGAGCATTTGAGCTTATTAAAACTTAAACTTAGTTATTTATTTATTAAATGAGCGATCGTTTCGCTTGATAAGACCCTCATTCATCATCTGGAATAGTTTAAAGCCCTTTGAACAGTTTGCACTGAAACTGTCTTTTGGACCTTGAACCGTTTCGAACCCCATTGAAGTCCATTATATGGAAAAAAATCCTGGAATGTTTTCAACAAAAACCTTAATTTCTTTCGACTGAAGAAAGAAAAGACATGGACATCTTGGATGACATGAGGGTGAGTAAATTATTAGCAAAAGTTTTTTTAAAGGTGAACTACTCCTTTAATGACAGTTGTCAAAAACATGCATTAACCTTACCTCATATTCGAGACAGATGTCATGTCATGGTTATGAAGGTGTCATGTCAGTCTGATGCATACCTCTTCAAGTAAACCAATAAGGGCAATAGTTGTTACACAAAGCAAATTCAATTCATGAGCCTGACAAAACAGCAGCATGTGTGCAGCTCTCGGCCGGAGTCGTAACATGAGAAGGCAAAAGTCTGACTATGTGAGAGAAAGGAGAGTCTGGGCATGTAATTAATGCTTTGAAACGTGTTTGCTAAACGGCAGGTGAGTGCAGTCACACAGTCATTGAGGTCATTTGAGTGAAAGAGACGCCGTGTGTTCGTGCACTTCTGCAGCTGATGACAGGAGACATATAAACGTGTCAGTGCGAAGCAAGGGTTTCAATCTCTGCAATCGCTCGGCTGATATCAGGGGACCAGGTGGCACAAACCTGCAACACACACACACACACACACACACACACACACACACACACACACACACACACACACACACACACACACACACACACACACACACACACACACGCACTTCGGCTTCAGACAGTCAGTCAATGTCAGTCATGAAAACAGCTTGACCTTCTGTTCATGCTGCCCGCTTCACTTTATATGTGTGTTTTTAACGTTTATGTTATTATACATCATATTGATTTATCTTATTTATTCTAGCTTTAGTGTAAATGTGAATGTGTAGTTGAAGTGAAAAGCATGTGGGAGTTGATGTGTCCTGGTGTGCAATGTTATAGTTCATCAGCATTTCTTTAATTCGTCTATAATTATTCTGCATGCAGCTTTTATGAGCCCATATAAAAAGAGTAGGGCTGTCAAATTATTGATTGCGATTAATCGCATCCAAAATAAAGGTTTGTGTTTACATAATATATGTGGGTATAATTATGGTGTATAATTATTTTGTATATATATATTTATATATATATATATATATATATATATATATATATATATATATATATATATATATAATAGACACACATGCATGTATATTTAAGAAAAAAATATATATATAATATTTATATTTATTATATAAATATTTAATATTTATATTTATTATAATATAAATTATATATAAATATATATGCAGTATATACATAAAAATATTTCTTAAATATATACAAGCATGTGTGTATTTATATATATTAAAAATTATACATGCATATCAACATTGTCATAACCGTTACCATACCAAACACTCCGCGAGTCATCATGAAGGAACTGTTTATACTCGACGTTCAGTCCCTATTGGGAACACATGTGTCTGTCTCTCACAGGGGTGACCTTGAAATGAGCAGAGAAGCCTTGAGCCATCGTCATGGAGACCGGATGCAGCTCAAGCTGTGTGTGTGTGTGTGTGCGTTTGTGGGGGGTCAGTGTTACTAAAGGCCAGAGATGGTGAGAGTGTAAGTACTACATACTGAAAGGTGAACGCTGTCGAGAACATGTGCCATGTGCCAAAATTATATTTATTATTGTATATAAATATATAAACGCCTATTTTTTAATGCTAACTTTTTGACAGTATTTTAGAACAATTAAACAATTTTTTATACAAAATTCTCCATACTATAATGTAAAACAAAAATAACATTCTCATCAGTGTAATGACAAGAAAGATACTAGAATATGTTAATGAAATAATACATCATAATAACAAAGATACTATTATTTAAAATACTGTATATATAAAATAAAAGTTTGGGTTGGTAAGATTTTAAAATGTTTTTGAAAAAAGTCTCTTTCCTCACTAACGCTGCATTTATTCTGATGAAAAATACAGTAATAACAGTAAATATTATTATGATTAAGAAATAGCAATAAAATTGCCATAATGCAAAAACTTTCAGTTTTTGAAAAATGACCTGGAGGTGTTTTTTTATGAGATTCACTCTTATATGAATCTCTTTTGACAGGCAGTGAGAAGTAATTCTAGAGACTGAGTGAGAATAAGAAAATGAGAACGACACACACACACATACTCGCACTCACATCTCTCTCTCACACACACATAAACACACAGACACACACATGCACCCACACATGCACACACACACACACACACACACACACACACACACACACACACACACACACACACACACACACACACACACACACACACACACACACACACACACACACACACACACACACACACACACACACACACACACACACACACACACACACACACACACAGGAAGTGATGGCACTGAGATGGGTTTGGCTTCCTTTCTGTCTCTGCTCCATAATCTTTTTTAGATTACTGTAATACAGCTGTCTTCCTCTCTCACTCGCTCTCTCTCTACCGCTCTCCTCGTCTCTGTGCGTTCTCTTTATTATTGGCAGAACAAAGCCGTCCTGTTATAATCTCCTCAAGCCAAGCTGTCATCACATTTAGACGAGACATGAAACTTCTGTTCCATTTTATTGCCCAAGTCATTTCCAACAACATTTGCATTAATCCAAGCCCTCCATTAGCTCTATCAGTCGCAGCAATCTCCCCCCAATTAAACCACAAAAGACTTTTTATTAATGTCATTAGAACTGATTCAACATATTTCCATTTACATATTCTTAGTATTTGACGTAAAAAAATGAACAGAAGACAGATGTAAGATGAAGGGGGTTCAGAAAAGAGGGCTGGGCTGATTTAAAAAGGGGCGGAGTCTGTGTTCATAAGGGGTGTGGCCTGACATGTGTGGATTGTTTTGTGGTGTGATGAGGGCGGGGCCTGTGTGGTGGCTCGTCAATGGTCAAACCAAAAAAGAGAGAGAAAAAGAGAGAGAGAGATGAGAGAAAAGAGGAAAACAAACAAGCATGCAAATGGAAACTGTCGCAACCGGAATTATTTTGTATTTTTTATTGTATTCACGACAGGCCTAATCCAGATTAATGACACGCCTAATCCAGGTAAGTTTTTAACATCTACTCTTGTCTAATGGAAATCAATATGAACAGCAGATATGCTAATTATTTCCCATTTGTGTTTCTGCTGTTAGGAAAATGGCGTTCGTCAGCTGCCAATTTGTATCCAGCCTCTCACGGAAAAACCTGCGATGAGACGATTAGACGCCGGCGATATGTTATGCCCTAAATTATTGCATGATTAACTAAATGTATTTTTCCATGTACATTTCTGAAATGCACTTCTGTAAAGCTGCTTTGAAACAATATGTATTGTGAAAAGCGCTATACAAATACATTTGAACTGAATTGAATTAATGACAGCTGCAGCCGTGAGCCGTGACAAGCTACCAGCTTTTAGCCACTTAACTAGCTAACAATGCTAACTAGTCAGAGCAAACAACCACCAAAATCATACATTTGCATTTTTTTAAATAATACCTAATCGGATTTTATCCAAGATATGACAATTCCGTGAATTTCCGCGTTACAGTAAATTACATTTCTATACCTGGATTCCGCCATTCTGTCCGTGTTTTCCGCATTGCAAGAATGAAATATAGTCCTATGGTTGCCAACCGCCGTAAAAAAACACTGAAGAAGCAGCCCGTTCTCAGTCCCAAAGGAGTCTACTGACGCTTTTGACAATGCATCCAACGCGTCCAATCCAACGCACATGGGACCCTTTGGCGTCAATATAGACGCAGATATATATGGGCCAGAAGGCACCTCCTAGTGGTCTAACCCTAACCCTACACCAGACCTAAACCTACCCATAACCGAAGCGTGTTATTTTTTTCTCCAGGTATCTCTGTCTCTCTCTCTCATTCAAATGGGCAGTTTGGACGGCCAAACCGGACGAGACTGGTCGTAAATATGGCGGCGTTGTATTTGGAGTGACATAGGTGGCATCTATGAATATAATACTGTGCTAGTGCCTTTGCCCAATGCATCTGAGCCATAAAGCATGACAATATTTTACTCAGCAAGTGGTGTCCAGTTATCATTTTGGAAATAAAAAGGGTAAAATTGTGATTTTATTGCTATTTTAAATGAAAAAGTCTTAATTTTGCAGTCAGATCAAAAATGTGTTAAAAACAAAACAAAAAAAATTACATGACTGGAAATGGAAGCACAGGCACTCAGGCACATTGCATTATGGGATACACTATTGCATATGCAGTAAGTCATGTAGGTTTTCCATGAATACTACAGCAAACTTACAAACTGTGCACAGTATATGCTACTGACTATATACTGCAGAGATAGCAAGAGACGTATGGCACTAATGGCAGTCTTCAAACACAGCACCAAACCCCTCATATCAGCATCTGCAGCTTTCATGAGTGTAGGCCGCACACCTCTGAGCACTCTCAGAGCACTAGATACGCCACTAATTAACCAGCCTGGTGATTAGACATGACCCCGGCCGGCCCTTCAGCTCTGGGTCAGTGAGGGGACGAGATCTGGGTCATCATCACGCATGTGTGTGTGTGTGTGTGCTGTTACTAACAGAAATACAGTGAAGCTACAATATCCTTTCAATTATATGTGACTGAACAATTAAATTATCCGGCAGATAAACAAGGGTTACAAAAAAACAACTAATTAATGTTATAGCCTCATAAGGGGTGTGGCCTAACAAGTGAGGATTGGTTGGATTTTGATGAGGGTGGAGCCTTGGGCTGAAATGGAAAGGGGTGTGGCATAAGATTAGAAGGTTGAGCTTAAGAGGCGGAGTTCAGCAATGGGGCGGGGCCTGATGGGAAATGGGGTGGGGCTTGAGAGAGAAAGGTGTAGATATAGAAACGTTCACAGAAACGATTCAATGAATGTGCATGTTAACAAGTCAAACCTTGAATAAATAAATCATAACAGGTAGATACTGAACATTTGCAGTGATGTTAATCTAATACTTAAAGTATAAGAAGTCACTTTACTCATTAAAAACACACTCAAACCACATTCAGACACAGTTCATCTCACCGTTTCAGAGATCTCAACCATGTCTCAGAATTTCCAAGATTTCAAAAGTTTTGAACATTTCTCATCAAATGATTCGGAGCTGCTATTCACATTCATTTTTACTGTATGACAACTCCTGACTCATTTGGGTCTATTAGTTATTTCTCCTGAGGCGAATCATCTGAGACAAAGTTCATAAGTCTCACGAGCAATGTAAAGAGCAACAAAACCCTCTGGGAGGCTTCATAGAAAAATGAGTTAAAATGATAAACAGACATATGAGAAGACAGTTACAAAAGACACTGCAAGATATCACAGAGCTCAGAGTCACTTCATGATAATCTCTGTGAAAAGCATGTTCAGGATTGCCTTTTGGTTACATCATTCTATTGAGGTCTAAAATGTCTATTTGTAACATTTACAGTGGTTGAACATTGCAACCACATGTCTTCTGCAAATTACAAGCATTAAAATGAGTCTATAAACAAAATTAGTCATTGAATCATTCACTTCACAGCTAGACCATCCACTGACTGTCTGATGCACATTACATACAAATATGACATCACCAGCATCAAATCTAAAGCCAAAATAAAATAAAATATTGATGAAAAATCAATGAAAAATCATTGATGAAAAAAGTCACAAATATTACACCATTTTAAACATTGTTCAAACACATAGGCTACTGAGTTACTAAAACTATCTTTGTCAAAGAATACACTTGTTTGTTCACAGTTTGAATGTTTTTTTAATTTCGAGGTGAATCATCCATTGTTGCTTTAAAAGCTACAAAGCAGGAGCACTAAAATGATATTCAGAGTCACATTACACGATTTTAACATTTAATAAAAACAGTAGCCTACATGAGATTATCATTGCAACACTTTGTGTTCGTTGTTCCAGTGTGACGTCGCAGAAAAATGGAAACCGCTTCTAATATACTACAGGTGAAACTCAAAAAATTTGAATATCAAGCAAAAGTTATTTATTTTAGTAAAAAAAAATATTTTAGTAATTAAACTAATTATTATACACTCTAAAAATTGCTGGGTTGTTTTAACTCAACTTTGGGTCAAATATGGACAAACCCAGCCATTGTGTTACATTTTTTTAATTACATTTATAACCCAACATTTGGGTTTGTCCATATTTGACCCAAAGTTGGTTTAAAACAACCCAGCATTTTTAGAGTGTAGACTCATTACATGCAAAGTGAGATATTTCAAGCCATTATTGGTTACAATTTTGATTATTATGGCTTAAACCCCAAATTCAAAATTGGAATATTGTGAAAAGATTTTCATATCTGTAAGCCATAATCACTAAAATTATAACAAATAAAGGCTTAAAATATCTCACTTTGCTTGTAATGAGTCAATATAATATATTAGTGTCACCTTTTAAGTTGAATTAATGAAATAAATTAACTTTTGCACGATATTTTTCAAGTTTCACCTGTACAATCGCGCGTTGTCACCATCGCGGCTGGTTAGGAAAAAAACGTTGACCTTTTATTGCAGGTCGCAGCGTCGCGTGTACACTGGAAAAAAATTGGAGTAGGATTTACTTGAAAAAAGCTAGGCAACTTTTTTCACTCAGAAAATGCTAGTAAATTTACAAAGATTTGCCAAGTAAAAACCTAAACATATTTATCAGTAGCTTTAATTAGAAATCTTTAAGTTAAATGTACTTGGAATATGGAATTAAGTAAACTTGACAGAAAATAAGTCATTTTAACTTTGCTAGTAAAAGGTTGATTAATATCGATTTAGCCTTTGCATTACATTTCACTAAAACAATAATATTGAATTTCATTAGTCATTTATAGTTTGTGCTTTACTTAAATCATCTAAGTAATTTATATTACATCATGTCAGATGTTAAGCATCTTGTGAATGCAAAGACCTCAATACTTGGTAGATGATACACAATGGCGGTAACATTTGATGGGTCGTTTCTGTGTTTAAATGTGTCCTTTTGAGCAAAAAATTTTCTCGAAATGTCACAAAATGGCAAGTTACTAATACTGACAACTAAAACTGACATCTGTAAGTCTATAAAACGATTTCTGAGGAGATTTATTGAGCCTACAGGCAGGATTAAAGCAGGATTAAAAGGAGAAGCTGTTAAACCTGCCCCTTTAAGACCCGCTGGAAACATCTCCTTAAACGTGTCTGAGCTGTCAGGAGATTTTTAACGACAATGACACGCTGTTGCAGTCTTTATCAGTATATTAACTAAGAAATGCGACACGTTACAGTTTTCCTAAAGTGATGCATTTTACAGTGTCAACATGTCTTATATTTGGGGTTTTGTTTGCTTTTATGGAAAGGTTCATGTATAAACTGGGAAACTGAGTAAAAACAGTATAGTGTCACTCTAGTTTCTTCATCCACCTCCCAAATCTGCCGCTTGGTCCCTAGAGAGCAAGAAAAGATGTAGTCAGGTCTATTCTTGTGTGTTACGCTGGTCTTTTATCATCCAGTTCATTCAGTGGCCATCAGGGTCCTATTGAACATCAGTCTTTCTTTCTTTCTTGCCCTTTATATTTCCCTCTTCCAACTCGCGGCAGTCTTTTCTCTCCATTTCAGCCTGACTGCTCTTGTCCTCTTGTCTCTCTCTCTCTCTCTCTCGCTCTCTCTCTCTCTCTCTCTCTCTCTCTCTCTCTCTCTCTCTCTCTTTCAAGTCACAGCTGCAGCAACAACAATTAGGTCAAGCTCCACACTTGGGCCTATTTTAAGCTTCCTCGCTCTCGCAAAAGACTACAAATGGTCCAATATCAGCGTCTGCGTTCAAATCAAAGCAAGCGCAAGTCTGAATCACAGCGAGTTGGATTCAAAGACTACAATTCTGTGATATTTATAAATGAAACAACGACCTTTGCTTCGAAATTACCACTGAAATGAAACTAAAATAACATGTTCCTGGTCTTAAAGGAGTAGTTCACTTTTAAAAAAAAAACTTTTGCTGATAATTCACTCACCCCCATGTCATCCAAGATGTCCATGTCTTTCTTTCTTCAGTCGAAAAGAAATTAAGGTTTTTGATGAAAACATTCCAGCATTTTCTCCATATAATGGACTTCAATGGGAACCAAACGGTTCAAGGTCCAAATGAGAGTTTCAGTGCAAACTGTTCAAAGAGCTTTAAATGATTCCAGATGATGAATAAGCGTCTTATCAAGCGAAACGATCACTCATTTAATAAAAACATAAGTTTTATAAGCACAAATGTCAGCCTTGCTCTGTTCTGTGATGATGCGTTCGTGACTCTCCTGTTCGAAATCGTTCATCAAAATGAACAAATCTTTTTTTGAGTCATTTGGTTCATTCAACAAACGAAATGATTATTATTAATTTAATGTATTTATTTACTTCACATTGGTGTCTTTTATCATATTTCTGTTATTTTGATGAACGAGTTCGAACGCGCATCACAGAACAGAGCAAGGCGAGCATTTAAGCTTATAAAACTTAAACTTTATATTTTTTTTAAATGAGCGATCGTTTCGCTTGATAAGACCCTTATTCACCGTCTGGAATCGTTTAAAGCCCTTTGAACAGTTTGCACTGAAACTGTCTTTTGGACCTTGAACCGTTTGGACCCCATTGAAGTCCATTATATGGAGACAAATCCTGGAATGTTTTCATCAAAAACCTTCATTTCTTTTCGACTGAAGAAAGAAAGACATGGACATCTTGGATGACATGAGGGTGAGTAAATTATCAGCAAAAGCTTTTAAAAAAAGTGAACTAATGTAAACAATTCATCAGTGTATTAAAAATACAATAAAACAGTACTATTGTGAAATATTCTTACAATTTAAAATAACAGTTTTCTATGTGAATATATGTTAAACTGTAATTTATTCCTGTGATCAAAGCTGTATTTTCTGCATCATTACTCCAGTCTTCAGTGTCACATGATCCTTCAGAAATCAATGCAAATCAATGTAAATAAAAATAAATAATTTACTACAGGGGGACTTTAAGAGTTATTAGAGTATGAAGAAGAACGTGTATTAAGACAGCAAATAGAGTCTGGGCTTCATGACATCTCCCAACTGCACAAATCAACACACTTCCTCCTCATCTCCGCTCACACACACACACACACACACACACACACACACACACACACACACACACACACACACACACACACACACACACACACACACACACACACACACACACACACACACACACACACACACACACACACACAGAGTGATTCAGAAATATCCCACACCAGATGCTCTCAGATAGTCATTAAGGGTCTTACACACGATCACACTGGGGTTTGGTGTCTTTGGCCCTGATCCTCTCTGAAACACAGTTCACCTGATTCACTCCACATGAAGGAATCGATGCTTCACACACTCACTCATTACACCGAAGGGATTTACTCGTCTGTGTGTTTGTGCACGAGTTAAACGACCAGTGTCATTAGCTCTATTCACACTGATCGACGTTTCTCATGGGGTTGTAAGGTGACATTTACAGGGGCTAGTCTGTGATTTTATAGTGTCCGAATCCAAAAGGTCAGTGTTTTTTTTCCTCCCACCACCTGCATAAAAATCCCGCTTTTATCACTGAGGTCCCATGCAAATGTATTTTTACGGACAAAAAAAGTTGTGTTTTTAATAAATTATTTTTTTTAATAAATGCCACTATAAACAACACTATTTTGAATGCTATTCTGGATACTGTTGAATTTAAAGGATTTGTTGTGAGGTGAGTGGAAAAAAAATTAATGTTCATAATGATTTAAGCATTATTTTGCATTTTAATAAAAATGTGACTTACAGTATACAATAATGCAACCTATAGAAAAACTATATAAACTACTTATGTGCACATAGTAACCAAATATAATTTCATTATACCCTATTCCGATGGTCATTGTTTCTCATGTGGATGTCCGTAATAAAATAAAAATGTACACAGTAAAACAGCAGAACAGTTTTGTTAGCTCATTAACTATTTCCTGAACGAATGTCAAAGATTCACTCAACACATCATGTTTGCATGCATTGTATTATCTTCTGTTTGGAGAGTGGTGTGAGCATTGAAAACACTCGGCAGGTCTCATAATTTGTGTTAAAAAACACATTATGATGGTGTAACCCATTTATATTTATCTAATTCACCAGACAATTTAATCCAAAGTGCCTTGCGATAAGGAAAACCACAAGCAATTTATCAAGAAAGAGCAATAAATTAGCATATAATGTAAATAAGTTTTCAACAAAAGTCCATTTTTCAAGGTTAGTCAACCTTTCATGCAGCTAAAATCTGCATTTTTGTTTGCTAATGTCTGTAATGATAATAAAAAAGTTATTATGTTCCTGAAGATTACTAGTAAATGCTGCCACATTTAGTACCATGAAATGTTTTGAGGAAATTTTCTCACACAACTGTGGACAAACCCCAAGCAATTAGCATATTACACATTTTACTTTAAATATCAAATGCTGAAAACAAAGTAAGCATCCTCTTACATTATGCAAATCTTCCATACAGAAAACAAGAGCAACTCTTGGACACACACGTTTGACTGATTCTCTCCAAAGAACTCTAGAATCATTACGCAGACATGAATACATCGACCCATGAGCGCATCTGACGCCATGTTCACATCTCAGCCTGTCCCAGACAAATGAAAATGGATTAATGTGCCTGATGGTTTCACGGACGGGTCACCTGAGGTTATTCCTGTCTATCTTCAACATGAACTTACAATGCAATGAATATATTAGCAAAAAATAATACCCTTTATCTAATCAATAAACTTGTGGCAACAGATTACAAGCAATATTATTTATTACATTTAACAAATTAGAATTGAGTTATAATGAATCAAATTAATCCTTAAAAGTTAACCATTTAAAATGAGCAAAGTTTACACCAAAAAATTTAACAAATATATCTCACAAACAGACAGACGTCAAAGATTAATTAAGAACTTATTATTTTATATTGCCAATATTAAAGACACCTGATGTTAAGCAGAATCACTGAAGGAGAAAAACTTCATTTTAAAACAAACACCGATCACCATAATGGTGACTTAAATGTATGTTTTTGTGGTTGTTGTTGTAACTTTTAAGGAATTAATTTGATTCATTATTACTCAATTCTAATTCGTAAACTTTAATTAATAATATTGCTTGTAATCTGTTGCCACAATTTTTTTGATTAGATAAAGCATATTATTTTTACAGTGTACATATGCCTGCATTAAACAAGAAGTCTCAATAGCTGGGTTATATAGCGATAGCTGATAAACAATGATGCAAAAATGATTAAAAAAGAATTGCTCATACCTCAAACCACTAACATTTCTCTTCATCAACTGCTGGAAAGAGTAAAAAGCGCATTCCCTGTAAAGCAAAGCCGCCGCCTGAGAGTTCACGCACGTTCAGTCACTACACCAGCTCTCATCTGTCCCACGCTGATGTTACACTCGATTCATGATGACACCTGAACTTCTGAACTAGCTCGTTTCTCTCATGGGCTTTTCTGAACATTCAGAGATTGACGGACACACAGAACCTCTTAAAGATGTTCGCAGAATTAGGACAAAAACGCAAACTAATGAACATACTGTGAATATGAATACATGCACAAACAGGAACAGATAATGAAAGAGAATATAACAAATACACATAAACAAATGGATGGTTCACTATCCATGGGGAAAGTCACAATTCAATAATGTTCAGTAAGTACAAACTTGTATTTATTAAAGGAGTAGTTCACTTTTAAAAAAACTTTTGCTGATAATTTACTCACCCCCATGTCATCCAAGATGTCCATGTGTTCTCTTCTTCAGTCGAAAAGAAATTAAGGTTTTTGATGAAAACATTCCAGGATTTTTTTCATATAATGGACTTCAATGGGAACCAAAAGACACTTTCAGTACAAACTGCAAACTGTTCAAAGGGCTTTAAACGATTTCAGGCGATGAATAAGGGTCTTATCAAGTGAAACGATCACTCATTTAAAAAAAAATTAAGTTTAAGTTTTATAAGCTCAAATGCTCGCCTTGCTCTGTTCTGTGATGCACATTCGTGACTCTCCTGTTCGAGCTCGTTCATCAAAAGAACGAATCTTTTCCTGAGTCAACTCATTTTGTTCATTTTTTCTCCATATAATGGACTTCAATGGGGTCCAAAAAGTTCAAGGTCCAAAGACAGTCTCCTGTTTGAACTCGTTCATCAAAATGAACAAATCTTTTTCCGAGTCAATTCCGTTCGTTGAATGAACGAAATGACTCAGAAAAAGATTTGTTCATTTTGATGAATGAGTTCGAACAGGAGAGTCACGAACGTGCATCACAGAACAGAGCAAGGTGAGCATTTGTGCTTATAAAAATTAAACTTTGTTATTTATTTATTAAATGAGCGATCGTTTCGCTTGATAAGACCCTTATTCATCGTCTGGAATCGTTTAAAGCCCTTTGAACAGTTTGCACTGAAACTGTCTTTTGGACCTTGAACCGTTTGGTTCCCATTGAAGTCCATTATATGGAGAAAATCCTGGAATTTTTCCATCAAAAACCTTAATTTCTTTCGACTGAAGAAAGAAAGACATGGACATCTTGGATGACATGGGGTGAGTAAATTAACAGCACAAGTTTTTTTTAAAAGTGAACTACTCCTTTAAGGATGCATTCAAAAGTGACACTAAAGGTGTTTATAATGTTACAAAAGATTCTGTAAAAAAAAAAAAAAAACTTTCTATTCATCAAATAATCCTAAAAAAATTACACCCTTTCCACAAAATATTAACCATTTTAATAATTACTGTAGTAACATTCACATAGATTTCACTGTTTTTACTGTATTTTTGGTCAAAATAAAAGCAGGCTTGTTGAACATGCAGAATAAACATTTTTTTAAAAAAAACCTATCGACCCTGAACTTTTGAATGATAGCGAATGCAAATCACCTGCGATCAGACTGAACAGAACAGATTGTGTAGTCAGGTCTTTAAAGTGAGACGGCAGCTGTTCTGCACAGCTTGATAAGAAACCTTGAAGAGTGTTTCATCTTCATCTTTTTTATCAAAAACACAACAGTGCCGTCAAGGTTAGAGTCACAGAGAACATCACAGTATAATAACAGTAATCTTTCACTCATCACAAACCTGACTTATTAAATAAATTAGCAAGGCAAAAAGACCACGAAGTTATTTTAACAGACGCCTTTTCACCCAAAGTGACATAAATGACAGCACATAATAAATAACAGCCAAACCTCTTTAAACTGGTTCTACTGCAGATTTTTGCACTTGTAATTAGGGCACAAGCCCTGAAAGGCGCAGAGCCCTATTGTTTTCCTTCCACATTATTTTTAGGGCCCAAGCCTGAAAGGGCGCAGAGCCCTATTGTTTTCCTTCCGATTATTTTTTTTTTTTTTTTTTTTTTTTTTTTTTTTTTTCTTTTTTTAGCGACTATTCGGGCACTTTTGGGGCCCTTAACATGCTCGAAAACTCTTGAAACTTTGCACACGGGTCAGAACCCGCGGCCATCAGAGCCGGGCTGAAGCTGGTACCCGGGCGTGGCAGGGCGGCTCGTCAGCGCCCCCTGGAATGGGGTCCGAACACCTGGTCCATAACTCAAACACACTTGCATGTAATAATATGAAACTCGGTACACATGTCGATAGCAGAATTTCATCTCATACCCTCGCGTTCTTGCTTTTTACCCCAGCCCAACAGGAAGTCGGCTATTGAGGTTTTTTTGTAAAACACACGCAATGAACTTTTAAATACTCCTCCTAGAGCTCTGATCCAAATTCGACGAAACTCGGTCAGCTAGAAGTCAAGACATTGAGGATGAAAGTTTGTGTGGGGATTTTTGATATCTCGAACGGTTTGGCCGTGGCGAGGAAACGAAACTATGGCGAGAAACGTGAAACAGGAAGTGTGTCATAACTTCAGCATACATTAACTGATCTGGATGAAACTTCAGCAGTGCGTTCGCTGTAAGAGGACGATCACATGGATGTGACTATTGTGAGTCAAAGTTATAGCGCCACCAACTGGCAGCAGGAAGTGTGTCACTTTCAAAATGCTTTGAAATCACCCTCTTATTTTTACCCGATTTGCTTCAAACTTCATCTGTATAATGTACATACACGGCAGATGAAGACCTATGAATGGATTCTTGATATCTTTGAAACTGTTGCCGTGGCGACGCATCAAACTTTACCATTCTTTTAGGATGCATTCTTTTAGGGATTCGAACATTTGTCCATAAATCAAACACACGTGCATGGATTAATATGAAACTCGGTACACTCATAGATCACATCAGGCCAAACAACTTTCGTGCTCTAAGTTTTACGACAGTTCAAACGGAAGTCGGGAATTATGTTTTTTTTTTTAAATAATTGTCCTAGAAAAACATCAAATTACAACCCATGCTGTTACCAATCACCACCAAACTCGGTGTGCATGAAGTCAAGACATTGAGGATGCTATATTCCGTACGGATTTTTGATATCTCTAACGGTTTGGCCGTGGCGGATTTTTTTGACTAAAAAAGGACACATAAAGTGTGTTATAACTTGGTTAGTTTTACTGACAGTTACAAAACTTGCCGTGTATATTGTTCTATTCAAGCCAAACAACTTTCTAATTAACAATAATAAGCTCAAACCCACAGAAAGTCAGATATTGTAGTTTGAATATGATCATGCTCTTTCTGAGCCTAGGCCTGTCACACAGTCTGTGTGTGTGTGTGATTGAGTCTTTTGACACACAGTCTCTGTGTGTGTGTGTAGGGGGAGGGGGCTTAATAATTTCACTGTGTGTCTGGCCTGCTAAAGTAAATACATTTCTTAAGCCTGGTATTTTTTAAATAAGTTTTTGTTTTTATTTTTTTATAAGTAAAGACATATAACCTGTTTAATTGTAGTGCATTGACAATAGTTTTATATAATTAGTGTATTAATTAAATTAACTTGGTCCATAAATCAAAAAGGAAGTGTGTTAAAACTTCTGCATACATTAACTGATCTTGATGAAACTTCAGCAGTGTGTTCGTTGTAAGAGGCCGATCACATGGATGTGACTATTGTGAGTCAAATATATAGCGCCACCAACTGGCAGCAGAAAGTGTTTCACTTGCAAAATGCTTTGAAATCACACTCTTACTTTTACCCGATTTGCTTCAAACTTCATCTGTATAATGTAAACACACGCCAGATGAAGAGCTGTGAAAGCATTATTCAATATCTAAGATAATGTTGCCATAGCAACGCATCAAACTTTAACATTCCTTTTTTTTGATGATTTTGAGTCTCTTAGCGGCTTTTGGGGCCCTTAATGGGTTTGAAAACTCTTGAAACTTTGCACACAGGTCAGATCCCACAGCCATCAGAGCCGGGAAGATGGTACCCGGGTGTGGCAAGGGGGCTAGACAGCGCCCCCTGGAACGGGGTCCAAAAACTTGGTCCATAAATCAAACACGCTTGCATGTAATAATATGAAACTCAGTACACATGTTGACTCATCGTTTCATATATTCATATATTCTCCTCAAGCCGGACAACTTTCTAATTTACACTCATGAGCTAGGACCCACAGAAAGTCAGATATTTTGGTTTGAAAATGTTGAGTGTCTCTCTGAGCCTACACTTCTGTATGGCAAGCCCTTTTAACATTTAAAAGCTAAGTTTGACTATTCGTAATTAACATTGTAGATATCAACAACGTCTTTCTAGTCGTAATTACATTTTGGATAGTTTGTATTATCATTTAAGATATCTGTAACGTAATTGTGACTAGTCGAAACGACAGATAGAGTATGGCAAGCCGTTTTAACATTTAATCATTTTAACCTACTAGTCTCTATTTTCATGCTACTAGTACTTATTTTTTAGATACTAGTATCTATTCCATTAAGTACTAGTACTTATTCATTAGCTACTAGTGCTTATTCTTTAGATACTAGTGCCTTTTCTTTAGATACTAGTGTTTATTCTTTAGGTACTAGTACCTTTTTAAAGATACTAGTACTTATTCATTAGACACTAGTCCTTATTTATTAGATACTAGTACTTATTCATTAGATGCTAGTCCTTATTCATTACATACCAATGCTTATTAATTAGTTACTAGTACTTATTCATTAGATGCTAGTACCTATTAAATAGATACTAGTACTTATTCATTAGACACTAGTACTTATTTCAATGGTGACTAGTAACTATTCTTTTGTTACTAGTCACATTTTTTCCAGTGACTTCTATGGTGATCTGTCATTCAGATATCAACTATTCAGTTCTGACTAGTATGTTAGTATGTATTCCAATTGTGGAATACATACTAGTATGTATTCCAAAGCAGGGGTTACGTTTTGCACGTCGTGCAGAATAACCCTAAAGGCACCAAGGTGGCGGTGCCACCGGCTTTATATATATATATATATATATATATATATATATATATATATATATATATATATAAATATAAGCTGCGAGCAGCGATGGAGGGCCAAAGCCGGCGGTACCGCCATCCCGGTGCCTTTAGGCACCGGGGTTGCGGTGCCACCGGCTTGGGCCCGCAATCGCTGCTCGCAGCTTATATTTAGGGCCCAAGCCCTGAAAGGCGCAGAGCCCTATTGTTTTCCTTCCGATTATTTTTTTTTTTTTTTTTTTTTTTTTTTTTTTTTTTTCTAGCGACTATTCGGGCACTTTTGGGGCCCTTAACATGCTCGAAAACTCTTGAAACTTTGCACACGGGTCAGAACCCGCGGCCATCAGAGCCGGGCTGAAGCTGGTACCCGGGCGTGGCAGGGCGGCTCGTCCAGCGCCCCCTGGAATGGGGTCCGAACACCTGGTCCATAACTCAAACACACTTGCATGTAATAATATGAAACTCGGTACACATGTCGATAGCAGAATTTCATCTATACCTCGCGTTCTTGCTTTTTACCCCAGCCCAACAGGAAGTCGGCTATTGAGGTTTTTTTGTAAAACACACGCAATGAACTTTTAAATACTCCTCCTAGAGCTCTGATCCAAATTCGACGAAACTCGGTCAGCTAGAAGTCAAGACATTGAGGATGAAAGTTTGTGTGGGGATTTTTGATATCTCGAACGGTTTGGCCGTGGCGAGGAAACGAAACTATGGCGAGAAATGTGAAACAGGAAGTGTGTCATAACTTCAGCATACATTAACTGATCTGGATGAAACTTCAGCAGTGCGTTCGCTGTAAGAGGACGATCACATGGATGTGACTATTGTGAGTCAAAGTTATAGCGCCACCAACTGGCAGCAGGAAGTGTGTCACTTTCAAAATGCTTTGAAATCACCCTCTTATTTTTATCCCGATTTGCTTCAAACTTCATCTGTATAATGTACATACACGGCAGATGAAGACCTATGAATGGATTCTTGATATCTTTGAAACTGTTGCCGTGGCGACGCATCAAACTTTACCATTCTTTTAGGATGCATTCTTTTAGGGATTCGAACATTTGTCCATAAATCAAACACACGTGCATGGATTAATATGAAACTCGGTACACTCATAGATCACATCAGGCCAAACAACTTTCGTGCTCTAAGTTTTACGACAGTTCAAACGGAAGTCGGGAATTATGTTTTTTTTTTTAAATAATTGTCCTAGAAAAACATCAAATTACAACCCATGCTGTTACCAATCACCACCAAACTCGGTGTGCATGAAGTCAAGACATTGAGGATGCTATATTCCGGACGGATTTTTGATATCTCGAACGGTTTGGCCGTGGCGGATTTTTTTGACTAAAAAAGGACACATAAAGTGTGTTATAACTTGGTTAGTTTTACTGACAGTTACAAAACTTGCCGTGTATATTGTTCTATTCAAGCCAAACAACTTTCTAATTAACAATAATAAGTTAAAACCCACAGAAAGTCAGATATTGTAGTTTGAATATGATCATGCTCTTTCTGAGCCTAGGCCTGTCACACAGTCTGTGTGTGTGTGTGATTGAGTCTTTTGACACACAGTCTCTGTGTGTGTGTGTAGGGGGAGGGGGCTTAATAATTTCACTGTG
The DNA here is from genome assembly GCA_030378365.1 of Hybognathus amarus. Classification (NCBI taxonomy): domain Eukaryota; kingdom Metazoa; phylum Chordata; class Actinopteri; order Cypriniformes; family Leuciscidae; genus Hybognathus; species Hybognathus amarus. The sequence goes on along the minus strand of JAQIUQ010001262.1, from coordinate 338,598 downwards.
TGTCTGGCCTGCTAAAGTAAATACATTTCTTAAGCCTGGTATTTTTTAAATAAGTTTTTATTTTTATTTTTTTATAAGTAAAGGCATATAACCTGTTTAATTGTAGTGCATTGACAATAGTTTTATATAATTAGTGTATTAATTAAATTAACTTGGTCTTGAAATCGCACTCTTACTTTTACCCGATTTGCTTCAAACTTCATGTGTATAATGTAAACACACGCCAGATGAAGAGCTGTGAAAGCATTATTCAATATCTAAGATAATGTTGCCATAGCAACGCATCAAACTTTAACATTCCTTTTTTTTTGATGATTTTGAGACTCTTAGCGGCTTTTGGGGCCCTTAACGGGTTTGAAAACTCTTGAAGCTTTGCACACAGGTCAGATCCCACAGCCATCAGAGCCGGGCTGAAGATGGTACCCGGGTGTGGCAAGGGGGCTAGACAGCACCCCCTGGAACGGGGTCCAAAATCTTGGTCCATAAATCAAACACGCTTGCATGTAATAATATGAAACTCAGTACACATGTTGATCTCATCGTTTCATATATTCATATATTCTCCTCAAGCCGGACAACTTTCTAATTTACACTCATGAGCTAGGACCCACAGAAAGTCAGATATTTTGGTTTGAAAATGTTGAGTGTCTCTCTGAGCCTACACTTCTGTATGGCAAGCCCTTTTAACATTTAAAAGCTAAGTTTGACTATTCGTAATTAACATTGTAGATATCAACAACGTCTTTCTAGTCGTAATTACATTTTGGATAGTTTGTATTATCATTTAAGATATCTGTAACGTAATTGTGACTAGTCGAAACGACAGATAGAGTATGGCAAGCCGTTTTAACATTTAATCATTTTAACCTACTAGTCTCTATTTTCATGCTACTAGTACTTATTTTTTAGATACTAGTATCTATTCCATTAAGTACTAGTACTTATTCATTAGCTACTAGTGCTTATTCTTTAGATACTAGTGCCTTTTCTTTAGATACTAGTGTTTATTCTTTAGGTACTAGTACCTTTTTAAAGATACTAGTACTTATTCATTAGAAACTAGTCCTTATTTATTAGATACTAGTACTTATTCATTAGATGCTAGTCCTTATTCATTACATACCAATGCTTATTAATTAGTTACTAGTACTTATTCATTAGATACTAGTACCTATTAAATAGATACTAGAACTTATTCATTAGACACTAGTACTTATTTCAATGGTGACTAGTAACTATTCTTTTGTTACTAGTCACATTTTTTCCATTGACTTCTATGGTGATCTGTCATTCAGATATCAACTATTCAGTTCTGACTAGTATGTTAGTATGTATTCCAATTGTGGAATACATACTAGTATGTATTCCAAAGCAGGGGTTACGTTTTTGCACGTCGTGCAGAATAACCCTAAAGGCACCAAGGTGGCGGTGCCACCGGCTTATATATATATATATATATATATATATATATATATATATATATATATATACATATATAAATATAGCTGCGAGCAGCGATGGAGGGCCAAAGCCGGCGGTACCGCCATCCCGGTGCCTTTAGGCACCGGGGTTGCGGTGCCACCGGCTTGGGCCCGCGATCGCTGCTCGCAGCTATATTTTTATTTATTTTTTTTTTTTTATTTTTTTTTTCTTTTTAGCGACTATTCGGGCACTTTTGAGGCCCTTAACATGCTCGAAAACTCTTGAAACTTTGCACACGGGTCAGAACCCGCGGCCATCAGAGCCGGGCTGAAGCTGGTACCCGGGCGTGGCAGGGCGGCTCGTCAGCGCCCCCTGGAATGGGGTCCGAACACCTGGTCCATAACTCAAACACACTTGCATGTAATAATATGAAACTCGGTACACATGTCGATAGCAGAATTTCATCTATACCTCGCGTTCTTACTTTTTACCCCAGCCCAACAGGAAGTTGGCTATTGAGGTTTTTTTGTAAAACACACGCAATGAACTTTTAAATACTCCTCCTAGAGCTCTTGATCCAAATTCGACGAAACTCGGTCAGCGTGAAGTCAAGACATTGAGGATGAAAGTTTGTGTGGGGATTTTTGATATCTCGAACGGTTTGGCCGTGGCGAGGAAACGAAACTATGGCGAGAAACGTGAAACAGGAAGTGTGTCATAACTTCAGCATACATTAACTGATCTGGATGAAACTTCAGCAGTGCGTTCGCTGTAAGAGGACGATCACATGGATGTGACTATTGTGAGTCAAAGTTATAGCGCCACCAACTGGCAGCAGGAAGTGTGTCACTTTCAAAATGCTTTGAAATCACCCTCTTATTTTTACCCGATTTGCTTCAAACTTCATCTGTATAATGTACATACACGGCAGATGAAGACCTATGAATGGATTCTTGATATCTTTGAAACTGTTGCCGTGGCGACGCATCAAACTTTACCATTCTTTTAGGATGCATTCTTTTAGGGATTCGAACATTTGTCCATAAATCAAACACACGTGCATGGATTAATATGAAACTCGGTACACTCATAGATCACATCAGGCCAAACAACTTTCGTGCTCTAAGTTTTACGACAGTTCAAACGGAAGTCGGGAATTATGTTTTTTTTTTTTAAATAATTGTCCTAGAAAAACATCAAATTACAACCCATGCTGTTACCAATCACCACCAAACTCGGTGTGCATGAAGTCAAGACATTGAGGATGCTATATTCCGGACGGATTTTTGATATTTCGAACGGTTTGGCCGTGGCGGATTTTTTTGACTAAAAAAGGACACATAAAGTGTGTTATAACTTGGTTAGTTTTACTGACAGTTACAAAACTTGCCGTGTATATTGTTCTATTCAAGCCAAACAACTTTCTAATTAACAATAATAAGCTCAAACCCACAGAAAGTCAGATATTGTAGTTTGAATATGATCATGCTCTTTCTAAACCTAGGCCTGTCACACAGTCTGTGTGTGTGTGTGTGTGTGTAGGGGGAGGGGGCTTAATCATTTCACTGTGTGTCTGGCCTGCTAAAGTAAATACATTTCTTAAGCCTGGTATTTTTTACATAAGTTTTTATTTTTATTTTTTTATAAGTAAAGGCATATAACCTGTTTAATTGTAGTGCATTGACAATAGTTTTATATAATTAGTGTATTAATTAAATTAACTTGGTCCATAAATCAAAAAAGTAAGTAAATAAATCAAAAAGGAAGTGTGTTAAAACTTCTGCATACATTAACTGATCTTGATGAAACTTCAGCAGTGTGTTCGTTGTAAGAGGTCGATCACATAGATGTGAGTCAAATATATAGCGCCACCAACTGGCAGCAGAAAGTGTTTCACTTTCAAAATGCTTTGAAATCGCACTCTTACTTTTACCCGATTTGCTTCAAATGTAAACACACGCCAGATGAAGAGCTGTGAAAGCATTATTCAATATCTAAGATAATGTTGCCATAGCAACGCATCAAACTTTAACATTCCTTTTTTTTGATGATTTTGAGTCTCTTAGCGGCTTTTGGGGCCCTTAATGGGTTTGAAAACTCTTGAAACTTTGCACACAGGTCAGATCCCACAGCCATCAGAGCCGGGCTGAAGATGGTACCCGGGTGTGGCAAGGGGGCTAGACAGCGCCCCCTGGAACGGGGTCCAAAAACTTGGTCCATAAATCAAACACGCTTGCATGTAATAATATGAAACTCAGTACACATGTTGATCTCATCGTTTCATATATTCATATATTCTCCTCAAGCCGGACAACTTTCTAATTTACACTCATGAGCTAGGACCCACAGAAAGTCAGATATTTTGGTTTGAAAATGTTGAGTGTCTCTCTGAGCCTACACTTCTGTATGGCAAGCCCTTTTAACATTTAAAAGCTAAGTTTGACTATTCGTAATTAACATTGTAGATATCAACAACGTCTTTCTAGTCGTAATTACATTTTGGATAGTTTGTATTATCATTTAAGATATCTGTAACGTAATTGTGACTAGTCAAAACGACAGATAGAGTATGGCAAACCGTTTTAACATTTAATCATTTTAACCTACTAGTCTCTATTTTCATGCTACTAGTACTTATTTTTTAGATACTAGTATCTATTCCATTAAGTACTAGTACTTATTCATTAGCTACTAGTGCTTATTCTTTAGATACTAGTGCCTTTTCTTTAGATACTAGTGTTTATTCTTTAGGTACTAGTACCTTTTAAAGATACTAGTACTTATTCATTAGACACTAGTCCTTATTTATTAGATACTAGTACGTATTCATTAGATGCTAGTCCTTATTCATTACATACCAATGCTTATTAATTAGTTACTAGTACTTATTCATTAGATACTAGTACCTATTAAATAGATACTAGTACTTATTCATTAGACACTAGTACTTATTTCAATGGTGACTAGTAACTATTCTTTTGTTACTCAGTCACATTTTTTCCATTGACTTCTATGGTGATCTGTCATTCAGATATCAACTATTCAGTTCTGACTAGTATGTTAGTATGTATTCCAATTGTGGAATACATACTAGTATGTATTCCAAAGCAGGGGTTACGTTTTTGCACGTCGTGCAGAATAACCCTAAAGGCACCAAGGTGGGGGTGCCACCGGCTTTATATATATATATATATATAATATAGCTGCGAGCAGCCAGATGAGAAGGCTGCAGAGCACCGCCATCCCGGTGCCTTTTAGGCACCGGGGTTGCAGTGCCACGGCTTGGGCCCGCGATCGCTGCTCGCAGCTATATTTATATATATATATTTCTATTTAAGACAAATAATTAATAGATATTGCCATACTTTAATAGGAAAAAAACAAAACAGTTTATTGACAGTTTATTGATTACATTAATGATTGCAAATTCTTTTTTACTTTTTAATAGTAAAAAAAGTTTGCAATCATTAATAGTAATGATTAATGACTGCAGCCAATCATTTTATCACTTAAAACTCATCTTTGATCACCAAAATGACCTATTTAAATGTTTTTCCTTGAAAAAGATTCTTCATGCCTTAAAATAGCTTGAATGTAACTCGACACCTTGCCTCATTTAGTATGTGTGGTTCTATGAATATGCAAATAAGCCCCGCCTCCACTCACTCACTCAGAGATCCACTGGTTGACGATCACACGTTGATCTGATTGGTTACAAGGTCGTTTGTGACGTCAGAAACACCAGCGATTTCACACCGTGTTTTTGAGACTGTCTTTTGCAGTTTTAAGCAGAAAATACTCAGAAATTACTTGTGAATTTACACATAATTTGTCTTAAAACATTAAAAACACCACATATAAACAACATTAAAAGCGTGATTTAAATATGCACATTGATTTCCAGAGGTGTTCATGAAGGGGTTTTAGATCTCTCGGTTTGACAAAATACCATAAGCATCCAATAAAAAACACCATGTGTTTAGGAATAAAATCAGCAAATGATGCATGAACAAATCCCTCTGTAAAAACCACCATAATATCCAATAGATATAGGAATAAAGTTGTCTGTAAATGCAGAAAAAAGTCCTTTTAAGATGCATATTGTAATTGAAATATAAATGTAATTAAATGAAATGTGATGCAACAGAGTTAAAAGTGTTTTCTTTCCACTAGTCTGAAGCAACACATTATGAAAAGCCTAAATAGTACGATGCTTGCGACTGACAGTCCACAGATGTAACGTGTGCCTGAGAATCAGCCAAAGCCACCCAGTTGAAGCTGTCCCCAATCTCAGCATAATTGGCCTGATTTGTCGAGTTGCACGCCAGAGAAGTGAATGGAAGTCATCAAACTTTAATGTACTGCTTTTAATATGCTCCGCAGGAGACTGGAGTCTCTCTGGAATTAGACACCGTGTCCTCGCCAGCGCAGACCGGCTGGAACCAGATCAGTTTAAAGCTTAGCATGCGCTTAGTCAATTACAAGAGACACTTCTGATCTAACGATTATTGTAATCAATAAACCTGGCAGTTCACAGACACTTGTTTCACGAGGAACTTAGTTTGAAAACATACTGGAAGGTAATAGAATAAATGCCATTCCTATTGGTCAAACAACCAGCAAACTCAGTTCAATTCATAAACGACTCATTCTTTTGAGTTCACAATAGCACCCAGAATGACTCGGAGAGAAACAGTTCAACAACTCAGTCTCTTTCAGTCATATTTAACTCTCAGTGAGTCGGACTCGGATTAATCGTCTGATTCGTAATAAGCAGAACAGCTATATTAGTGATATTCAATTCATGAACGACTCATTCTTTTGAGTCGGATCTTTCAAAAGAATCAACTGATTCGCAAACCCAACCTGAATTATTCGTTCACAAATCAGACTAAATTGAACTGGTTCACAAAACCAACCTGAATGATTTGTTCACAAATTAGACTGAATAAGTCCAAGCGGTAATCAAGTCAACCAACTCAGTCTCTTTCAGACACATTTGACTCACAGTGAGTTTTTTAATCTGTTCTTTTAAAAAAGTAATCAATTGAACTTGTTCACCAAACCAACCTAAATGATTCTTTCACAAGTCTGAATTGGTCCAAACAGTCCTCTAGTCAACAACTCAGTCTCTTTCAGTCATATTTAACTCACAGTGAGTCAGGATTAATTGTCTGATTCGTAATAAGCAGAACAGCTATATTAGTGATATTCAATTCATGAACGTCGTTTAAGTCAGATCTTTCAAAGAATCAACTGATTCGCAAACCCAACCTGAATTATTCGTTCACAAATCAGACTAAATCACTCCAAACTCTTTTCTAGTCAACATCAGTGTCTTTCAGAAATGACTCAGGAGTTAGGATTGATTATCCAGCTATATTAGTGATTCTTTTTTTGTGAATGACTGTTCAGATCTTTTTAAAGAATCAATTGAACTGGTTGGCAAAACCAACCTAAATGATTTGATCACAAATTAGACTGAATAAGTCCAAGGGGTAATCAAGTCAACCAACTCAGTCTCTTTCAGACACATTTGACTCACAGTGAGTTTTTTAAGTAATCAACTGAACTTGTTCACCAAACCAACCTAAATGATTCTTTCACAAGTTTGAATTGGTCCAAACAGTCCTCTGGTCAACGACTCAGTCTCTTTCAGTCATTTTTAACTCCCAGTGAGTCGGTATTAATATTCTGATTCGTAATTAAGAACAGCTATATTAGTGATATTCAATTCATGAACGACTCATTCTTTTGAGTAGGATCTTTCAAAAGAATCAACTGATTCGCAAACCCAACCTGAATTATTCGTTCACAAATCAGACTAAATCACTCCAAACTCTTTTCTAGTCAACATCTCAGTGTCTTTCAGAAATGACTCAGGAGTTAGGATGGATTATCCAGGTATATTAGTGATTCTTTTTTGTGAATGACTGTTCAGATGTTTTTTAAAGAATCAACTGAACTTGATAAAACAAACCTATATTCTTTCACAAGTCTGACTGAATTGGTCAAAACAGTCCTCAAATCAACAACTTAGTCTCTTGCATTTGACTCACAGTGAGTCAGGATTGATTGTTCGATTCTTAATGACTCATAATTTCACAAAACCAGCCTGAATGATTTGTTCACAAATCGGACTGAATCAGTCCAGTTGTAGCGGTCTCTTTCAGTCATATTTGTCTGATTCGTAATGAGCAGCACAGCTACATTAGTAATATTCAGTGTATGACTCGTTCTTTTGATGAACTGAACTGAACCGGTTGGCAAAAAAACAAAAACACCTGAATGATTCTTCTCTGATTCTTCAAATCTGACTGAACTGGTCCAAACAGTCAACGACTCTTTAACACATATTTGACTCACAGTGAGTCAGAACCGATTGTCTGATTCACAATGAGCCGATTCGATATTGAGTAGCACAGCTATAATAGTAATATTCAATTTTGTGAACGACTCATCTTTTCACAGTCCAAATAATAAAAGAAAAACACTCACGCAGACATGTATATATCCTCTTTTGACTCACTTTTCATCTGTTCATCCGTCTGATGCTCTTGTATAACCAAAGCCTGGCTGTTCCGACCTCTCTAACTCTGCCTTCTGTTGTCTGTGTCTCTCTCTCTCTCTCTCTTCATCAATACATCCATCCATCCATGCATGACGACCGAAGAGCGAGCGACTACAGGAATGTAAAACGGACTATTTATATTGACAGCAATATCCTGGTAGAGGGCAGAATGTGTTAAAGATCTGTGACTGATTTACTAGAGCTGTGAACGCTGTGAAGGCCGTCACCGATGTGAAGGTCTATCGATAAATCAGTTCACATGCACTCAGTCTATCGAGAAACACACACAGTTAAAAGCTCGCCTTGAGATTAAATACTCATTAAAATGGCACACAAAAACTAATTAAATTTGAATATGAATATAAAGCTGCTCACAGTAATATTTGAATGGGTGAAAAAAACTGTTTGGGAAGAAATTGCTCATTCCGAATCCTGTTTCAAACACAGTAGCATGTCTTTGATTTGATTTAAATACGTTGATTTGCATTATAATTGAGAAACGCCACACATTGCTCTTGATTACGCATTGTACATCTGGCCAAAAGTGGAGCTGCCTCATAATTAAAAGAGGAGAATAAACTATAAATAGCTGATCGTGTCCTGCTAATGTTTCGCTTCACAGGTGACGTATGGCTAAGCGTAAAGTTAAAAGACAATCAGGATGAAATGAAAATGATACGACAGACAATTAAGACATGAAAATGAGAAAAGATGTTTTAAAGTTCCTTGGGAACAGCTTTGAGGAAAGTGATTCAATGCCCTTTCTTTTGGAGCGCATATTAAAAGTCATTTATAAAAGGGAAAAAAGGATCTCTTGTGTAATTAAAGTTGATACAAACTCAAAAGAGACGATATTCACTTCCCTGATTTCATCAGTGCACTCAAAAAATTGTTATAGGCTAATCAAAATGTGATGTTCTGAAATTACTTTCCTTTTTATATACCGTCATCAGACATTTTGAATCATCTGCCATATAAACACTTGAATCAGCATTGAACTGACTCACTATTGTCATAATTGATTCATTTTACAGCTTCACTGATCTGAACTGACTCATTCCAAGCGGTAAACAACTCAGTCTCTTTCAGACATATTTGATTCACAGTGAGTTTTTTAATCTGTTCATTTGACTGATTCTAAATGATTCAACTACCAACCTAAATGATTCTTTCACAAATCTGACTGAATTGTTCCCAACAGTTCTCTAGTAAACAACTACAAGAGTCTCTTGTAGTGATATATATTTTACAATCAACTCATTCTTTTGTGTTGGATCATTTCAATGAATCAATTGAACTGATTCACAAAACCAGCCGAAATCGGACTTTAAAATCTTCCTGATTTCATCAGTGCACAATAAAAAAGTTGTAATCTAAAACATTATGTTCTGAAATTACTTTCCTTTTCATCTACCGTCATCAGACCTTCTTCATTTTGAATCACCTGCCATATAAATAGCATTGAACTGACTCACTATTGTCTAGCTGACAATTGAACTCATAATTGATTCATTTTACAGCTTCACTGATCTGAACTGACTCATTCCAAGGCGTAATCTAGTCAACAACTCAGTCTCTTTCAGACATATTTGATTCACAGTGAGTTTTTTTAATCTGTTCATTTGACTGATTCTAAACGATTCAACTAAAAATGACCAACCTAAATGATTCTTTCACAAGTCTGACTAAATTGTTCCCAACAGTTCTCTAGTAAACAACTCCAAGAGTCTCTTGTAGTGATTTATATTTTGGGATCAACTCATTCTTTTGTGTTCGGATCATTTCAATGAATCAATTGAACTGATTCACAAAACCAGACCAAATCGGACTATATAATCTTCCTGATTTCATCAGTGCACTATAAAAATAAAGTTGTAATCAAAACGTTATGTTCTGAAATTACTTTCTTTTTCATCTACCGTCATCAGACCTTCTTCATTTTGAATCACATGCCATTTAAACACTTGAATCAACATTGAACTGACTCATTATTGTCTTCTGTAAAGCTGAAGTGAACTCATTTGATTCATTTTAGTGTCACTGATCTGAACTGAATCAGTTTGCACCATCAATCATTATTTTCATGTGTATCATTTAGAAGCTGCTTTGAAACAATCCGTATCATATAAAGCGCTATATAAAAATAAAGATGTCCTGCCTTTTCAATGTCAAATCAATTCCAAGTGTTGTTCTATGAGTATCTTCACGTCATAGTTATCAGAACTGCTCCATGTTCACGAGAGATGATTCACACGACTCGATCGATTCTCTATTCAACTGGGATGATTTTATGTTTGTCCTGTTGTTTTTCCCAGAACAAATGACATGATCTTCCAGCATCTTCAGAAGGACAAAGCAGTTTATGACGGTGTTCTGTAGCAGATGTGAGCTGTGGTCACGGTCAAACCGCTAAAAATACATCTCCTCCTCTCTCTCAAGGCTTGTCATGCTTGTGTCTCTTCAGTTTCTGAGTCTTTCTCGCTGGAGGCAGGTGTGCTTCTGAAAGATTCATTCGTAGCCCGAGGGTTTTCTGCAGATGTTTTCATACAGGGTCGCTTTTACACGAGTTGAACAAACTAAAACTTCAGCACGTATTCCAGACATGAATGATCGAGCTTTTCTGATCACACACACAGACGAAAACGCTCACAGAGAGCACAACACACCAGCAAAAACAAAACCCATTTACATTTAAACTAGTGCTGTCAAACGATTAAAATATTAAATCACGATTAATCGCATTAATGTCAGCTCGATATCATTTTTCTCTATTCTATATGTCTCTTGATTTTTTTTTCTATCACATTATTATCTACATGGAAAAGTGGATCGGCTTGCTTTGTGCAAAAGTTTTTTATTGAAAGCAACATTGGGATATACTGTGTTCAATTTCACACGAACGTTCTCACTGAGCAAATAATCTCTCACACACTGTAACACTGTCCATCAATAAAAGGGTGAACAAAATACTGACGAGGTCCTGATATTGATGAGGGGGCGGAGAATTCGCATCAGCTGTGTGTGTGTGTGTCCTTGGCCATCATCAAGTGGTGTTTCAGACTGGACGTGCTGTGATGATAAGCTCAGTTCACAACGACAAAACACACAGATCTCTTTGGTCTCATCAATGGAACCATTTGGCAACTTTTTTAAAGTAAACTTTCAATTCAGAATCTTACTGGCGTCCATTTCGGCATCTCACGCTCGTCATCCACTCAAAACGTAACGTTAACCTACTTAAGGAAGCTTGTTTCCACCACTGAATAAAAAAAAATAATAATAATTGCGACTTTTATCTCACAATGGCAGAATTGTGAGAAATAAAGTCGCAATTGCATGTTATAAAGTCAGAATTGCAAGACAAAATCACAATTCTGAGAAAAATTACAGAAGCGCGACTTTTTATCTCACAATTCCAATATTTTTTCACAATTGCGAGTTTACATCTTACAATTCTGACTTTACAACACGCAATTGTGACTTTATATCTTCGCAATTCTGACTTTATATTTCGCAATTCTGACTTTACATCTCACAATTCTGAGAAATAAAGTCCGAATTGCGAGATGTAGACTGCAATTGTGAGAAAAAAGTCAGAATTGTGAGATAAAAAGCCGCAATTACTTTTTTATTTTTCATTCTGTGGCGAAACAAGCATCCATACCTACTATTTGGCTCACAGACCCAAACAAGTGTGTGCGGCGTCGTGCCTGTTGTTTTGTTTCCGGTCTAGCTAGATCCCGCTTGCGCTTTGGTAACGAAGAAACAAAATGTCCACCGCGAGACACAAGCCTGGGCAGCGTCGCGTCCTGTTGCAAAAGAATGTGAAAAAAAACCCTGATAAAGTTTGCTAGGCCAAAAAGACTGTTAATCGCGCGATAAAAAAACGAACACTGTTAAAATGGTTTTGCGTTAACGCCGTTAATGACGCGTTTTAACTGACAGCCCTAAAAACAACTATATTGTTTATAGTCCAAACAATGTTTAAAGGTACAGCATGATTTTTCAAAGTTGTAATTAAAACAAGACTATTTGAGAAAGAAAATACTGTTTCAGTCTTACTACTTGAAAATTTGGTTACACTTTATTTTAATGATACACTTAAGACAATCTGCTAAGTTTGCAACTATACATGTCAACTAACTAAAACACACACGCACACACACATGCACAGACACACACACTCCTGACACCTTGGGGATAATATCACTTCATCTGAACAGGTAGAGAATAAATAGCACTTCTGCAGATTTCCAGCAAGAGAGCAGGATATTTGATTCAGCCAATTTGCTGTTGCGTTTAATTAAATGCCTGAAGTAGTTAGGCTGCATCCCAATTAGCATTGCATTATAGTTTGTGAGACCAGGATTCAGCGCATCTCAGATCACAGTACACGGAAAATAATATGCCAAAGGTGTGCAGATGGGACGCTATTATAGTGGATTACTGAATTATACATACATGCATGCTTTTTTGGGCTAATATCGCCCACAGCTATATTGAGGAAATGTGTTGCCAGAGAAGTTGTAAAAAGTCTGAACTAAAAGTGAAATAATGAATATCAAGTTAATGTAAATGCAATCACAAAAAGAATGCAACAAGGTATGATTTTAAGACATGGAAGTATTTCCAGTAGTACTTCATTTTAGTTAGTGTACAAATATTGCCTTAAAAGGTTCTAAAGATCTACGATTTGGAACCCCTAAAATGCAATGCATGAATAATCACAAAATTCAAGATATGGGGGTTAAAAAATGTAATTAATCAATATCACACGAAAAGTGCCATTTCAGTTTTTATCCTTCAAAAATCAGCATGATTAAAATGGGATATTAAGTTACTACAACAGTTTAAAAAAAAACAATAATTTAATCATAACTGCAAAATGTTGTAGAATAATGTAATATATGAATGAATAATAGCCTATAAAGAACCTTTGTGCCAAAACGGTTCTTTCTTGTCATTATCATATTTTTTTTTTTTTGCATTAAAGGTTCTTTGCAGTTGAGTAAAAAACCCTATGCTATATATATATATAACCCTTTTTCTAGTGTACTTCTCTAAAAACATCCTTCAACTTTTTAGCCTATACATAAATGTAAATGCAAAGTTTCTGAGTGACTGTGTACAGCATATCAACAGAGAATGTGATTTTAGTGCATTTTCTGGATTTACACTACATTAATTAACTCGATTATGAATAACTTCATATATTTCTGAGTACAAAGAAACAACACAGCAGCTGCAACTGATGAGATAAGAGACAACCTGACTGCAAAACACCCAAACCTCACTGATAATCTGAGCTACAAACACAGCCCAATAAACTTCAGAAGCTCGCAACTGAATTCTGTATTTGCCAGACCAGACCTCTCTTTCTACCTTCTTCAAAAGTGTGATTTTTCATTCAGTGCTAATTTGAGAAAGACAAACAGCTCGGGGCTTTCAGGACAGCCTGCTTGACATTTTCACAGCTTCAATTATTCACACTTTTGACAATACAGCCGACAGCCCAAAAGGGTACCGCCGCTAAATGAATAGAGCATGTTATTTTCTCTTTTCTCTTTTTCTGGCAGTTGTCTCTTTCCTGCTCATGTCCTTCTTTCTGTCTAGTATAAATTCCTTCTCAAAATATGGGCTGTACAGAAAGGTCAGAATCAGCATATTTCCCATGCAGTCGGTCAGATACAGTGTGTACTTAACGAAGCGGCACGACATAACAGGACACAGCGCTGTGTTTTATAAGCTATAAAAACGACATGAAACAGCCCATAATCAATGCATGATACAATAGTAGCCTACAACAATGAGGAAAGTTATTAAATTCCAGATTTTTTGCCTAAATTAACTTGATTAAAGTTGAAAATGAAAGTAATTTCCGGGCTTCGCAATTAAGATTATGAAGACAAACATCTTTGTAATAATGTGCAACTGACCATAAATGTCAATCAGGAAAATAAATCGGTCGAACTTTCGGTTTCATGTTGCCTTTAAGCAAATTTCACTGTCTACTGTAAAAAATTATCGTAATTTTGATGGTAAAAGACTACAGTGCAAAACTGCTAATTGGTTAACAGAAAGTTTCCGTACTATACGGTAAATAACTGTGATAGATCTCATGGTACATTTAATGTAATTTTACAGTAAAATACCAGTTAAATTTACAGTTTTTGAAAGTGAAAAAGAACAACTCGTATAATTTACAGTGAAAAAAATGTAAATTGACATTCCCACAATTCCCTGTGTGACACTTCACATTTTATGAATTTTTGTTGAAATAAATGATTCCTCGTAATTTTCTTGTTTTATTTTGTACATTAGGCTTTTATGTAACATTTAATGTTGTTAAATTGATGTTTATTGCATTTTTTATTTCATGTGTGTTACATGATGGTGTTTAATGTGAAGTATTAACCTTCTTATGAAGAGCTGCTGATGAGCGTTGATTGATCATGTGACTCTCATCTCTGCTGTGATGATTGTTGGTTTTCAGTGTATACGATAACAGATATCAATACGTCAATGGGTTGGTATATTAACATTATATCAGATAATGAAATATGGTTTATTACTGTAAATTGTAAGTTAAACCAATAACACTGCTGTATTTTTGACAGTAAAGTTCTGATGCCGTTTTTTTACCGTAAAAATTACGGTTTTATATTTCTCATCTCTCATGCAGAGGTTTGTGAGGAAAATTGCATCATAAAGAAAACTCAACTTTTCTTTGTGCATCTCTCTCTCCTCCCGATGGATGAACACTGAAATCATGCAGTGGATCTACAGAACCGCTCGTCTTCATTCCTGCAGATACTCAATACGAGGAAGTGCATGAATAATGTAGACGCTCTGCTTTATCAGCGGCCGCTTCTGTCCAGATAGTGTTATAGTCACAATGACACGTCCTTCACTTTTACACACAGCAGTCTTTCATGGGCAATTAGGCCTATTTGTCCTCCCGAATGTAGGTCAGAACCATCAGAGCTGTGATTTGTTTCATATAAAAATCACTGCTGGGATTTAGAAGGTCATTTGAAAGCTAAAATAGCTGGAGGAGAGCGCTTCCTCCGAGGTCTGAGTGACACACCAGAGAGAACAGTGACATTTCAGAATTAACATAGTGAAAGTCTTTTCTGCTGATGGATTTAACGACATGACGCTTAAAAGCAAAAACACAAATCTGATTTACTGACGTCACTGCAAAACCTGTGAGTTTTATTCTGCAAGGATGCATTAAATTGACCAGAACTGACTGTAGCATTCATAAAAAGATTTCAGAGCTTTAGAATTTTTAATAAATGCTGTTCTTTTTGAACTCTATTCATCAAAGAATCTTGCAAAAGAGGTTGATTTCCACAAAAATATGTTCAAAATTGAACATAATTATAAAGGTTTCTCAAGCTACAAATCATCATATTAGAGTGATTTCTGAAGGATCATGTGACACTGAAGACTGGAGTAATGATGCTGAAAATTCAGCTTTGATCACAGGAATAAATTACATTTGAACATATATTCATATATAAAACAATAATTCTAAATTGCAATATGGTTGTATGGTTGAGTATTTCCCAATCTGCTCAGTTACTGGGATTTTCACGCACAACCATTTCTCAGGGTTTACAAAGAATGGTGTGAAAAGGGAAAAACATCCAGTATGTGGCAGTCCTGTGGGCGAAAATGCCTTGTTAATCCTAGAGGTCAGAGGTGAATGGGCCGACTGATTCAAGCTGATAGAAGAGCGACTTTGACTGAAATAACCACTCGTTACAACCGAGGAATGCAGCAAAGCATTTGTGAAGACACAACACACACAACCTTGAGGCGGATGGGCTACAACAGCAGAAGACCCCACCGGGTACCACTCATCTCCACTACAAATAGGAAAAAGAGGCCACAATTTGCAAGAGCTTCACCAAAATTGGACAGTTGAAGACTGGAAAAATGTTGCCTGGTCTGATGAGTCTCGATTTCTGTTGAGACATTCAGAATTTGGCGTAAACAGAATGAGAAAATGGACCCATCATGCCTTGTTACCACTGTGCAGGCTGGTGGTGGTGGTGTAATGGTGTGGGGATGTTTTCTTGGCACACTTTAGGCCCCTTAGTGCCAATTGGGCATCGTTTAAATGCCACGGCCTACCTGAGCATTGTTTCTGACCATATCCATCCCTTTTCTTGAACATGACAATGAGTTCACTGTAGCTAAAATGGCCCCACAGTCACCAAATCTCAACCCAATAAAGCATCTTTGGGATGTGGTGGAACGGGAGCTTGCAACGGGATGCATGCAATGATAACTTCAATGTAACAAAGTGAAGTATTTTTAGGGGACAGCCTTATGCGACTGTGTCTGTGATGGAGCTGGTGTTCAAATCCAATGTGTAACATCACAACAAAACCGGATCAATATTCCCATAAACACTGGAAGAAAGCATTCATTTGACCGAAACCACATTTCTAAGAGCTCCACTTTATCATCGCCAACCTGCAATACAGTTATTGATTTACAGATTTAATGGATGTGACTTTTAACTTGTGAATTTGGTCTCTGCTCCAAGAATGTACATGTACAAACATCAGTTGTTTCTAATCATAAGCAACATTGTAGCAATGCCATCATTTGTATAAACTCGTTTAGCTAAACTGAGCAATGCACAAAGTAATTGTGCATTTGTAGTGAACCTCGTTCACGGCCATCGGTCGCTTCCAGTTTGGCTTCTTAAACACAAGCGCATATTGAGCCCGCTATAGCAGTGGGACTTTTTCAGGCCAGGGGAAAACACACACCCATACACACATGCTTACTGAAATAGTGCTGCTAAAGTGAATGTTAATTTGGTGGCATAAAGACACAGCTGGTGCTGCGAGATGCGAACATTGTGTCACATTTCAGCACACAGAAAGAGCTCTCAGCCTGAGCCCTGTTTAAATATGAGTAAGCGCTATTGAAAAGGCTATTGATCTGGCAATGATTAGCAGTCCATTCATGGCCTTTGCTGAGACTGTTGGCCCTCGCTCTCTTATTGACTCGCTGTGATGCACTGACTTCCGCCCATTCAGGAGAAGCCTGTGTGTGCGCTCACAATGGCAGACTGAGATAAGATAGAGACTTCACTGCTGTTTGAGGGCTCTCCTTTGATACGATTGTTTCTAATGAAAGCCAGAGTCAATGTTCGTGTGGCCATCAACAATATAAAGAAAAACTTGGAGTTAATAAGTCCATAAAATACTGCAAATCTGTGCATTTAGTGTTGCACATTTATTTAATCTCAAACTTTAAAGCCTCTTTAACATGCGCTGACACCTCGGCTCTGGTCCAATGCACTTAGATATTATTAAAGTTAAATACATTTCAATTTAATGTAGTTGGTATCATGAACATAAAACATTGGTAACACTTTATTTTAAGGTGATGTTGTTACACATTACATTACTATAGTACACTCTAAAAAAATGCTGGGTTGTTTTAACCCAACTTTGGGTCAAATATGGATAAACCCAGCCACTGGGTTAAATTTTACTTACATTTTTAACCCAACATTTGGGTTTGTCCATATTTGACCCAAAGTTGGGTTAAACAACCCAATTTTTTAGAGTGTAATAACAGTAAATGATGCATAATTACAAGTAACTACACAGTAAAAAAGCGTTGGGTTATTTGTTTAACCAAACTGTTGGGTTACACATACAGTACTGGGTCAATATGTTGGGTTATTTTCAAAAAATATTGGGTAATTTTTTTAAATCGTTGGGTAATTTATAGAAATAGCCCGACTGTTGGGTTAAATAGCCTATTTAAATATTTAACTGTTGTGTTATTTAATCCCAACTAGAGTTTAACCCAATGCATTGGGTTAAAATAACCCACAGCTGGGAAGGTGCTATACCACCCCATAGTTGGGTTATTCGTTGGGTTATTTTTAACCCTACAATTTTGAGTGAGTAACCCTAAAACCGTAACTCTATAAGTACAGTACATATAGTTAAGACAATTAATATTACTCAGTACTTATTTGAGTAAGTACAATGTAAATGTCACCTTAAAATAAATTGTAACCAACATTTGTTAAAGCATTTATTACACTCTAAACAATTCTGGGTTGTTTTAACCCACAATTGGGTAAAATATGGACAACCCCAAAATGTTGGGTTAAAAATGTCATTTAAAATTTTAACCCAACTTAAACTTTTACTTTCAACTGTACATTTTTTAAATTACATTTTTAACCCAAACATTTGGGTTTGTCCATATTTGACCCAACTTTGGGTTGAAATAACCCAGCATTTTTTAGAGTGTAAACTAGGCTAATGTTAATCTATACACTCTAAAAATGCTAGGTTGTTTTAACCCAATTTTGGGTCAAATATGAACAAACTTAAACATTGGGTTAAAAATGTAATTTAAAAATGTAACCCAATGGCTGAGTTTGTCCATATTTGACCCAAAATTAGGTTAAAACAACCCAGCATTTTTTAGAGTGTAAATACACTATTATTCATTGTTAATACATGTTTGTTCATAATACAAGTTCAAATAGTATTAGTAGAAATTAACCTTAATCAAGATTACTAATAAAGTATGGTTCGTTGTTATTTCCTTTTAACCATTGAATTAATGAACACTAAGCTACAGAAACGTATAGTAAAACATGACCATAATAATTGTGTACCTTGAAGCAAAATTTATAGCAGCATTGCATGTATTTTATTTAATCATTTAACTTAAAAATGTACTATATTATTCAGCATTTACGTACTGTGTAATGCGTAATGTCTTTGTATCATCACACCTCATGCGAGATGCTCTATGTTGGCTAAGTAGAGCGCTCCAAATCTGTCATGATGAGGCTCTGGATCAGTTAAGACGCCATGTAGATGTAGACAGCAATGCAAAGTCTTAGCATGACACTTTCACTTTCTTTAGGACACTCATCTACGGTCAGTGAAGTTGCAAAAAAAACATTAGATTAGACAATAATCTTAAATTTGTAGACAAAGGGCCGGTTCATACGAGATGCAGGTTAAATCTGCGACAGTTGAGTGCATGAAATCGGCCAAATTCACTATTCCCGACATTATTAATTAATAATTACTTCAAACTTAGAAAACTGGCATCTTCGACGTAGTAATGAAAGATTTAAATTGAACTCTGTCATGGAAACTAGCATGCATAAACGTTAATTATGATATTACACTGCAGCCACATTGGACCAGATGGATGATTCAGTTACAGGCGCCACCTTCTGGTCAGACGCGGGACTTCATTCAATGTGCGACTGCCCCAGTGCATAATGGGTATTCTATTATCTAGCCATTGAGAGTACATTGTTTATACACTGATTATTGCGGTGCATTCTGGGATTGAATGAGTTCACTTGATGACGACTCATCATGGTTTCGGACACCATTACAATACAAATGGCTGTCCCATCAAATCCAATTTCATAGTCCGATTTCAACAAGCATGCAACACTTTGTTTATTCAGTTAATGAAGTGCATTGTCCGTGTATTTATGGAATTTTCTATTTGGAGTTTTCAGTGTGAACACATGCACTACTCGCTCTATTTATACTAGAAAACAGAATAGTGCATATGGTTAAAGGCATCCGTCTATCGCATGTCTACACTGAAAAACAATGGAAAAGCGCACGTGAACATGCACTTCTAATGTCGCCTACAGCATGTGTTGTATTATTGTGCATATTATGGTCTTTGTGCTACATAAACTGCTGATATGTGGTGTGCAAAATTACTTCACAAGAAATGAACAAGTAATTTCATTTTCCCATGTTTGGGCTGAGTGACAGTAAAGTGAACTTGAAGCTGAACCTGTATGCAAATGTTTGTGAAGAAACAAACAAATTAGTTTATAATACAAATGGAAACACTTTACAATAAGGACCTTTTCAAAAGGTACACTTTTGTCCATTTTAGGTGCCAATATTTACATTTCAGGAGCTAATATGTACATTTTAGATCCTAATAAATAAATTTTAGGTGGTAATATGTACATTGTAGGTGCTAATATGTCCATTTCAGGAGCTAATATGTCCATTTTAGATCCTAATAATTACATTTTAGGTGCCAATATGTACATTTTAGGTGCTAATATGTCCATTTCAGGAGCTAATATGTTCATTTTAGATCCTAACAAGTACATTTTAGGTGGTAATATGTACATTTTAAGTGTTAATATGTACATTTTAGGTGCTAATATGTCCATTTCATGAGCTAATATGCCCATTTTAGGTGGTAATATGTACATTTTAGGTGTTAATATGTACATTTCAGGTGCTAATATGTTCATTGCTAGTTTAACTAATGCAGAAATGCAACCTTACTGTAAAGTGTTACCAATGTGATATAGTTTCAATATTATGTCATCATAAATTAAACTGAAACGCCACAACGCTGCTATAAAACAGCACAAGCTGAAAGAATATGCAGTGCAGTATAAAATGCAGCAAATATCCAGGTCTTCTGTGAGTTTCTAAAACAGTGTGTGCAAATGTTCCCAGAGAAGAATTAAGCGTTTGCCAAGAGCAGACTCACACATGACAGATACAACTCAACAAATCAGGGCGAACACAACTGAGCAATTACTTGTATTTATCAAGCTGTTAAAAGCACAAACATTCGTTATGCAACACAATGATCAGTATAGAGTTATGGACACACTTTCTGATGTAAATGCCATGCAATCACAAAAATTGGCATTTTTCATAAAATTATGATATTGCAAAACAAAAACAAGAATGATTTAGCTGGAAGCAAGAGCTGTGGCTTTAAATCTGCTCTGTTTATCTATTATCGTAAAGATGTCTGTGTGATGAGACTGAAAACACGATCAAATGAAACCATCACAAGCTTAAACGGTTTCAGTCACATCTGATATACAGAACAGCTTAGTTTGAACAAAAGGGCTTATTTTAAAAGAAATATGAAAAACACAGCACAAATAATACTTATATTGACCCTGTGAGATGATCAAACTGCTTTTCTGACAGAATCAAGCCCTACTTTTGCAGTTTTGCATCATGTCAACGTGTAAAACTGCACATATTTCAATGCATACAGCGTTTTAAATTAATTCAGCAACACAAACATTTACTTTAGACTTTCACTGAAACTATTCTTGACCATCTGAACCCAAACTTCAGCTTCACACTCGATTCATATCTGTGATTCACCATCAGACATTTCACAACTGAGTTCGCCCAGAAAAATTAAAATCATCCCATATAACCGCTGCAAGCCGTGTTATGATGGATGGATGCACTTTTCAGGCTTCAAAATCTCAGTTACCATTAACCTCCCATTATAAAGCTAGGATATTTTTTATTAAAGCATAATTGCGATTTGTTGAAAGAAGAAAGTCATTTAAACCAGGCTTGAGGGTGAGTAAATCATTTTTGGGTGAACTGACCCTTAATGTTGCAGCTTTGTCGTCATTTAGTCGACTGAACACTACAAGACATTAAAAACTAAAGCAAAAGCAACAATCATCATTAATGCTGTTTAAACCCATAGAGGTCCGTGAGATTAGACTGACAGTGCTCATTTCCCCTTCATTCAACGCTTATAAACTCAAATGCATCCACTAATATCCTCGTGGCTGTAAAACATTATTAACGCACTATAATATTCGCGTTCCGCGCAGCAGGATTTTTGTTCATCGTATGAAGCGTTTCGACTCAAAACCAGGTAGTCTAGGTAGTCAGCTGACTAGGTTTTGAGACACAGCCCAGACAGAAACACACACGGGTTCTCTTGCTAAACAAACACACTGGCACACACAGCTCAACTCGAACAGACAGCTTCGGGTGTTCTGAGGTCTGGAGGTTCAGGAGATCGAGGGCTTTTACCTGAGATGTTCGGCTGACTGTCCTCCGCCGCTCCTGAGAAACATTAAACTTCCCGGCGATGCTCTTCGTCTCAATGTGAGCTCAGGTCGGGCAATCAGAGGAAACACGCCGCATTTCTCCTTAAAATCACTTTATCTCCGGCGAACGCGAAAACGAGCCACTCTCATCTCCATCACTGCGAGATTCATCCGCGAGGGGAGCGACACCAACACTGAGAGGAGAGAGATCTGTGTGTGTGTGTGTGTGTGTGTGTGAGAGAGAGAGAGAGAGAGAGAGAGAGAGATCAGCACCACGGATAGCGACACCCATCATTCAGTTAAGAGATGTTTAACAAGTAAATAAAACATTGTTACATGTGTGTGCGTTAAATCAAACCGTCTTTGCAAATAATATAGTAAATTAAAAGTAACCTCTATGTTCCTTTTACTCTAAAAATGCTGGGTTGTTTCAACCCAAATTTGGGTCAATATGGACAAACCCAAATTTTGGGTTAAAAATGTTTAAAAATTTACAGTTGAAAGTGAGAGTTGAAGTTGGGTTAAAAATTTAAATTACATTTTTAACCCAACATTTGGGTTTGTCTATCCATATTTGACCCAAATTTGGGTTAAAACATCCTAGCATTGTTTAGAGTGTGTGAATTTCGTTCTTCAGTGCAATGCAAAGATGTTTTGAAATATTTCCACACTTCTCTTATTTATACATCTAAATTGGACAGCATTTTTTCGTCCAATCTCTAATAAAATGAAAGAAAAAAACCACTATAAAAATATAATAGAAGTGGATCAACTCTACAGTCTTCAGAAGTCATAACTGTATGAAAAAGTAGGATTGTAAAAATGTAAGATTTTTCCCCTTCACTAAATATTTTTAAATTTAAAATAAAAACGTATTATTATTCACATTTATTATTAGTGTAACACTTTAATTTAAGGTTACGTAGTTACACCACTATATGCAGTTATGTATAACAGTAAATTATGCAAAATTACAAGTAACTTAACCCTAAATCAAACCATCACTGTAACTCTATAGTAAGTTAATGTAGTTAATTAATATAAGTATTTATTTGATTAGGCCTAAATACAATGTCACCTAAAAATCAAGGGTTACACTTTTAAGGTGTCTTTGTTACACTGTCATTAGTAGCCTACTGAGTAATATTAATTAACTACATGTATTTACTTACGGTTTGGTTTAGGATTAGCCTATTTACTTGCAATTTTGTATAATTTATAGATATTAATATAGTAACTACATGTAACATATATAACAATGACACTGTAAAATAAAGTGTTACTAAAGAAAGTGTAACCTAATGTTGATATCCATCTTTAAGTTTTCTGTAAAGGCTAATATTTATATCGTATTATAAAGTGGGTTTATGTTTTAAATCTTATGTTATATAAATGATGGTATTTTATTTGTTTCCATGTGAAGTTCTTGGTGCTTATTATAATGCCTTTTTTATTGTAACATTTTATTGTCAAATCTGTTTTACATAAACAACTCCTCCCTAAATGACAAGTAAACACAAAATGAACTACAGTAGAGTTGAAATTAGAAGGTTTTAGCTATCCTTAATGTGAAAGAAAGAACGAGCTCTTAATTTTGCTAAACTTATAAACCCGCCTGTAAAACGACACATAAACAAAAAGTAAATCATCTCTTCCTGTTTAAGTGGGTCATTCTGGAACACAATAATCTGCAACTTGTATCAAAATTGATGGTAATATTCAAAAGCACTAACACTAAAATACTAGCAGACCAATGACTGAAGGAAGAGGACAGAAGTGTTTTAATGTTTGTGATGTCAAGCCTGAATTAAACTAAACACACACACACTAATGCTGGTATTTCCAGACTCTTGTTCAGAATCAGAAACACTCGCTCTCATCTCTATTCACCCGTGTAGAAGCGCGCAGGTCGTGACACACACACCGGATGTCTTCTGGGAGGAGATGTCGGCCGTGATCTGAGGAGCTGAGTGAAGTGTGCGACTCATTTGAAGTGATTCAACGAAACGATGTATTTGGATGCAGAAAGAACTGAGTTAAAGCAGGCAAATATATCCCACTCGCATGAGACTTTCTTTACATTATTAGGAGTCATGTTATCTTATCTGAAGGGACACTCTTACAGTTCAATACCTTTACACTGTCACTTTAAAAAATAAGTGAGTTTCAGGTACAATCCTCACAATTAACTAGTTGCTTATTATAGCATGCATATTAATAGGATATTGGCTGTTTATTAGTATTTATAAAGCACATATTAATGCCTTATTCTGCATGATCATATTCTACATCCCTTAATCGCCCAATATCTAAACTTAACAACTACCTTACTAACTATTAATAAGCAGGAATTAGGAATTTATTTAAGGGCAAAATCATAGTTAATAGTAAAAATTGTACGGAAGGGTATCGCATTCACTTGAAAAAAATAGACTTTTCTGAAGTTTTTAGTTTTTCTGAATTAACGAGTTAATTATCTCAAAATTATGAGATCATTTTTCATGGGAAAAAGTTTTTGCTCTGTTTTTCTGAATTAACGGGTTAATTATCTCAGAATTACAAGATAATAATTTTTCATGGAAAAAAGTTTTTGCTGAGTTTTTCTGAATTAACGAGTTAATTATCTCAAAATTACAAGATAATTTTTCATGGAAAAAGTTTTTGCTCTGTTTTTCTGAATTAATGACTTGATTATCTCAAAAACTCATTATCTCAGAAAAACAGAGTGAAAACTTTTTTCCATGAAAAATTATCTTGTAATTCTGAGATAATTAACTTGTTAATTCAGTTTTTTTCCTTCAAGTGAATGAAATATGCTTCTGTAGAATTGGACCCTAATCTAAAGTGCCACCAAATAATATGTTTGTGTAACTTGATGGGCTGTAAAAATACTGTACGCTCTGGTCAGATTATTAGTTTCTTTTTAACACAATGAAAAAAAATGAAGATATTCCTTAAGTCCTGAAGTTAGTCATTGCGCAGAAACATATTTTAAGCATCTTTAGAAATGCGAGAATTACCATCAAACTGAATTTTTGATCATTTGATCAAACAAGATAAACATTCTATAGAAAACCAAAGCCTAAAAAAAATCTAAATTCTAAAATTCTAAATACAAACCAACTAACGCTGCAAAAAAAAAACACACAAGATCCATCAAATCCACTCACTGATGTTTGTTCCCCTATGATGTCACTTCCTGCAGGATGATGTCTCTAAGGAACTGGTGGTTAAAGGGATTTTACAAAAAGAAGGATTGAAAGTAATAAAGGACATGCATGTCGATAAAAAAATTAATCAATTGAAAATTAAAACAATATTAGCAAAAGTTATGCATTATAAAACAAAATAAGTTGCTAAACTGATACTTTATGTAATAGAGAAGTAACTAGTACACTCTAAACAATGCTGGGTTGTTTCAACCCAAATTTGGGTCAAATATGGATAAACCCAATTGTTGGGTTAAAAATTTCATTTCAAATTTTAACTTTAACTTTCACTTTCAACTATAAATTTTTTGGGTTTAAAACATGTGGGTTTGTCCATATTTGACCCAGATTGGGTTAAACACTCAGCATTTTTTAAAGTGTATGATTTCCAAATAAAATTAATGAAATACATTTTAAAAAAAATACTGCATCCCATTGATCCAATTACGTAGGTTTTCTGTTTACTGTGAGGTGTGTGTGAGGCTGAACACACTCCTCTTTCATCTCTGGAAGAGTGTTTAGCCTGGAGCTGCCAATAGGAATCAGTCACCACAGTCTACGGATCCTTGCTCTGGATTAAATGCCTGACAAACAGAACATTTTTGCATACTTATCCTCTCGACTCTCTTCTCTCCGCAGAAGCTGATGGGATGAAGTGAGATTCAATCCCAACCTTTCAGTTTGATCCTCACACACATCTATATCTGTCCTGAACCTAACTCCTCAAACTTCTGCAGTCTGGATTATCCTGAAGCGACCTGAGACAGTATAGTTCTCGAATATTAATGAGCTTACGTAACGGCAATAAACTATTCATCTCTCCTCTGCTGATTGATGATGGAGATTATTCAGAGTGATGGAGATGTTCAGATTATACACTACTGTTCAAAAGTCTGGGTCAGAAAGATATTATACAGTGAGACCTTACACTCTAAACAATGCTGGGTTGTTTTAACACAACTTTGGGTCAAATATGGACAAACCCAGCCATTGGGTTACATTTTTTTATTATATTTTTAACCCAATCGTTTGGGTTTGTTCATTTTTGACCCAAAGTTGGGTTAAAACAACCAAGCATCTTTTAGAACACTATTAGAATGCTGGGTTGTTTTAACCCAACATTGGGTCAAATGTGGACAAACCCAAATTGTTGGGTTATTTTTTTATTAAAATTTTAATCCAACATTCGGGTTTGTCCATATTTGACCTCAAATTGGGTTAAAACAACCCAGCATTGTACTTTGATTCAGCACTGACTCTAATGTTACAAAAGATTTCTGTTTCAAATAAATTATATAGAACTTTCTATTCATTAAAGACTACTGAGAAGAAAATATTAATCAACATTACTATTTTTAACATTGATAATCATAAATGTTTCTTGAGCATCAAATCATCATATTAGAGTGATTTCTGAAGGATCATGTGACACTGGAAACTGGAGTAATGATGAAAAATACAGCTTTGGTGTCAGGAATAAATTACATTTTACTTTATATTTATATAGAAAACAGCTATTTTTAATTGTAAAAATATATCACAATATTATTTATTTTACTTTACATATTTTTTGTAGGCTATGTTCCTGGTTTAAAAAAACATTAAATAAATCATACTGACCCTTAACTTTTGAACGCTGTGATATGTGTGTGAAATGTGTGTGCGTCAGTCTCCCTGATTGATCATGGTCAAATGAAGTAAAGATCACATAAGAATTCAATTTAAAGGGACAGTTCACTCTATTAACATTTACTTACTGTTATTTGGTTTGAAACCCATATAAAAATTGTGATCAGATAGCCTACTTGTTTTGAAAAATTATTAAAGCAATGAACCACAAGAGCCGTGCATTAGAGGGATTTTACCACAGTTGAAGTCACCATGAAATCAAAATGGACAATTCATATTTTTTTATAGAATATTGCAGTGAAATATTTATTGGTGCATGTTATTATTAATTTAATAATCTTGAATCCGAATAACTCCCTCTCGCAGCATCTCTTCTCTGATGACGAGGGCGGGGCTATAACTTGTCACTCCAACGCAATCTCACGAACAATTTTTACGAGTCATTAAACAGTGGCTAATTCATACAACCTCACTTGTACGAATTCGGACGATTTGTCTAAACCCACGTGATGGTTAGGTTTAAGGGTGGGGTCAGGGGTAGGTCATTCGTACGAAATCATACCGAATTGGCCAATTCATAGAAATATGTACGATTTAGCAAAAATCGAGTGAGGTCGTACGAATTGTTACGAATTAGCCACCTAGTAAAATTTGTACCAATTCCCGTGAGATCGAGTTGGTCTCAATATACGAATTCACTCGATATACGACACAATAGAGAAGAAAGACCAGGGTGACTTTTGGGTGAACTTTCCCTTTAATAACATTTACATTTGTATTTATTAATTTAGCAGATGCTTTTATCCAAAGCAAAATGTGGTTTGATTGGCGTGTTTCTGTTTCAGACTGAATGATATGTTTTTGTTTATTTGTTTTCATTGAATGCATTGACTGACATGGTAGTGTTTGTATTGATTACTGACTAACTCTTTCCTCACACACACACACACACACAGAGAGAGAGAGAGAGAGAGAGAGCTGGTGTGAGTTGACAGTGAGATCCAGCTCAATTCTCAGCCTGTGGCACCGTTTACACTGATGACTGAGCGATTGACCAGGAAAACACTCAATATTGAATTCAGTGTGTGTGTGTGTGTGTGTGTGTGTGTGTGTAGTGACAAAAGAGAGAACATGGAACAAAGGATATTGACAATAAACTTTAAAGGAATAGTCCTAGTTCTCTCAGTTTAGATCACCTTCATGTCGTTCTAAATGTTCTTATTTTGCTTCTTCTGTGAAAACACAGCAACAGAAATATGATAAAAGACACCAATGTTAAGTAAATAAATACATTAAATTAATAGTAAACAAACTACTTCGAGACTTGAATGTGTTGTGCATTTATTCACCATTATCGACAAGTCCTGCACTGCTCATCTAATTAAGTAACTGTAGAATTACTAGAGTTAACTCTCAAAAAAACCCTTGTGTTTTAAAAAGATTGTTTTGTTTTATATTATATATGCCATGTATTTTACTGTTGCATCTTACTTTAGTCAGCTTAATGTGATATGTTAATTATATTTTTACTTATATTTACAATCCGTGTGTTTTGTGGAGATATAACCATCAAGTGATTCATACCCAATAAACTCACAAAACAACAATTAGGCCTATTCTGTCTTTGTTTACTCTTTGAGATGTATTTTTAGCACATCAAGCAGAGAGAGAGATGAACGGAGATGTCAGAAGCACATGAAGAGCTTATGTGACGTGGCAGATGGTCGTGAGACACACGAGAACATGTTGGGAAGGGAACAGCTGCCCTCCACCACAGTCAGCCCAAATCTGTTTAGTGACAACAGCTAAAAATGAGCTCAAACACACAATACTTTTAGGCCTAAACCCATAAAGATTACAGTGAAGATGCTTAGACAGGAGCCGAGACGGCGCAGCACAGCTCTGGTGTTTTAAAAGCTCTGTTAAAACAATATTTTTGGAGCTTGCCTTCACTAATGCAACCATAATTGCACCCATGCGAGTATAAACACAAAATATGACTGAATAAAGGAACATTACTGCAATATTCTAGACACTTTTGTGAAGAAACGTAAAAAACATTCGTTTATCCTGAAGTTATTCTACTAAAACTGCTCACTTTTTCTTGCAGCAGAGCCGGACTAATTTCGCACTCCTTCTAACTGTATGCATCTCAGATATCGTATAACCAGATGAGCAGCGTAACAAAAGGCAAACGCTGTTATTTCCGTCTCTCTCTGAACGTGTTGTTTCTCCATGGGCCGCAGATGTCAGATCACTCAAGGTAAGCCAGCCTGGCTTTAAGCATTGTTTAATATTTCACATTTTCAGTCAAAAGAAAACCTTGACTGATGCAGGCTGGGAAATATTAACATCTCTGCTGTCAATGATGTGCTTTAAACGAAAACATTCATTATTATGCAGAGTTGAGGTGTGCTGATCTTAAATAAAGCAGATCTGCAAATAAGGATTATTAGGAACACCAGTTTGATTTCTCATCAATGCAATTATTCTAATCAACCAATCAGATGGCAGTTGCTTCAATGCATTTAGGGGTGTGGTCCTGGTCAAGACAATCTCCTGAACTCCAAACTGAATGTCAGAATGGGAAAGAAAAGCGATTTAAGCAATTTTGAGCGTGGAATGGTTGTTGGTGTCTGAGTATTTCACAATCTGCTCCAGTTACTGGGATTTTCACGCACAACCATTTCTAGGGTTTACAAAGAATGGTGTGAAAAGGGAAAACTTCCAGTATGCGGCAGTCCTGTGGGCGAAGATGCCTTGTTGATGCTAGAGGTCAGAGGTGAATGGTCGAACTGACTTCAAGCTGATAGAAGAGCAACTTTGACTGAAATAACCACTCGTTACAACCGAGGTATTCAGCAAAGCATTTGTGAAGAAGACACAACACACACAACCTTGAGGCGGATGGGCTACAACAGCAGAAGACCCCACCGGGTACCACTCATCTCCACTACAAATAGGAAAAAGAGGCGACAATTTGCAAGAGCTTACCAAAATTGGACAGTTGAAGACTGGAAAAATGTCACCTGGTCTGATGAGTCTCGATTTCTGTTAAGACATTCAGAATTTGACGTAAACAGAATGAGAACATGGACCCATCATGCCTTGTTACCACTGTGCAGGCTGGTGGTGGTGGTGTAATGGTGTGAGGGATGTTTTCTTGGCACACTTTAGGCCCCTTAGTGCCAATTGGGCATCGTTTAAATGCCACGGCCTACCTGAGCATTGTTTCTGGACCATGTCCATCCCTTTATGGCTATTTATTCATCTATTTATGAAATATTTTTAATTCTTTTACCTTTACACTTTTAGAAGAAAAGGTTCTATATTGAACCTTAAAAGGTTCTATCAGCATTACGTATTTGGAACCCCTAAAAGGTTCTATACACTCTTAAAAAAGGGTTCTATATAGAACCCTGGGATTCAAATACTTGGCCAATAGAACCTTTTACCAAAAAAAAAAATGGTTCTATATAGGTAGTTCCATATATGAAGCGGGAATGGAACCATTTCTGGTTCTAAATAGAACCATTTCTTCTAAGACTGTAAGGACATCCTAAAAAGAAGGTTTTGACAGATTTAACAAACACCTGTATTCATGCTAATTGCTTTAACACAAAAAAGAACTAAAACTTCACAGTTTAATTTTGTGCAGTGACATCACGAATATTACGTTACTTTGCTTTCTTACCAGCCGCTTGTGTTACCAGCCCTGTTTCACGGTCTGACTATAAATCGCACTATCCACACCTCTTCATGAGCTCTCAAAGGTGCTCTTACCAAGCTCTCTGTGCTTTTCTCATTCATTATCACCTCCAAACACGCACTTTTACAGCATCATAATACATATACTCGACTTCAGACACACACAAAACACAAAGAACAGGTTTTAAGGTCGAGTTTGCAGTCATTATGAGATGATTTCAGGAATATAATCGAGATGTTATTAGTTTTAGTTGTTAAATGACATCCTGTCTTTAGATTAATACAGTCCAGACACTAGAAGATGCACATGACCTTATATTTAAACTTGAATGAACTATGAGTGAAATTGCTTGTTACGGGAAGTGCGTATTTGATTCACTGAGAAAGTGTGTGTGTGTGTGTGTGTTTGTGGGAGCTGAATCTAATTACAGCAATGCAGTTGGAAATAAAGACGGAGGAAAGCGACTCAATGCTGTTCCTCGTTTCAACAGGGAATGTCAGCAGAAACAGAGATCAGTGTGTGTGCCAGCTCAGTTCTCTCCTGTCTCTTTATTCATGCACTTGAAATAGAATATCAGGTGTCATCTACATTATACAGCCTATACTGTAGTGTATTTGACTTCACATTTAGCACATTTCTGCATAGAAGCACCAAATGGAACAGCAAAAAGATTGATTGCAAACAATGTATTCTGCTCACCGAGGCGGCATTTATTTAATGAAAATACAGTAAAAACAGCAATATTGTGAAATATTATTACAATTTAAAATAGCTGTTTTCAATGTGAATATATAGTCAAATGTAATTTATTCCTGTGATTAAAGTTGTATTTTCAGCATCATTACTCCAGTCTTCGGTGTCACATGATCCGTCAGAAATCATGTGATTATTCATGATTATTATCAATGTTTTTTTTTTGCAGGATTCTTTGATAATATAAAGTTCGAAAGAGCAGAAGTTCAACAGCATTAATTTGAAGCATAAATCTTTTGTAACATCACGAATGTACTCTACTGCCACTTTTGATCAATTTAATGCATTTTTCCTGAATAAAAGTATTAACGTCTTAAAAGTAACGTGTATAAATGTATTTATATTGCAAATATTTCCTTCTACTGAAGAGGAAGATGATGCACAACTTTTTTGGGAGGCTTATAGTGACTCTTGAACATTAAAATGATTTAGGAATGGTGATGGCGCAGTGGTTAAGACACATGCCTTTGGTGTGAGAGACCCGTGTTCGAATCCACTGTGAGACACCAAGACACTTAACCCCTAGTTGCTCCAGAGGTGTGCGACCTTTGACATATATAGCAATTGGAAGTCGTTTTGGATAAAAGCGTCAGCTAAATGAATAAATGTAAATACTTAAACTATAGCAAAAACTCCTTAAGTATAACATTCTTCCAAATCAATACCATATGTTTTATAAACACATCTCACTGGCGCAGACACCTTGTCAGGTGCTCAGTGCTGTTGTGTGTGTGTGTGTGTGTGTGTGTTTTCTCAGCTGGATGCTGTGATGTTGGTTTGAACCTCCAGAGCTGCTATTTAAAACCCACATCAGCTACAGAGAGAGAGTTTGCTCAGCCCAAGGCGAACAGCACACACACACACACACACACACCACATGGCTTGCACACACACATACCGCTTCAAATGCTCAGAAATCACACTTTGGCATTCAGCCTAAATGGCCACATGTCATTTTTCCATTCCACTCATCC
This sequence comes from Hybognathus amarus, assembly GCA_030378365.1. NCBI lineage: Eukaryota > Metazoa > Chordata > Actinopteri > Cypriniformes > Leuciscidae > Hybognathus > Hybognathus amarus. The sequence goes on along the minus strand of JAQIUQ010001262.1, from coordinate 306,446 downwards.
GACTTTAGTCTCTCCCTGTCTGTCCATCTCTCAAACACACACACACACACACACGAGGAACAACAAAACAAGTGTCACTCTCGACCCTCTTGTCTGGTTACAGTAAATCCTGTAAATGGCACGGCCGTCTGTTTCTCTCTCCGACTCTACACATTTAATTGACTGAGAGGGTCGAGACGCGTTTGTCCACTGCCAAGCCACTGCCGGATTAACTGGGCATTTTAAAAAGCAGATTATGGGGATTTTGGGGCAGAGGAGAACTGTTTTGTTCTCTTCATGTTCCATTAACTAATTGTTACGTCTTGCCTCGCATGCTCCTCCTGATCACACCGACACGTGGTGTATGATGGGGAAGCAAGAGAGAGAGAGAGAGCAATGCATCAAACACAACAGTGGAAGAAAGTAAGTAAATACAATGTAAAAAATAAAACCGTTATTTTTACAGTAAAAAAAAAACGGTACTGTAACTGTGGTTGCCAGAACTACACCGTTAAAAATTTGGTTTTACAAACTTAACTTAGAATTTACAGTAATTACCTGTACTTTATTTTCTGAAATCTGTTGATATACCAACCTTTTGAAAATGTATTTCGGTTTTGTAACATTGTAAAATACACTGATGACATTCATCACAGTGTCTTGTTGATACATATATAAAGAAGCTGCACAGTGTTATTCACCACTATCATGGTAAAACACATGAAATGTAAAAAATAAATAAAAAATAAACAACATTAAATGTAACATAAAACCCTAATGTACATAACTGATTAGAAAAAAAAAACAAGAAAACTGAGGAACCATAGTTATTTCCAATAGGGATGTGCACCGATATTTGAATTTTCGAATATTTGATATGTAATTGTTATTCGAAAAATAAAATACTATTCGAATTTTGAATACGTTGCTTTGCTGGCCGTAAATGCAGTGTCCAGTGATATATTCTAAGAACTAACTCGCAGTTATAATTAAATGCACTGGATGGCGCTGTGGAGTGTGTTAACAAGTTGTCTGTATTTGATCACATAATGTTGTTGTCTGCCTCACGAAGTTTGGAATTAACGTTACTTGAAAAGGATCTTACTAAACGGAATTACTTTTGATCAAATTAATTAATTAATCTGAGTTATGATATCATCACCATGAGAAATCACATGAAATCCAAACAGTCGAAGTGAGGAAAGACAGCTGTTCATCATTGCATCACAACTGCAGGTAAGCGCAGCTGGACCCCGCGTGATCAAAGATGATAACTTATCTAATAGCAAAATGATTTTGAGACACACTTATTTTAAGTTTCGTTGAGGGAGACCGATTTAAGAACAGAAAATGCAAAGTGCTGTTAGAAACACCGTCTCTGTGTCTCTGAAACGTCTGTCAGCGCAGCGTCTTTTCTCACTTAAGCATAAAGTGCTGTGCGGCGCCCCTGCATGTAACGTTAGATATTATTGTTTTTCTCAACATAAACGTGAAACAATATAAACACGATAATCAGTCATTTGCTGACTCGTGTGTAGGTGTACGTTCTGTATCGATATCTGACGCAATCTGCTTTATTAGGGTTTTCTTCCGCTTGCGCTGCTTGAGCATGCTTTAATAATATTTATATATATATATTGTTTACTCATAGGCCTACTGTTTAATGTTTTCAACTAAAAGAAAACTTTAATTACTATTGTAAGCTTGTTGTGTATTGCCTAATTGTAAGCTTGTCCAGAAATGGTGACAAAAACGTAAAAAAAAACACAAAAAACTTAAAATAACGTCAAACATAATTTAAATAAACGAATATTTCGAATATTCGATTTTTATGAGCCCGATATTCGAATGCAATATTTTAGAAAAATGCCCAATCCCTAATTTCCAATCAACTCATCACGAACCAAGTCGTAACAAATTCGATGAAATGATTAAAAAGTGGCTAATTCGGTAACAATTCATTTGAACCTTACTCGTACTAGAATTAGTGCGATTTTGCTAATTCATACATATTTTACAAATTGACCAATTCGTATGAATTGGGTTTAGACAAATCGTACAAATTCATATGAGCTGAGGTTCGTACGAATTAGTACGAATTCAACACTTTTTAATCATTCTGTCGAATTCGTCACGTTGTTATTTCAACAAAAATACATCAAATGTGAGGTGTGACGCAGGGAATTGTGGGAATGTCAATTACGTTTTTTCACTGTAAATTATACAAGGAGTTGTTCTTTTTCGCTTTCAAAAACTGTAAATTTAACGGTCTTTTACTGTAAAATTATATCAGCCGTTATTTACCGATATATGGTACGGAAACTTTCTGTAAACCAATTAATAGCATTTTCACAGTCTTCTCACAGTTAAAATCAGTGATTATGTCTTACAGTAAAGGCAGCAAAAGAATAAAGTTGAAAAGCTGAAAGCTTTTGGTTCTGTGTAAGTGAAAAGCACGAGAATAACGCGTCTTTAAAGGTCAGAACTGGTAGATGCTCTGAGTAAATGTTAAAAAGGAAAGATTAATCATGGTTCAATGATGCAAATATAGTACATCACTGTCCGTGAACAATGATTTTCTAACAAAATTTGACCAAAAAATGGATGGATGGATGGACAAGAGAGAGAGAGAGAAGGATGAAATACTGAGAACGTCCTCAGGCTATAGGCTCATGTTTTTAACCCGTCACTACAACTGAAACCTTCAAGTATGAAAATCAGGCCATCGAATCAGAGCAAAGCCGACAGAAGAGTCTATTCCTTTCCTTTATAAAGTACAAATTGAAACAACATGCATTTGCAAGCGGCTCCATAATTATTTAAGTTCAAGTTCATTATTATTCATCAGAATTTAGTAAATACTCAATAACATGAGCACCAACTGCAAATTTGACTGCAATTTTATAACAGGCCCAACAATGCAAGCTCGGGATTTAGGATAATTCCCAACATTATCCAACTGGCTGAGGTCCATGTTTAACCAGCTATATTTGTATCCACAAAGCGTGAACACAAGTTTACCCTGTTGCGAAAATATTCTCCTCATCTATTCACCATGGAAAAGGAATACATATTTTGACAAAGCTTAAACTCTGAGATTAATGTTACATAATTCACTATGCCATAGAATCTGTATCCAAACAAGTCATGCGTATTATTTTGATGATAAGAACTTGAGGGTTAAAGTCACGCCAGTGTATTTTTAACCACAGTAAGAATGTGTTTAACTAAGCGAACATCAGTTAGCAGGACACTGCACCATCTGGGAGAAGTGTGTCATCTGTTCTGCACCATGTACTTCACATGCTGTCTCTTCTGGGGGTGCATGAAGAACAGCTCCCATTGGTGGCTTTCCCTCAGTGTAAGTGTGACCACCCATTAAATTCAGCTGAGGGAAGGCAGCCAATCACAGCTCCTCTTCTTGCAGTCTCCTAGAGGCTCTCGACATGCATTACGCTGATGCACGGCCTGTTACCCAAATCATGTGAAGAGTGCTGTATAAGGCACATATGCATTGGGGTTCGGAAACTATCTTAAAAATTAAAAAATATTAATTTGTTCTAAGTCAAATATAAAAATGTGGATCTTTAAAGTGACGTATTAAACATATTTTATGAGGTTTGTAAATGTTGGTTTATAGTTATAAATGCATTTTTCCCACAAATCAGAGGAAAGTATGTTTGATTATTCGTACAATAATTGTGTTAAAGTAAACACACACACGTTTACTTTGCTAATCTAAATGGGGAAATTCCATAGACGTAATGGTTTTTATACTGTACAAACTATATATTCTGTCCCTTACACTGAACCCGAACCCATAAACTTACCCATCACACACAACTATATGCATTTTTACATTTTTAAAAAAAACAAATTACTTTATATTTATACCAAATGTACAAATGAGGACATCTAGTAAAGAGAGGCTTTTGGAGATTTTGTCAGGTTTTGATCACTTCTGGGATACAAATTTGTCTCAATTGTAGTGTAGTTCACTTTTCAAAAAACTTTTGCTGATAATTTACTCACCCCATGTCATTCAAGATGTCCATGTCTTTCTTTCTTCAGTCGAAAAGAAATTAAGTTTTTGATGTAACATTCCAGGATTTTCTCCATATAATGGACTTCAATGGGAACCAAACGGTTCAAGGTCCAAAAGACAGTTTCAGTGCAAACTGTTCAAAAGGGCTTTAAATGATTCCAGACGAATGAATAAGGGTCTTAACAAGCAGAACGATCGGTGCATTTAATAAATAAATAACTAAAGTTTAAGTTTTTATATGCTCTGTTCTGTGATGTAGCATTTCGTGACTCTCCTGTTCTGAACTCGTTCATCAAAATGAACAAATCTTTTCCCGAGTTAATTCGTCAATTTTGTTTGTTGAATGAACCAAATGACACGAAAAAAGATTCATTAATTTCTGATGAACGAGTTCGAACAGGAAAGTCACGAATGCGCATCACAGAACAGAGCAAGCGACGAGCATTTGAGCTTATAAAACTTAAACTTTGTTATTTATTTATTAAATCACAGATCGTTTCGCTTGATAAGACCCTTATTCTATCGTCTGTAATCATTTAAAGCCCTTTGAAGCAGTTTGTAGTTTGCACTGAAATGGTCTTTTGGACCTTGAACCGTTTGGTTCCCATTGAAGTCCATTATTGGAGAAAATCCTGGAATGTTTTCATCGAAAACCTTAATTTCTTTTCAACTGAAAAAAGAATGACATGGACATCTTGGATGACATGGGGTGAGTAAATTATCAGCAAAAGTTTTTTTAAAAGTGAACTACTACTTTAAGTACACATGAAACGTACACACACTTTCTGTTGTAATGCTGCATGCCTTCTTTCTTTTACTGGGCAAATGTAATGTTGCAAACTCACACCAAGCTCGCCTTCATTTGAAACATTATTTCATTTAATTTCAGTTCCCTGATGAGGGCATTTGCTGCACAGACAGCAGGTCTTTAGGGGACTGAAGCACTATCATCATGTGTGGGCTCTGAATGTAGTCTAAACATAACCTGAGTAAATACAAGCAAATGTATTCAGATTATTTTATGAAGTTCACTGCAATCCGAGGGAAATAATTATGCCTGCCTGCACATTTCTACACTAAAATCAAAGGAATTCAAATTTCCCTTCATTGCTTATTCTTACCAGGTTTAGCTGAAGACATCAAGTTGTATAAATATTTAAATTAGGCCAATTATCATATGCACAGGCTTTGCATGAGCCAAATAAGTTCACAACCCAACCATGCACTCAGAGCAAAACACACATCCCGGTGAACAAGAAGCCAAACGCAGGCGTACAGTCGGTTAACAAACTAAACTGATGCGATGAGTTTATTACTGCATAAAATAAACATTAATGGTGATCGCAAGAACTACTGTACTATTCATTTTTTGTTGCATATTTCAATTCATTAAACTCTCCCTCAGAACTTTCTATAGCATTCATCTGTGCCGAAGTTTAACTTGGATTTAAGTTTTATCCCCTAACAGTGATGTTGGTACAAGCAAACACTGATCTCTCTCCAAAAATACAGTATACGGTATTATAGCAACAGAAAAATAATGTTTTTCAGGGTGCTTGAACGGTTTGAACATCTCTGAAAGAACAGAACACCACATCAATTACAGGACGAGAAGACCAAATCTGTACAGAATGTGCGAGCTGAAGACAGGAGAGGAGGAAACTTAAGCCTCCGCTGTTTCTATACAAGACAACAAAAGATCAGAGAGTTCCCAATTCAGCATTGAGCAGCGCTCGTACACACAGACATGATGACCTACTTAGTGTTTGGGCTCAGAGTAAGTCCTCATGCTAGACCTGAACTGTGTGAATATTTGTGGGGAAGAAAAGCTAAATACAAACAGGCTGACAACTCTTAAACATTAGCAGTGTTTGCTAAGGGATATAATCACTATTAATAATTAGGTTTAAACAAACCCCTAGCCTTGAATGTTTAAATATTTGCATATACCATTAACATCATGGTTAATGCTAAAACCATTCAGAACACACTAAGCACACAGCAACACCCTGCCAACCTCCCTCAACCCCCTAGCAACCATTAACTTCATAGTAACATTGAAAAAACATTCAGAACACACCAAGCACAAAGCAACACCCTGCCAACCACCCTCAACCGCCTAGCAACCATTAACATCATGGTTAATGCTAAAATCATTCAGAACACACTAAGCACATAGCAACACCCTGCCAACCACCCTCAACCCCCTAGCAACCATTAACGTCATAGCAACATGCTAAAACCATTCAGAACACACTAAGCACATAGAAACACCCTACCAACCACCCTCAACCCCTAGCAACCATTAACGTCATAGTTAATGCTAAAACCATTCAGAACACACTAAGCACATAGCAACACCCTGCCAACCACCCTCAACCCCCTAGCAACCATTAACGTCATAGCAACATGCTAAAACCATTCAGAACACACTAAGCACATAGCAACACCCTGCCAACCTCCCTCAACCCCCTAGCAACCATTAACATCATAGTTAATGCTAAAACCATTCAGAACACACTAAGCACATAGCAACACCCTGCCAACCTCCCTCAACCCCCTAGCAACCATTAACGCTCATAGTTAATGCTAAAACCATTCAGAACACACTAAGCACATAGAAACACCCTGCCAACCTCCCTCACCCCCTAGCAACCATTAACATCATAGCAACATGCTAAAACCATTCAGAACACACTAAGCACATAGCAACACCCTGCCAACCTCCCTCACCCCCTAGCAACCATTAACATCATAGCAACATGCTAAAACCATTCAGAAGACACCAAGCACATAGCAACACACTGCCAACCACCCTCAACCCCCTAGCAACCATTAACATCATGGTTAATGCTAAAACCATTCAGAACACAGTAAGCACATAGCAACACCCTACCAACCATCCTCAACCCCTAGCAACCATTAACATCATGGTTAATGCTTAAACCTTTCAGAACACAGTAAGCACATAGCAACACCCTGCCAACCTCCCTAAAACCCCCTAGCAACCATTAATGTCATAGCAACATGCTAAAACCATTCAGAACACAGTAAGCACATAGCAACACCCTGCCAACCACCTCAAACCCCTAGCAACCATTAACGGCATCGGAGCATGCTAAAACCATTCAGAACACACTAAGAATATAGCAACACCCTGCCAACCACCCTCAACCCCCTAGCAACCATTAACGTCATGGAGCATGCTAAAACCATTCAGAACACACTAAGATATAGCAACACCCTGCCAACCACCCTCAAACCCCTAGCAACCATTAACGGCATTGGAGCATGCTAAAACCATTCAGAACACACTAAGAATATAGCAACACCCTGCCAACCACCCTCAACCCCCTAGCAACCATTAACGTCATAGCAACATGCTAAAAACATTCAGAACACACTAAGCACTTAGCAACGCCCTGCCAACCACCCACAATACCCTAGTAAACACACTGATGTGGTAAAACCCCCTTGGAACACTAGTAGGCAAATAGAAATGCCATAGCCATCACCATAGCGACTGCATAGAAACACCATGGAAACCACCCCAACACCCTAGCAACACCCTGGCAACCACTCCAACATCGTAACACTGTGATGTGCACTGTACAATCTAACATGTAGTTATTCTTTCTGTATTCGAATTGTGTAAACATCTGCTTGAGAATATGATGAATACAACATGGAAACAGTGTAACAGCGCAATGCTTCATTAATCATTTCCATTATCAGCCTCGTTGCCATAACAATGACCCATCTCGTCCTCTGATGACTGTATCATTCATCATGATAAGCATCACTACACGGATCCTGCACGCTGAAGGATGCAAACAGGTCACCTCTCTTTCTGCCTATCTGCAGTGCGGCTTTAAAGAATCACCCAGGGCTGTGTGTGTGTGTGTGTGTGTGTGTGTGTTATCTGAACGGCTCTCTGACCCAAATTCAGCTCTTCTCCATCCAGCAGACAGGTGGACACACACACACACACACACACACACACACACACACTCCACCTCGGCAGGACTGTGTGTGCCGCAGTGTTCCGCATGTGATCTTAAAGCATCTACATTTATTCTAAGGAGGACACTGTGCTGCTTTTCCTCCCTGAACTTCTGATAAGTTGACTAAACGGGCCACAGAAACCACCAGAGACTCTGAATTAGGCTCAGTCACACTCATATGAACTTGAGGATCTGTGGCAAACACAATGTTCTACTTTTCTTTACATGTTTGTTTCTCTCCACACAACAATATTTTATGGATTTGTACGTTTTTCCTTTCACACGTTGCAAATTCAACAGTCAACACCCACACATACACAACAAATATATCACTGTGTTCACACACTGAACGTTAATTCATTCTTGCCTGACCGGAGCTTTACTTCTCATGTAAACGGATATGAGTTTTGGGTCCTTCTCCATACTGAGAGCTGGTCATCGTAGTGTGATGTATGGCTCCATCCAGTGTAAGACACGGGTACTACAACAGCTGGATTTTTCACATTAAAGAGAGTGGTTACCTTTTCAAAGAACTTTTGTTGATAATTTACTCACCCCCATGTCATCCAAGATGTCCATGTCTTTCTTTCTTCAGTCGAAAACATTCCAGGATTTTTCTCCATATAATGGACTTCAATGGGGTCCAAACGGTTCAAGCTCCAAATGAGAGTTTCAGTGCAAACTGTTCAAAGGGCTTTAAACGATTCCAGACGATGAATAAGGGTCTTATCAAGTGAAACGATCGCTCATTTAATAAATAAATAATAAAGTTTAAGTTTTATAAGCACAAATGCACGCCTTGATCTGTTCTTTGATAAGCGTTTGTGACTCTCCTGTTCAAACTCGTTCATCAAAATGAACAAATCTTTTTTTGGAGTCATGACTCGAAGGGTCCGAATAAGACCCTTATTCATCGTCTGGTGATCTTTAAAGCCCTTTGAACAGTTTGCACTGAAACTGTCTTTTGAACCTTGAACCGTTTGGTCCCCATTTGAAGTCCATTATATGGAGAAAAATCTTGGAATGTTTTCATCAAATACCTTAATTTCTTTCGCCTGAAGAAAGAAAGACATGGACATCTTGGATGACCTGAGGAAGGGAGTTTAATGAAATATTGCAGTGTTTATTATAAAATGATGTATCTGTGCACACTACAGTATTACTGTTTTAAATTCACGTGCCACATAATCTTGAATCAGAGTAACTCGCAGCATCTCTTCTCTTAGAAGGCGGGGCTATAACCTGTCACTCACATGAGATCAGCCAATAGCAAACCACAACCATCCAATCAATTCCTCACTGAAAAAAATCAAGCCCCGCCCACATTTGTTCTTCATCCAGAAGCGTTTCACTTGGATATACGACACGTCACAATAGAGAGAAAGACGAGCGCAACTTCTGTTTCACGCCAACTTTAAAAACATTTAAAATTACTATTTTAAGTTTACATTATGTTTTAATTGTGACATCCAAAAAGTAACATTACATTAATATGATTTTAGAGTAGCAATAACTGAGCTATGGTATTGAGGATTAAAAATGTTACCATGGAAAAATTTTTTTATTATTATTATTATTTACACTGTAAAAATATTTTTAAAATTTGTTATCACAACATTTTTTCTTTTGTCAAATCAACTCAACTGTCAATAATTTATTTAGTTGAGATAACTTATTATTTTTGAGTTTCTGGTGATTAAATCAATCTCCTTCATTGTATTAACTCACTTTTTCCAGTTCAATCAACTTAAAATTTTAAGGCAGCCAGGTTACTTCACTTTTTTAAGTTAAACCAACAATATTTTTTTACAGTGTATTTTTATTAAATGTTGATTGTTTCATACTCTGTTACTGCTAAACCATCAAGTAAATGTAACATCTAATGTCTAGCATGGAAATTGTATAACAAAGTGTGAACTTAATCATCCAGTCATTGTGAACTCTCTCTCTCTCTCTCTCTCTCTCTCTCTCTCTCTCACACACACACACACACACACACACACACCTGTTGGCAGCAGCACCTGCCGCTGTTCTGTCACCTGCCCGTCACGTTCCACACTCACACACACACACACACACACACACATGGAGTAAAGCACAGATCACAGTACATGTGGAGATTACAGAGAGCAACATCGGAGTCCAGAAACTGCTCAGGGTGAGTGAGGAGAGTGTTTTATATCTATCTTTCTCTATAAATCAAAACAAAAACTGCGCTGAAGTGTGTTTTAGCAGAAGTCTATATGTGTTAGACAGTCAAAATGAAAGTGTGCCTCGTCTCCCAAAAAGGTCAAAACTACAGAGCGATGATATGAAGCTGAGAGAAAGATTAAATACTGAATCTTTAATCACTCATAATATTTGTTTAAACCACAGTGAGGAAAATGCATTTTCTTCTAAACATATTAATGAGATAAAAAACCTATTAGTGCTTTTAAAACATCTGTAAACTGGCCTTGTATTGGACTGAAAGCTCTTCAGGTCTGCTGAACAGTATCACAGTATTTACTGCACAGATTGATTGTGTTTCTACAGGATTCAGTTCAATCTGCAATTCATGTGATGCACAATAGGGGGCGCTTATTATTATTTTTTTAATTAAATGTAATACAGAAATCAGCATTGACGTTATATTTTTATACCCAAAAATGAAATCTCATTTACTAAAGATCATTTGCTCACACTGAAGTCCAAATGACTTTTTGGTAACACTTTATTTTACAGTCTTTGTTACACATTACATGAAAACTATAAAACATAACTATAAAATATGCACTATTACATGCAACTTACCCTAAACCAAAACACGCTTAATTTAACTCATTTTAAATTGACTCATTTTACTTAAATAAATCTGACTTTATTTTAAGTGCCGAGTAATATTAATTAACTACTGTACATGTACTTACTATAGGGTTTATAGGTCTAGGGTTTGGTTTTAGAATTAGTTGCATGTAATTATGCATAATTTATAGTAATTACTATAAATGCATGTAACAAGCACACAAAATAGTAAAAATAACGCTTTATTTTACAGTGTCCTTGATGTGTTCCATGTAGTTACTGTAATAATTACTAAATTATGCATAATTGCATCCAAACCAAACTCTAACCCTAAATAAACCCTATAGTAAGTATATGTACTATAGTTAATTAATATTACTCAGCACTTATATTAATAATTACACTGTAACACAATGTGTAACCAAATAAAGTGCTACCAAATTAATATAACTTTAGTGTCCGCCAACCTCCAAAAATAAACAATAAATAAACAAACAAACAAATATATAAAGACAATTTTATAATACTTTATAGTGATTTTTTAAATGTGTGTTGGACCCTGCTCACCCTCTGTTGTCGATTCTTTAATACTTTAGTAAAAAGGATCACATCTATAGATAACAAATATCAGTTTTTTGCTCATGAGAAATCATCTTTGGTGTTGAGAGCATAATAAAAGGCTTTTGAAATGGAAAGTGCAGGTTTATTGTAACGCAAAACCGATATCAATCCATTCACTGAGACTGTTGATTTTGGATCTGATCAATTCAGTTCATGCGCGTATTAAAAGACTGATTCTGTTTTAACATCAGTAGCTCGATTTACTCTCAGGCATCATGTGATTGAAGTCTTTTCTTCACTGACCTATTTAGAAGAAGACACAAACGGCTGGAACAAAAGGATGAATAACCATTGAGAGCTATTCAAATGATTATATGCAGGGGTGTATTTAGCGTGCAAGACAACATTACATCAGCCATGAGGTACTGGAAGCGGACCAGACAACATTTAACCACAGTCAATATTATTATCATTTAAAAAACCAGTTTTCTATGTGAATATATCATAAAATGTAATTTATTTGAGTGATCAAACCTGTATTTTCAGCATCATTACTCGCATGATCCTTCAGAAATCACTCTAATGAATATGATGATCTGATGATCAAGAAACATTTCTGATTATTATCAATGTTGAAAACAGTTTTACTGCTTCATATTTTTGTGGAAACGGTGATGCATTAAATCAAATTTCAAATTCAACAAATTTTTTTTTGAAAAGACTTCAAATTATTTTATTGCAGTCTAGGGGTCTGATATAGCAGGAAAATCATGTCTTACAGTTACTTAAAAAAAGAAATCTGATTACATTACGCGTAATGAAAACGTATCTCCCTGCTGAGCAAACAATGACTTCTACATGTGCTATAATAACAGAATAGATGTTTCCGGAAGGCAAGGTCACGTTTAATCTCTCAGGCCTCTGATAAACATTCTCCGAGACGCTCACAGTCAGACGTGAAGTCACTGTTATCGTGTGTGTCACGCTCGTTTGTTCAGGAAGTTTCGTCTGACTGGCTGAAGCCTTGAGAGAACAGAGCAATAATGAGTGTTATCGTGACTCTATGGTTGTTATAAATAAATCCCAGATAACATGCAGACATTCTAGTGTATAATTCATGTCTGGAGGGAGAAACTGGTGTTTGTGGAAATCCTTTACCAGTCATTCGTCACAGGGCTGATGTACAGGACAATTATGCGCTCTTGTTACTGTAATATCGAAATAGAATAAATTTGAAAAAAACGCTGGTCATCATTTTCTATCATTATTCTGACATATTTCTGAGGGAAACAGAAATAATCAACAAGAAGAACTCAATTAGACAGTGAAAAGTGTCTATATGACTGACAGGGGTTGAAAAGTAAGGATGAAAAGGAAAATAATGTCAGAACATGTTATTATATTTTGAGTAAAGATTACGATTTGCACTGAATCATAATATTTGTGTTTGTCTTTACAGAAGATATTAGAAAGTTTTTGTTTTTTCTTTTTCTTAAATCACTTTTCATCTTTTTTTCATCTGATCCAGAAGAAAAATAAGAGATGTCATGTCATTATATTTCAATTCAGGGAAGCTCAATATTAAAATTCTGGCTGATGGAATAATTATTTTCATGTTATGGCTTATCGCCAATAAATGGCTGATATTTAAATTATTTCCTATTTTGTCTAAACAATAAAACATTAAAAACGTATACATTATAAAGTGCAATACAACATTTTTATTTCATTTAACAGTTAAAATAAATTATTAGTTTTTTTCAAGATTAACTAAATATAGTGTGATGATTAAAAAAACTAATCTTGAATAATTTAATATCAAATATCTCAAATTAATTAGGGCCCTATAATTTCTGCGATCACGGAATAAAAAGCACACTCTTTTTACAACTAAAATAACAGTAAAGGGTAAAAAAAATGAATTCCCAAAAATTAAAACAGAAAAAATGGAATTTGCAAAAATTAAAACGGAAAAAACGGAATTTGGGAAAAAATAAAATGGAATTTGGGAAAAAATAAAACGGATTTTATAGGGCCCTAATTAATGTCCAATATGAACTGTTGCTAAATTAACCAATATCATACATTGTAAAAATTAATATGCTTTATCTAATCAAAAAAAATTGTGGCAACAGATTACAAGCAATATTATTAATTAAATTTAACAAATTAGAATTGAGTAATAATGAATCAAATTAATTCCTTAAACGTTAACCATTTAAAATGAGTAAATCTTACAACAACAACCAAAAAACATACATTTAAGTCACCATTACGAAGTGATTGGTGTTTTAAAAAGTTTGTTTTAAAATGATGGTTTTCTCCTTCAGTGATTGTCAGTTCTTAATTAATCTTTGACGTCTGTCTGTTAGTGAGATATGTTTGTTAAATTTTTTGGTGTAAACTTTACTCATTTTAAACTTTTAAGGAATAATTTGATTAATTATAACTTAATTCTAATTTGTTAAATTTAATACATAATATTGCTTGTAATCTGTTGTCACAAGTTTATTGATTAGATAAAGGGTATTATTTTTTACAGTGTATCAGCTAATAAATTACCAATATTGTGCAATATATGTACTAATTATACTTAACAAAAGATAATGTTTTTTCTGTCTTATAACATGCACTGATGAATCACACAATTGAGAGACAGGAAACAATGCAAAGATAAAGAGCAAATACTGAAAGTTTGATTATACAATTGCCAAAGTTAGAGGACCTTTAAAACGCCTGTTCTGCAAACCTCTGAACACCTGTTGGTCACACAAGGGGGATGAGCTGACCCTGTGTGTGTGTGTGTGTGTGTGTGTGTGTGTGTGTGTGTTAGAAGTTAATTTTGCACTTAGGTCTGGATGTGATGGCTCAGCATAAGAACAAATGGAGTTAAGACAACAGTCTGTCTGGGTTTGTGTGTGTGTGTGTGTGTGTGTGTGTGTGTGTGTGTGTGTGTGTGTGTGTGTGTGTGTGTGTGTGTGTCAGAGTAATGGCTGATAACATACTCAGTGTAAACACATCTAATCTCCTTACAAATACAGAGACTCCACAAAATGTGTATTTGCCTGCAGTGTACACACACACACACACCTCCTCAATCTCCACAACTACATTCACCGAAGTCACTCAGTCGTGTTCCTTTAGTCACCAAAGGAGTTTTAGTCCACTCAAAGATAAAAAGGCATGCCATGAGTATGAAATTTTCATCTTAAAGCAAATTATTCGTTAAAACCCCTTTTGTTCTGAAATACTGCAAGTTCTCCTCAGCCAGTAGAGAGCGCTGTTTTACATCGATCCATCAGTAAAATCCCAGTTCTCAGGCATACAGTCAAATTCATATATCAACATACAGTATATTGATGCTAACATTGTGAAAATACATGTAAACTCTCTCTCGTCATGTGTCTGCATGTTGACCAGACGGTCTTCCTCCTGTAAGTCTAGTCACTATAAGCCCCTCGAGTCTTTGTCCAGTCATAATGAGTTTCAGCCGCTCTGCGATGCATCTGAGATTCATTAAATCAGAGGAGGAGGAGGACAGTATACACACAGTCTCTCAGTATGAGAGTCACTCGTGGTTCTGCTGTCTGTTCAGGGTCAAAGGACTGCTGGGAAGTTCACATGACATGTCGAGCCGTGACAGCCGTGTCCTGCAGTCTGACATATACAACATTTCCCTAAATCTTATACAAGTATTAAGCCGTTTTATAAGGTCATACAAATTGAGAAGCTACATGGAATATTTGTCTGTACCTCATGTACTCTTTATGGGAACTGCAAAACAAAGACAGAAGGGTGAATCTTCATGAAACATGTCTGGATCATGTTTCACATCAAAATCAAAAGGCATATAAGTTTTGCATTAAGGAAATTAAAACCATTAAGTGATCATTAAAGGGATAGTTCACCCAAAAAAATAAATTAGCCAATGATTTACTCACCCTGAAGCCATCCTAGGTGTATATGACTTAATTCTCTCAGACGAATACAATCAGAGTTATATAAAAAAAAATCCTGGCTCTTCCAGGCTTTATAAATGGAGTGAATGAGTGTCTGTCTATGGAAGTCCATCAAAGTGCATCCATTCATGATTTAAAGTGCATCTATATATGATAAACGTGCACCTATCCATGATAAAAGTGCATATATCCATGATAAAAGTGCTTATATAGATGATAAAAGTGCATTTATCCATGATAAAACTGCATCCATTCATGATAAAAGTACATATATACATGATAAAAGTGGATCTATCAATAAAAAAGTGCATCTATTCATGATAAGTGCATCTATACATGATAAAAGTGCATCTATCCATGATAAAAGTACATCCATTCATGATAAAAGTGGATCTATCCATGAAAAAGTGCATCTATTCATGATAAAAGTGGATCTATCCATGATAAAAGTTACATCCATTCATGATAAAAGTGGATCTATCCATGAAAAAGTGCATCTATCCATGATAAAAGTACATCCATTCATGATAAAAGTGGATCTATCCATGAAAAAGTGCATCTATTCATGATAAAAGTGGATCTATCCATGAAAAAGTGCATCTATTCATGATAAAAGTGGATCTATCCATGAAAAAGTGCATCTATCCATGATATAAGTACATCCATTCATGATAAAAGTGGATCTATCCATGAAAAAGTGCATCTATTCATGATAAAAGTGGATCTATCCATGAAAAAGTGCATCTATTCATGATAAAAGTGCATCTATCCATGAAAAAGTGCATTTGATTCATGATAAAAGTGCATCTATCCATGACAAAGTGCATCTATCCATGATAAAAGTACATCCATTCATGATAAAAGTGGATCTATCCATGAAAAAGTGCATCTATTCATGATAAAAGTGGATCTATCCATGAAAAAGTGCATTCATTCATGATAAAAGTGCATCTATCCATGATAAAAGTGCATCTATCCCTCAAAGTGCATCCATTCATGATAAAAGCGCATCTATACATGATAAAAGTGGATCTATCCATGAAAAAGTGCATTCATTCATGATAAAAGTGCATCTATTCATGATAAGTGCATCTATACATGATAAAAGTGCATCTATACATGACAAAAGTGCATCTATCCATGAAAAAGTGCATCTATTCATGATAAAAGTGGATCTATCCATGAAAAAGTGCATCTATCCATGATAGAAGTACATCCATTCATGATAAAAGTGGATCTATCCATGAAAAAGTGCATCTATCCATGATAAAAGTGCATTCATTCATGATAAAAGTGCATCTATACATGATAAAAGTGCATCTATTCATGATAAAAGTGGATCTATCCATGAAAAAGTGCATCTATCCATGATAGAAGTGCATCCATTCATGATAAAAGTGGATCTATCCATGAAAAAAGTGGATCTATCCATGAAAAAGTGCATTCATTCATGATAAAAGTGCATCTATACATGATAAAAGTGGATCTATCCATGAAAAAGTGCATTCATTCATGATAAAAGTGCATCTATACATGACAAAAGTGCATCTATACATGATAAAAGTGCATCTATCCATGATAAAAGTACATCCATTCATGATAAAAGTGGATCTATCCATGAAAAAGTGCATCTATCCATGATAAAAGTGGATCTATCCATGAAAAAGTGGATCTATCCATGAAAAAGTGCATTCATTCATGATAAAAGTGGATCTATCCATGAAAGAGTGCATCTATTCATGATAAAAGTGGATCTATCCATGAAAAAGTGCATCTATCCATGATAGAAGTACATCCATTCATGATAAAAGTGGATCTATCCATGAAAAAAGTGGATCTATCCATGAAAAAGTGCATTCATTCATGATAAAAGTGCATCTATTCATGATAAAAGTGGATCTATCCATGAAAAAGTGCATTCATTCATGATAAAAGTGGATCTATCCATGATAAAAGTGGATCTATCCATGAAAAAGTGCATTCATTCATGATAAAAGTGCATCTATACATGATAAAAGTGGATCTATCCATGAAAAAGTGCATTCATTCATGATAAAAGTGCATCTATACATGATAAAAGTGCAAAAAAAAATAACTCTATTCACCAAAGAATCAGTTTTCAGTTTCCACAGAAATATGAAGCAGCTCAACTGTTTTCAACACGGATAATCATCAGAAATGTTTCTTGAGCTCAAATCATCATATTAGAGTGATTTCTGAAGGATCATGTGACACTGAAGACACTTATTTTCTCTAATATTTGATAAAAAACTGAAAAGGAAAGGGCCTCGAGAGAAATCAAAGTGCTTTAAAGTCAAAGAATCAACAAACTACAAATACTGTATTTAAGTTTACACAATAAGGCAGAATTTCCCACAATAAAACTGAAATTCATATTCAAGAATGCACAAAACTGAAGCGTAAACAGCTCCTGTAGAGTGTCTAGTGTAGTCCTCGCATTACATCTGTGTCTACACACGTTTACTTCGTCTGATAGCATATGACGGTCCAGTTCTACACAGCCCTTCACGTTAAACACACACATGGGCTCGGTACACACATCGTGCCTGTATATCTGACCGGCCTGAGCCGCATCCTGCAACCATTTAAAATGTCAAATTGAATTAGACCTGCTCTCCCTCTTGTGTGTGTGTGTGTTTGTCCTGAATTGAATGCATGCATACCTTCAGCATTGCACAGGGGGATTTTGTTTCTCCTAAATTCAACAGAAGAAAAGAGAAACACAAAAGCTATTTAATGACAGTCAAATTTATTTGCGCCCACATTACAGTCAGCGGCCGTGCAGAAGCGAGCAGCTCAGGATGGAAACACACACACTGCTTTTAGGTGTGTTTGCCGTGATTCAGGTCGTCTGGCTCATACTATATTTAAATAGGGTGTGTCTCTCACACACACACACACACACACACACACACACACACACAGAGAGAGAGACATTATTCAGGTGCTCTGTTTGTCTTCTCCACCCGTATCCAGTGCACACAAATCCCTGCAAACATCAGCTAATAAGAGAGACAGATCTGGAGATTTAACATGTATTTTATCAGATAAGCAAACAAACAAACAAACAAGCACACAAAATAAAAATAAAAAGGCATTTTGGCCAAATTTTTCATTGTTATCAAGAAATGAAACACCACTATGAAATGATTTTCATTACTAGTTTGAGTACAGTGGTTTCTCCTCATGCACACACACACACACACTTATTTTTGTCACAGAAGGATGTAAATGTATTTGACAGATGAAGTGAATCATTGTCTGAAACTGAAAAAGATCCAATGAAAAAACCCAGTTCACACAATTATTCATGCACTGCTACTTGTATCACTATTGAAACTGAGAAGAGACCTCCATTCACCAACGCATCAACACCACCCTAACACACACACACACACGTTGTATTCTGTTGGTGTTTGTCTATTAGTTCTGCTTGGTTTATTATGTCGACTTGACAAGGCCAACATACAAACATTATATCTGTCAAGCCTGTGTAATCTTTAAGCTTTTAAAATAAGTTTAAACCTTCAGGCCAAAGCTGATCTAAAAGTCAAGGTTTATTTAAGGTCTATTTCTCATTCTAGCCTAAATATAAGTCAATCTTCATGCTTGAAATCTCTCAAAACACCCCTGAGCTCTTTGTCTGGACAATATATGCATGCATTATAATCATTGTTCACCCTGTGGTTTTTATTATACAGTATGTTGTCGTGATTATGTGTTATTTGTAATGCGCTATTACGCATCATCTGAAAAAAAAAGTTGTATCAATGATTTTTTAATAATTTGCATTTTCCACACTTCATCTATCATCTTTGATTTATTTCTTCTAGGGCTGTCAAATGATTAATCGCGATTAATCGCATCCAAAATAAAAGTTTGTGTTTACATAATATATGTGGGTGCACTGTGTATAATTATATATATATATATATATATATATATATATATATATATATATATATATATATATATATATATATATATATATATATAAATACACACTTATATTTAAGAAAAAAAATTATTTATATATAAAATATTTATATATAATATAAATTATATATAAATCTATATACAGTATATACATATTTTTTAAAAAATAAATATACAAGCATGTGTGTGTATTTATATATATATATATATATATATATATATATATATATATATATATATATATATATATATATTATTAGGGCTGGGGAAAAGATGAATCGCGATTAATCGCAGTCCAAAATAAAAGTTTGTGTTTACATAATATATGTCTGTGTAGTGTGTATAATTATTTTGTATATATAAATACACATATATGCATGTATATATTTAAGAAAAATGTGTTATTAATATATCAAATATGTATATTTATGTATAATATTAATTTTGTATAAATATATATAAAGTATATACATGCAAATATTTCTTAAATGTTTACATGCATGTGAGTGTATTTATATATATAAAATAATTATACACACTACACACACATATATTATGTAAACACAAACTTTTATTTTGGATGCGATTAATGACTTAATTTTCCCGGCCCTAATATATATATATACATACAATTATACACAGTGCACCCACATATATTATCGTGATTTGACAGCCCTAATTTCTTCACATCCTTCCTGATATCAGTTATGATTATGGAGTGATATATCTAATGGATATGACTGGATATCTAATTGTCTGGATTTTAGCCTGAATCAGATTGTGCTTTTGCTGGATTTGTTTTCATTACAGAAGAATTGACCACATAATAATTAAACGTACATTAAATCATGATCTACATGCAGTGGTCATTCATTCTCCCTGACAAATGATAATGGGAACACAGACAAATGCAGCCGTTCCTGTTTCAGTGTTTGGTTTATTTTCATGCAAGTCTTTTCCCTGACGGCAATGTCGAGGTTGGTCAATGGAACGGTCATTGTTTCCTTGGACTTTAATGAGGCCTGAAGTCATCTGATCTCCATTCAGAGCCTCGACGAGCACCGTCCTCTTTTCACCCCAAATGACTGCAGAGGATTCATCTTTATTCTTAATTTTTTTATCTTTATTCACAATTTAATAAAATTTTCACAAAAAGTAAAAATTTAAAAAAAACTTAAATTGTTAAAAAAAACCTCTAAACACCTATATTTATGCTAAAACAAACATTTTCTCATAATCTCCACTGTAGCATCAGCTCTTCTCTCTCAGTGTCTGAAATGCTTCAATCAAAGATTCAGTCTCAATAAACCCCGCCTCTCTGAGAGCTGCTCTGCTCTGATTGGTCAAAAGTCCAAGTCTACTGTGATTGGTCGACCGCTTGACAGGAGCACTTTAAAATTTGATAATTTGCTTACCAACCCTGTGTGTGCAGTTATCCTTGACACAACCGCATCATAATCATTATAAGCCAGTAAAACTTTACGAATTCAAACACAATAGAAAGGGATGCAACGTAACTAATCAAACTAACTATTTTAACAATCTGAAACGCAAGTATCAAAGTAACTTTGTGGGCGGAAAAAGTAAAATGCATCTGTGTAGATGAGAGAATAATTTACAGTGTGTGTGTGTTGTTCACACACTGTGTTATGGCCAAGCATGCACGCTTCAAATATCATCTGAATGTCCGCGCAACTCCACTGACTTTAGACCAGGGTTTTTCTGGTCAGTGGCGCAATTATTTCTGGAACTGTAAAATAGCTCCAGGGATTGTTTGTGCTGAAACACGCCTCCTCATGCGCCAATCCGCCCAGGGAGCGCAATTCATTTCCTAGTTCACCGACTGTGCGCCTGTGGTGGGAAAAGTCCGCTTTGCGTGGGTGCAAAATAAGAATGAAACATGCGCCAGTTTACAAAGTCATTTGTGCCGGGTGCAAGATAGAGACCATATCTAACATAACATAAGATAAAATGGTAACATAACTAAACAATAACTAAATAAATAACACTGCTTTAGACATTAAATAAAATACTAAACTGCATTTTTTTATTAAACTGAAGACATCTCTCTTCTTCATGCTACACAAACAAGATCCAGATGTTGAAGATCTTCCTGCACATCTGGATTTGACAGAATACAAAACAAAACAAAATGATTTCTCCAATCAAACAGACCCGTTGTTTCATGTTTTAGACTGTCATCTTTGCTTGATAAAATGACGGAGGCTCTGGTTTTGTCTGTGAGTCTGAGCATCAGATCAAAAGCCTCATTCCTAGAAACACTTTGATAAAGTTACCTCACGAAACACCGCAGAGCTAAAGGAGAAACAGATGGACGATGATGATCGGGTTACAGAAGTGTCCAGCTGTGCTGTTTAGGTAAAAATATATATATATATATATATATATATATATAGAGAGAGAGAGAGAGAGAGAGAGAGAGAGAGAGAGTAAATGTGTTTAAAACACTGAAAATCTGCTTGTAAACCAACCTTGTAAATCACCTAACACTAGTTTACACCATTTGTTATAGTTTTAGCATGCCAGGTTAATCTCTCTCTCACACACACACACACACACACAGACAGGTATGAAAAAGAACAGCGTGAACAATCTGGTAAACATCACTGATGAGATGAAGTCACACAGGGTTGGAGTGACATAAGGATGAGTAAATGATGAGAGAATATTTCAAAACACCACATATAATCTTTAGATTAGTGCTGATCTCACAGGGATTCACTGAAATTATACTGTGCATATATTTATAAAACTATGATGATGGGATTACTGCTTTTATCTGTGAAGTAAAGACATGAGACAAGAGGCTAGAGAGTGAGAGAGAGAGAGAGAGAGAGAGAGAGAGAGAGATATGGGAGATTGTGTGTGTGAATTAACAAGTTTTTAGTATAAACTTAGTATAAACTTAAAGGAGTAGTTCACTTTTGAAAAAAAAAAACTTTTGTGATAATTTACTCACCCCCATGTCATCCAAGATGTTCACTGTCTTTCTTTCTTCAGTTCGAAAAGAAATTAAGGTTTTTGATGAAAACATTCCAGGATTTTCTCCATATAATGGACTTCAATGGGAACCAAACGGTTCAAGGTCCAAATGAGAGTTTCAGTGGAAACTGTTCAAAGGGCTTTAAACGATTCCAGATGACGAATAAGGGTCTTATCAAGCGAAACGATCGTTTAAGATAAAGTTTAAGTTTTATAAGCTCAAATGCTCACCTTGCTCTGTTCTGTGATGTGCGTTCGTGACTCTCCTGTTCAAACTCGTTCATCAAAATGATTAAATCTTTTTCCGAGTCAATTGGTTCATTCAACGAACGAAACAAATGAATTGACTCAGAAAAAAACGCTCATTTCACTTGATAAGACCCTTATTCATCGTCTGGAATCGTTTAAAGCACTTTGAGCAGTTTGCACTGAAACTGTCTTTTGGACCCCATTGAAGTCCATTATATGGAGAAAATCTTGAAATTTTTTTATCAAAAACCTTAATTTCTTTTCGACTGAAGAAAGAAAGACATGGACATCTTGGATGACATGGGGTGAGTAAATTATCAGCAAAAGTTTTTTTAAAAGTGAACTACTCCTTTAATCTTCTTTTTTAGTATAACTCCACTTTGTTGGGTTTGGTGTGTTTGGCTATTGCTCACAGGGTTAGATCTGAACAAACACCTATAGGGTATGAAACTCGTCCTGAACTGTAGACAACATCACAACTATCGAGTGTGTGCTTCGTCTGGTTGTGTGAACGGCCTCCACATCTCTGCTTCAGCACGGGCCGGTGTTTGAGACAGGCTTTGATCAGACTCCTATAGATCAGACTCATCAGATGATGTTAAAACATGACCAAAATCTGCTCCACCACACCAGATCTCTCTCGAACTCTTCTTCATCCCTCATCTGTCAATCCGTCTCATTTCCACACAGTAACGCAGGAAGGCACTGATCTGTTGCTAACTCTTTATCTTTATTCAATAATGGTGGAGAAGCACAAGGACTCTATTATCCACACTGATATTCAGTGTCCTTGATGTTATCTGTGTCATTTTCGGGACTAACTGGCAAAACCAAAATTCATTCAATGTTCGGTTTTGTTTAATGTCTGGCCAGAATCATCGGTCTTATTCTGTCACACATGTGGAGTTAGGCGATGCCTTGATGAAGTCAACATGAAATCAAAATAAACACGTTTTACTTTCTTAATACATGTTTTTGGTCTGATTGTGCATGATTTACAGATGATGTCTGTTGTTATAGTGCTTCAAAATCTAAATGTTTCATCACAAGCTTATGCTGCTGTAACTTCTAATTTATTGAAGTAGCTTTTATTTTTATATTTTCAGTTTTAAAATGTAATTTAATACGATTTTTGTAATTTATTAGTTTTAAAAATATTTCTGTTTAGTTTAAGTTTAGCTTATTTCAGTTTTAGTAATTTTAGTTTAAGTTTCTTTTTCTATTTTTATTTTCTAAGTCTATTCTATTTTCTAGTTTACATTTTCTATTCACATTATATTTTGGTTAAAGTTATTTGGTAACACTTTACAATAAGGTTCATTAGTTACTACATTAGTTAACATTAACAAAGAATGAACAATACTTCTTCAGCATTTGTTAATCTTTGGTAATGTTAATTCCAACATTTACTAATACTTTATTAAAATCTTGTTAACATTAGTTAATGCACTGTGAACTAACATGAACAAACAATGAACAGCTAGATTTGTATAACTAGCATTTAACAAAGATATAACAAATACAGTAACAAATGGTTAGTTCATGTTAGTTAATGCATGAACTAATGTTTAATAAATGAACCTTATTGTAAAGTGTTACCAGTTATTTTACAACCATTATTCATTCAATTATCAAAACAAAAATGAAGACCTGTCCTATATTTTGTTTCTCAATAAATATTCTGTTTCACTAAATTCTGTTATTGAACTAAAATTATCGCTTATTGAAACAAAGCCGAAATAAAATAAAACGTGAATTGAAAATTGAAAACTTCAAAAATTTAATTGAAAGACCAAACTTCAACGACTAAAATTACTCAAACTGAAATGAGCAAAAATTTAACTAAATAGAAATATTTAAATCTAAATATGATAACAAATTACATTTAAAACTGAAAATAAAAAATAAAAGCTACTTCAATAAAATAAAAAATACAAGACAGACAGAACAGACCAGACAGACCAGACAGACAGACAGACAGACAGACAAGACAGACAGACAGACAGACAGACAGACAGACAGACCAGACAGACAGACAGACAGACAGACAGAGCAGACAAGACAGACATATAGAGACAGACAGACAGACAGACAGACATATCAGATAGAACAAGACAGACAGACAGACAGACAGACAGACATATAGATAGATGAGACAGACAGACAGACAGACAGAAATAGACAGACAGAGATAGAGCAACAAACATACAGGCAGACAAGACAGACAGATAGATAGACATAAACAAACAGACAGACATGTAGATAGACAGATAGATAGATGGACAGAAGAAACTAAAAGAAAGACAGACATAAACAGACAGACAGACAGACAGACATATAGATAGACAGACAAATAGAGAGACAGACAAATAGACAGACAAACATATAGACAGATAGACAGACAGATAGGCAGACATAGATATAGACAGACAGACAGACGGATGATCTGCCTCTAACTGGCACAAAAGACATGTGGTTGGTGACTGTACATGTGCAATCACACAGTCTGTCCTCTAGGGCGGGACTTCAACACAATAAACTGCAAAGTGGAGCAAACTTTATGCTGATAGTTCAAAGTCTGGCTCCATGAGAGTGTGTGTGTGTGTGTGTGATGGACATTCCTTTAAGAAACCATCAGTGTTTTCATTCGTCAGTCTCCTCTTGAGAGCGTCTGTGAATAATATTCAGGTGTTTGTGTATCTACACATTCCAAGAGTCTCTCGTCCTCTCTTTCTGCCTCTCCCTCTCTTGAAGTGTTTAAACGAGAAGAAAATCAACTGTACAAAGGAAATGAAAAAATTCAGGGAGGCTTTTAGTGGTCTCTTTGTTTGACCGTGAGTGTGTGTGTGTGTGTGTGTGTGTGTGTGTGTGTGTGTGTGTGTGTGTGTGTGTGTGTGTGTGTGTGTGTGTGTGTGTGTGTGTGTGTGTGTGTGTGTGTGTGTGTGTGTGTGTGTGTGTGTGTGTGTGTGTGAAGGGAGGTCCTGATTTGCCACTGAGAAAAGTATGAAAAGCCTTCAGGGGATTTCCTCTGAAAGAAAGACCTCCTCCTCCTCCTCTTCTCCGACCCTTTACTCTCTCTCTCTCTCTCTCTCTCTCTCTCCTCTCTCTCTCAAACACTTTACAGTCAAGACAAAACGGCGCAGTGAGCCGACAACACACCGCTTGACACTTTGCATTTCTCAGCAGACTGTCGTACTCTTGTACAAACTTGCAATAATAACTCCCTAAACAATGGCTGTAATCCACCGCAGTCCAAATCTACCTGACTTTCCAAACCGGACAGCATGGAAGCACCTCTGGATGTGAGACATCATGGGAACGCTGCCATTACACCTCCAGAACTAAACTGGGAACTTTTCTTTGTTGGAGAGACAGACTTTAGGATGACAACTCAGTAGCCGAGATTCAGTCGTCAAGATGGTAAATAATGCTCGTTCATTTCACTATTTACACACGTCGTCTGTGTTGTTGTGCCACTGACCCACTGAACTGCTGATAACCAGAGAACTGAACTGAGCTGATGGGGTTGTGGGTAAACATTCATTTAGCATAAAGTTCACAAAATGACCTTTTCACACTTTTCTGCAAAAGCTTCTTCAACCTAACAGGAAACGTTCTCAGTTGACTTAACTTAAAAAGTGAGTAAATAATTGAAATAATTGAAAAAATTAAGTTGACATATGACATAACTTAATTTTTCAATTACGTTTATTTACTTAATATTTTTAGGGCAATGAGTTTCTCTCACTTTTATTAAGTTACTTAAGTCAACCGATTACTAAATTTAACGTAATTTTTTATTACTTTAACGTTCTGGCAAGGTTCTCTCAAGATTATGAACAAACGTTCACTGAGTAACATTCATTTTAGTTGAAAATGTTTTGGTTAGAACTTATTTTTTGTTCGTTTTCAACAATTTCTTGAAGTTTGTCAACTAAAACTCGACAAAATGAACATGTCAAAGTTTCAACAATTAGTTAAAAACAATATTTTCTGGAAATAACTTGACCTAATTGTTGTCATAAAACTGTGTCATGTATATATTAGTGCTGTCAGTTAAACGCGTTATTAACGGCGTTAACGCAAACCCATTTTACCGGCGTTAATTTTTTTATCGCGCGATTAACGGTCTTTTTGTCCTAGCAAACTTTGTAGTTTTTTCACAAACTTTTGCAACAGGACGCGCGACGGCATGCGTCCTGATCCATTTCAGCGTCTCGCGCTCGTCATCCACTCAAAGCCGGCTCGCAAGCCCAACGAGTGTGTGCGGCGTGCCTGATGTTTTGTTTCCAGTCTAGCTAGATCCGCTTGCGCTTTGGTCGAAGAAGCAACAAAACGTCCTCGCGCGGCGCAAGCAATTGAAATGAATGGGTTTCAGAGCGCAGCACGAGGGACGTTTTGTGCCGCACACACTCGTTTCAGCTTGCGAGCCGGCCAAATAGTAACGTTATGTTTTGAGTGGATGACGAGCGCGAGACGCCGAAATGGATGCCAATGAGATTCTGAATGTAAAGTTTACTTTTAAAAAGTTGCCAAATTGTCCCATTGACAAGACCAAAGCGATCTGTATGTTTTGTCATTATGAACTGAGCTATCATCAGTCGCAGCACGTCCAGCCTGAAACACCACTTGATGATGGCCAAGCAAACACACACACAAACACAGATGATGCAAATTCTCCACCCCTCGTCAATATCAGGACCTCGTCAGTATTTCTTTCACCCTTTTATTGATGGACAGTGTTGCATTGTGTGAGAGATTATTTAGGCTATATATGTTAGAGTGAAATTGAACACTATTCCAATGTTATTTTCAATAATAATAATTAAAAAAACATTTGCACTAAACAAGCCAATCCACTTTTCCATGTTGATAAGAGCATTAAAATGAGAAAAAATGTAACAAAAAGAAATCAAAAGACATTAAGAATAGATAAAAATGTGCGATTAATCGCGAGTTAACTATGACATTAATGCGATTAATCGCGATTAAATATTTTAATCGTTTGACAGCACTAATATATATATATATATATATATATATATATATATATATATTTATTTTTTTTTTTTTTTTTTTTATTATCTAGAATTACGAGATAATTTTTCATGGAAAAAAGTTTTTGCTCTGTTTTTCTGAATAAATTTCTTGATTATCTAAAAAATTATGAGTAACTCATTAAGTCATAAAAACAGAGGGAAAAAATGTTTTTCAAAAAAATATATCTCATAATTCTGAGATAATTAACTCATTAATTCAGAAAAACAGAGCAAAAAAATGCCATGAAAAATTACTCGTAATTCTGAGATAATTAACTCGTTAATTCAGAAAAACAGAGTAGATTTTTTTTTAAGTGAATGCAATACGCTTCCGTAAAAAAGTGACTTTCGTTCTTGCATTCAATCAGATTTTAGCACTGGTGTCCCATTGTCTAATAGTAGACTAATATAAAGTTATAATATATGTCATTTCTAGATTTGTTGGCCGATATTTGCTCTACACTGTGTGAGCTTCTCAACTACATGACCCAGTTTCAGCGTTTGGTTTGTTATGCCTCTCTGAATGACTGATGGTGTTTGGCTGAGAGCCGAACAACCTCCACAAGCGTTGTGTTGTGTTTTATTTAAGTAAGGCAGGTGTGTTTAATCTCCGATGCTCCATCATTTACAAAGTGACACGTACAGGAGAGCAGAGCGAGGTGTGTTTTAAGGCAACTTTGTAGATTCATGAATTATGGAATATGAATCTGCAGATCATATAACACTCTTTTGGACTATAATATCGGACTATAATATATTCATCTATCAGTTCACCAGTGTGTTCCATCATGTGCTGATTTTCTGCTATTTGTTTGTTACTGGTGAAAAATTGAGCATAAAGTCACGAACTGTTTATTTCATAGAAATACCAGTAAATGCCTCCCTAATTTTTGTTTTTTGACATAATTATTTTCTTTTGTCGAAGTAAAGGGAAAGCGTGCTAAATAAAAATCTCTCACCAGCGACGATGCATTTTTAAACATTACAGTAAGACACGGGTTAAATTAACTACGATAAATACAAACATAGATGTGTCCATGTGACTTGACAGGTTACAATATATACGTCCAGAAGTGCTGGGACTTGCACACTTGTTTCCTTGTGCAGGGGTTAAACTGACCGTTCGACAGCTGTGCTCACTGCAGTGAAACACTGTTAGACCAAACTCTCTCGTTCACACACTTAAACAACAGTCACGCTGTCCTCGGGCCCAGTTAGCACCTCTCAGAACACCTCGACAACACACACACACACACATCATGGGATTAGTGTTATACATAGATTCCGGTGTTGTCTGTGACGTTAAATCTTTTAAAAAACTTGCCATCTACTTTCCACCGATGTAATGCATCTTAAAATTGATAAAAAAATCAAAATTAAAAAAAAAGAAACGTAAAAGGTACAATATGTATGCTTTTTGCAGTTAAAATATACAAAAAAACAGTAGAACAATTTTATATATTTTGTTGACTTGTGTACTTGCATTATAGCAAATGTTTCCAACAATGTTCAAGTCAAAGAGAAAGCCGTTCATTTATGTCCGGTGTCATCATGTTGCCTGTTAATGGCGTCATTTCCCACCTAGCTTCAGCTAAACCACTGAAACACATGACTTCTGACAAAAAAAAATCAAGCCACAGATGTTTGTTTTGCACACATTCTTATGAAAGCTTGTTTCCGCCACTGAATAAAAAAAATAATAATAATTGCGACTTTTATCTCACAATCAGCGAGATATGAAGTAGGAATTGTGAGAAAATAAAGTCGCAATTGTAAAGAAAAGACAGAATTGAGACTTTATCTTACAATTCTGACTTTTTTCTCACAATTACGAGTTTACATCTCACAATTTCTGACAACTTATACTGTTAACTCACAATTGCAAGTTATCAGGCCGATTTTTTTCCCCTTAGAATAGTTTATATCTCAAAATTCGGACTTTATAAAATGCAATTTCGACTTTATATCACACAATTCTGACTTTATATGCAATTACGTATTTATTGGCAATTCTGACTTTATATCACGCAATTCTGACTTTATATCTCGCAATTCTGACTTTATATCTCGCAATTCTGACTTTATATCTTGCAATTATCTGACTTTATATCACGCAATTCTGACTTTATATCGCAGCAATTCTGACTTTATATCACGCAATTCTGACTTTATATCACGCAATTCTGACTTTATATCACGCAATTCTGACTTTATATCTCACAATTCTGACTTTATATCACGCAATTCTGACTTTATATCTCGCAATTCTGACTTTATATCACGCAATTCTGACTTTTATATCACAGTAATTATTGATTCTGACTTTATATCGCGGCAATTTCTGACTTTATATCTGACAATTTACTGACTTTATATTCAGCAATTTCTGACTTTATATTTCAATTCTGACTTTTGCAGCAATTGATTTTATATCATGATTCTGACTTTATATCTCGCAATTCTGACTTTATATCACGCAATTTCTGACTTTATATTCGCAATTCTGACTTTATATGCAATTTTGACTTATATCTCGCAATTCTGACTTTATATCACACAATTCTGACTTTATATCGGCAATTCTGACTTTATATCTCGCAATTTATTTCTGACTTTATATCACGCAATTCTGACTTTATATCACGCAATTTTGACTTTATATCTTACAATTCTGACTTTATATCTCGCAATTCTGACTTTATATCTCGCAATTTTCGACTTTATATCACGCAATTCTGACTTTATATCTCGCAATTCTAGACTTTATATCACGCAATTCTTACTTTATATCACTCAATTCATAACTTATATCGCACAATTCTGACTTTATATTTTGCAATTCTGACTTTATATCTCGCAATTCTGACTTTATATCACAGCAATTCTGACTTTATATACACGCAATTCTGACTTTATATCATCGCAATTCTGACTTTATATCACGCAATTCTGACTTATATCACGCAATTCTGACTTTATATCACGCAATTCTGACTTTTATCACACAATTCTGACTTTATATCTCGCAGATTCTGACTTTATATCACGCAATTCTGACTTTATATCACGCAATTTCTGACTTTATATCACGCAATTCTGACTTTATATCTCGCAATTCTGACTTTATATCTCAGCAATTCTGACTTTATATACACGCAATTCTGACTTTATATCACGCAATTCTTACTTTATAACACACAATTGCGACTTTAAATCACACAATTCTGATTTTATATCTCGCAATTCTGACTTTATATCACACAATTCTGACTTTATCTTGCAATTCTAAGAAATAAAGTCAGAATTGCGAGATGTAAACTCGCAATTGTGAGAAAAGTCAGAATTGTGAATATAAAGGCGCAATTACCTTTTTTTATTTTTCATTCTGTGGCGGAAACAAGCTTCTATACATTCTTCATTGCCCACAATTACTGATTATAATTTGCTGCGTGTTCTGTCAGAAAGATTACCCTATAAAACATAAACGCAACGGCTTCCATCAAGCTACGTCTTTGTTATAGTTTCTGCACTGTGAAGAAATTAAACGATCAATAATTTAGGACAACAACATGTTTTTATATTACTTTCATAGTATCAACTACGAAAAAAATAAATAAAACTTGATACAAAATGTTTTATTTTGTTGAGCTAAACGCAACGCATTCTGGGATCGAGTACACAGTACATCTGATAAACATGCGGCAAAAGAAGGCACGTTTTGTGTAAAGAGTGTGTCTTATGACATCCTAAAATACCGTCTTCACTACATGTCCCATCATCCTCTCCGGCTCACACCGGCACTCACTTCCACTCATCACGTTCAGCTGTTGTCGCCTTGTCCTCCCATTTCATCGGTGTATTTAAGTTCCTCATTCTTCTCTGTCGGTTCTCCTCAACACTGAGTTGTAGTTTTGGTACGTTTCTGTTTATATTAAAATTTACATCCTGTCGTCTGAGGGCGCTCACCAAGTTTTGGAACAAAAACCCCAGATTTGTTTTGGCATACTAAGAAGTTAGTGAGTTACAGCCGGTGAAACCCTGTGATGCCTTAAACTAAAATAAAAAGGAAATGGAAAAGGTTTTTCCTGTAGTAAACGCAGCAAAGTTAACAGTATTTTGCTGAGGGTAAAAACCCGAAATCTGACATGTCATAAAATAATAAGGACTTTTTTATTTTACAATCAGAAACAAACTGGAAAGAGAGATGTTTTCAAGAATTTTTCCAAGCTTGAGAGTGTCTGACCTCGAATGACTCGAGCGCACAAAGAGAAATCTGATGATTTGCGTCTGTTTTCTATTAGCATGTTGTTCATCATCCAGATGGTCCCAGTCACATGATGTCCTACAAAACACATCGGAATGAAAGGGATTTTCTAAACAGCACATACACTGGATAGTCTGATCCCAGACCAGTAATTTAAAATCCACATTTAAAGGGAGAATCTGCCAAAACTGTCAATTCTTCCTTTCACGTTTCCACCTGACGCAATGCTCCAATAATCTGAAGTTTCAGGGAAGCACAAGTGAATCCGGGCATGTCTAGAGCCGTGGTGTGCTCATGGTCTTTTGTGTGCTTCGAGATGCTAATATTTATTTTGGAAACAAGTCCCAAGACCCTCAATCAAAATCCAATGAAATATGATATCCGGGATCATTTAGAGTCAGATTTGCGGTCTTGGATCTCAGCGAGAAACCACAGAGCATTGCTTCATCAGCAGGGCATACTGGGGAGAAAGTCAATAAAACACACGAGCTGTGAAAATAAGTTGGCAGCGTGCAGAGACAGACGTGTTCACGAGACCTGCGAATGTCAGAGGTGATTTACAGTATGGCCGTTTAAGGAAATATATGCACAAGTTCTGCTAGAGAGTCTGTGAAAGATTGAACTGATATAAAAGAGAAGACAAAAGAAGCAAAGACAAAGCACATCTTCACATGTTCGAACGGCGTCTCATCATGTCAAAACTAAATCCCATTATAATCATGGAGCTGTCTACACTGGAAGTGTCAATTGCATCAATATGCATTTTTATTTATCCCATTAAATTATTTTATTTAGTAATATCTGCATGTATGCTAGTGCAAGAAATGCACTAAGGCAATTTATTCATGAGCCAACGAGAAAGCATTTGAGCAATTATTTCGAACTCCCAGGGAAAGCAAGAACTGATAAAATGCGCACCTTGATTTCAATGTAAAGCCCTGATTTAAAGCCCGATTTGCAAATCGTTGAGCTCGCCGACAGATCAGGGTGTTATCGCGTTCACATCGCGGGATTAGCGGGACGATGAACGCTCGCCAATACGTTCAGTATGAAAGAGCCAACAATGCATCAAAGATGCTTGCAGACGCCTAGAAAAAAGATCTAGCATGCTAGATATCCAGAGCAGTCGCACGACTCAACCTCAGTGATGTCAAGAGCTACAGCCAATCAGAGCAAGGCATGGGTTAAGGTCACCAAGTAAATCTTATATTTTTTCTGCATTTTTTCTTAGAGCAAATCATCACGCAAACAGTTTGCAGCACTACTTTCTGTCTGACGTTCATATTCGCGTGTTGTTCTTCGCTGGGTTTTGGCGCGTGCTGTTTCACGTCATTTCATAATTCAAAAATGCAACTGTATTTAAATTTGGTCTTTTCATATACATTTCAATATTTTGTTTTCTCGATGTATGCATACACAGATATAGCAATACTAATGTCCAGAATTATTATTTTTTCTTAAAACAGCACATGCAAAGTAAATTGAACATGTTTAAACAACCAGATTTCATTAAAAAAAGATTATTTCTGTTATGGTAACATGCCGATTTGATGCTTCCAGGCTCAGGCTGTGTTAGGGTATTCTAAACTTGTTTCGATTACGGATTCCTTCATGTACTTTTACTAGGGAAAGCTGTTTACTACTGTAGTTAGACAATGACAGAAGAGGAGAGCATTGGTTTCACTGTGTTCCTTTAAGTATTTGTCCATTTGGATTCACCAGAAACCAGACAGAACAGCACTTTTGTTTGTCTGCAAAGCATGGATTGCAAATGATGCAAAGAATGCAACAAATGCATAAAGGAAATTTATTCTGGGCCACAAAGAAATGCATTATAATGTAAGGAGCGTGACCAAGAACATGCAAAGACAGAAATTATTTATTTCATAAAAAGTGCTAGTGTGAAAGCAGTCTTAAAAACCAAATTGTAATCAAAATACCATAGGAGAACAACTATATTTCACAAAAAAGAATATGAAAATCATGATAATGTTAATCTCTAAGAGGAAAAGGACACAAATCAGCTAAAAACTAAGAAGTTGCTGCAAAAACAAACACTGAAGATTTATTCTGAAAAGCGTATTGAGTAAACCGAGGAGTAGTAGTCAGATGTTGTAGATGTTTGTCTGATGAGAGCCAAACTCCCTCTGTAAGGAGTTAAACCACAGTGGCAAAGAGACAAAGACAACACTGTCCTGAGGAGGAAGACGAGGAGAAGCAGGGTCACAACTTACTGGAATCTGACAGCTGTAATGAGAGACTTTCCAAAGCTGACAGATGATGAAGAATCGTGTTCAGGTTAGATTAGTGTTCATCTCAAGAGTGCAGACTTGCACCACTTGTACTTTTAACACGCTCTTTGAGCAACCCTTAAGTGTTTACAGAGCTTGAAATAAGGGTTGAAAAGGCTCTTAACAAGTCAAGACTTATTCTTTGAGCAAAGCAAGGATGTATCAAACAATGTTTGGTCCTATTCTCCTATTGCACCATTTTTTGCATACAAGTATTTCTTCATCTATGGGAACTTTTGGTCCTATGGACTTAAACACACTTTTCACACTCTCTAGTGTAATCCGTCAACTAATAACGTGCAGTGAGCATGCAAATTGTCCCTGACATTACAGGTCATACTAGCCATGATACTGCCTCTAAGTTGATCGACAAGATTAATGCACAAGTTCGCCACCCCATGCATGCCTGAAACCTTGACACATACTTGTTCTAAAGTTACAATCGACCTGTAAATATGACTTTGAACACATACAAATATTGCATATAGCACTGATTAGAAAACACCTAATATTTTATCTCAAAGCTTTACCGACACTGTTGTAACTAGGGCTGGGTATCGTAACAAAATATTCGAATACCAATACCTTGACTTTTGAATACCGGTTCCTGAACGATACCTTTTCGAATACCAATTTTATGTAACCAGTTTTAACAATAATAATATTACCCAAATTTTCAGTTTGTTGACTTTTTCACACTCATATTTTGAGTATGTAAAAAAAGCACCAAAGCTAAAGTTTTCTGTGTTTCCTAATCATTTAACAATGTTTTCTTTACTTCAATGAGCTCATTGTTTCTACCTTATCTTAATGCATTGTTTAACAATGAAACTGAATGAAAATTAATTGAAATGCATTACACTGAACCTCTGATAACAGATCACTCTAAATTGTAATTTAGAAACATACATTTTCTGTAAAGCTGCTTTGAAATTATATGTATTGTGAAAAATGCCTATATGGATTAGGTAATCAAACTAATTATTTCTAATTGTTTTGTTTAAAAGTAGACTAATTTTGACCGTCTATAGGCCTATTTCTCATATTTATGAGGCAAGTATCCTATATGCTGAGTTTCGGTTCATTTGTGACGCGCTCCAGTTATTGCAGTCGAAAATGGATAAACTTTCTACTCTCAAGTGTCTGTACGCCTATCAGATTTACCGTGTTACCGGACTTAGCGGCAATTATCTTGTCGAAAATATTGCATTGCATGCTTCTGGCATCGAGATCATTTCCACATATTTTCTATCTATCTGGGTTGGGACGCTGAGTGTTTTCCGCCACAGCCAATCATGCTGCATGCTTATTGTTTCACTGACGTTGACGATCATTAACCACTTAGGTACTGAAATTTGGTACCGAAAAACAAGTCGATTTCGATACTCGAAACGAGAAAAAGTAAAAAGTAAAAAGTACCGAACTCGGTAGCCAGCCCTAGTTGTTACATTGGTGAGCAATTACACTGTATTATTAATGCGTGCCTTATGTTAGCAAACACCACTAAATACAAGGCTGCTGAAAAACTGTTTGTTTTCTATGCATGTATGAAATCATCTTATGCCTCAGAATTAATGACAGCTGGGCTTTCAAACATTAGACCGAAGCTTATAATTACCTGTTGAGCTCATGTAATTACAGATTGACTTGTGTGCTGCCAAATGAAAGTTAGTTTATGTTTTTACAACAAATGTATATGTTTAGATTTAATTGAGAGTTGTCACGCCA
Organism: Hybognathus amarus; assembly: GCA_030378365.1. Classification (NCBI taxonomy): domain Eukaryota; kingdom Metazoa; phylum Chordata; class Actinopteri; order Cypriniformes; family Leuciscidae; genus Hybognathus; species Hybognathus amarus. The sequence goes on along the minus strand of JAQIUQ010001262.1, from coordinate 270,583 downwards.
AAACCATAAAGCTAAAATTGTACAGCAATCCTGCAGGTGGGAAGACACACAGGGCATTATTTCTGTAAAGTGCTTCAAATAGTTTCTACACATGGAAAACTGACCCTATTAACATCTCCAGATATCAAATGAGCCTTCAAATGAACGTCCCAAAGTTCAGCCAAGGGCTTCGTCTCAGTTATATTTCCAAAACACGGAAAAATGCAATTGACAGTCTCCTGAATGCAAATACCAGACTTCAGGAACAACGCCAGGCCCCAGATATCCTTCATTTGGGATCCTGAGGATTTGTTAAATGAAGTTTGACTTGGACGTGTTTTGAAAAGCGAGGTGTGGAGGTGTAACAGGAGAAGTAACGGGGGTAAACAGAATAACAGGCCCGAGGCCATGGCGAGACCACGCAGATGTGTTTACTGGAGAAGAAAAAGAGAGGATGGGAAAGTCAGCGGTTCGACATGCTCACAGGACGGACCACCATGAACGAGGCACACAAGGCCCAGACAAACTCATTTAGAAACTATTTAAACAAAAAGGCTATTGTGTTTTTTCCATAATCATTGACAATTATTAATCATTACCCATTGTGGAAGGTCCTGTTCGGGATCATAGAGACATACAGGATAGGCGCTGATGGGGAGAGATGCATCAGCCAATGTGGGTTTAGAATAGTTCCTACATTTTATTTTCTATTTTAGTTTTCAATAGTTTCCCTTTTTAAGTTTAGTTTTCTTTTGTCAGTTTTATTAAGAATTTAGCAGAATCCCAGTAAAAGAGATTCCCCTGAAAGGTATTTATTCTATAACTTCTATATAGGCATATGAATATTTACATATTTAATTGCCCATGTTTTAATAGAAAATATATGTCGTATTAGCAACAAATTGAATGATTTTACTCAGCTAGCCTATAGGTTTTAAAAGGGATAGTTCACCCAGAAATGAAACTTGAGAACCCTCAAGTTGTTCCTGAATGTATGAATTTACTATTTTTTTCTGCTGAACACAAACAGAGATATTTTGAGGAATATGGGTAACCAAACAGTTGATGGAGCCCAATTTGTTTCTATACTATGTAAGTCAATAAATAGGGACCAGAAACTGTTTGGTAACCAACATTCTTCAATATTGATTTAAAGGGATACTCCACTTTTTGGAAATTGGCTCATTTTACAACTCCCCAGAGTTTCAATCGTTTACGTAATCCATTCAGCTGATTTTCTGATATTTAGAAAATATTTGTAACTAGACAGTTCTGGTCTCATTGACTTCCATAGTACATGTTTTCCTACTATGGAAGTCAATGAGACCAGAAACGTTCTGGTTACAGATATTCTTCTAAAATATCAGAAAATCGTCTGAATGGATTCGAAAACGGTAAAACTAACTCTGGGGAGTTGTAAAATGAGCCTACTTCCAAAAAAGTGGAGTATCCCTTTAAGAACTGTATGCAGGTAAAGTACAACTTGAGGGTAAGTAAATAAAGGCACAATAAAAAAATGGTGTGAACTATCCCTTTAATGAAAATTAGCAGACATCTAATTCAGGGAATTCTTGAATATCTTCATGAACTACAAAAAATAATAACACTAGTAACAACATGCCGAAATGCTTTATCACGAATCACTGGGACTGTCAAACAGGAAATGGTGAGAATGTAGGAAAGTCTAGCAGATAAACATCAATGTGTGCATACTTCAGAGACGAGTACATGACAAAGCAGACATCTGATGTCTGTATCATTCAACGACTAACAAAGCAGAGCTCAAACTGGGGGTTTTCCATTGATTTGACAAACTGCAGACTTAAGGAATACATTTCTTGTCTAGTTCAAATGGTGAAGGATGAGATACAACTACAAAGTTGAAAACTTATGATTAGGAATTTGTTCACTAACCCTCAATGAGCAATGATAATACTGTAAACACTGTCAAGCCATTACATTGTTATCATTGTTAACTCTTTCCCCGCCAGTGTTTTTTCTTAAAAGTTGCCAGCCACTGGGATTCAGAAAGATTATCTAAGCATATGGAGTAAATAGAGTCCATCAACATCCCTAATGCTTGCACAGTCCTGTAACTTCATCCTTGGGTCAACATTTCATTCTTTAACATTAGGCAGTGTTTAATGTTGGTGATCGCGTTATTTTACATATGCATATGATTTCATATAGGATCGCTTGTTTCTGCATCTTCTTCGCATGTGTTTTTGAACAGATTCAGTAATCTTTCAGTGTATAACATGGAAACCAGAAAATGGTTTTTCTGTTTGGCGGGGAAAGAGTAAATGAAAAAAGTAAGAAAACATAAGCTTGAAACTAAACTGAAATGCATTTTCGCCACTCCAAAACTAACTGAAAAATAAAATAAAAAATTCAGTTCAGTTTCAGACTAGATAAAATACTAAATACTAAAACTGACAAAGGAAAGCTAAACTAAAAATATGAACCTGAAGTCTTCAACAATGAGAGCGAAACTAAACAAACTATTCTAATCCTGGTCTGGTACACGGTTATGTAAATCACAGACATTACTTCTTTTTTTCTTTATAAAGGAAGGGATTTGTTATGTTTGTTATTTCCTAAGCAGACATAAACTTCCTGTGTAAGATCACACTTGGGTCCTGTAATCATCTTAACCAGGAAGATTAATAGACTAAAACACACAAATAACTTACCATGGCTAAAGCATGCTTTTCTTTCCATGGTTAATCATGTGCACTGAGCTGCATAGAAATAAGTTTAAAACGTGCAGTTTAAGAGATTCAACGTAGTAATCCACTCTGTAACAGCTTGAGTCTGTTTAAGGTTTAAACCAAGGTCACCCAGACTTCCCTCATTTTCCACACAGCTCTTCCCACATCTGCTTTGTAAATTATTCCAAGTCGGACACTTGAAAGGTGAACCCAACATCCTCATTACAGAGGAATGCCTGAGAAACATGTATGATAAATATTTGGGAGAGCAAATATGAGACAGTCGCTGTGATTTTTCACCCTGCATTCTTTCATAAACTGACATACTTACATTTACATTTATTTTATTTAGCTGACGCTTTTATCCAGAAGCGACTTACAATTGCAATATATGTCAGAGGTCGCACGCCTCTGGGGCAACTAGGGGTTAAGGGTCTTGCTCAGGAACACATGGTGTGTCTGGCACAGTGGATTGGGACCCAGGTTTCTCACACCAAAGGCATGTGTCTTATCCAATGCGCCATTTTGATTGCATGCCGTCTCCTCCACTTACAATGGATTGAGAAGAGACAACCTGCTCTCATCATGGTGGTCAAAAGAATGGAAAATGTGGATTAGATTAGGCCAAAATAGCGAATCCTTGACATGACAAGCTTTATTCTCTCTGTAACATGTGAGATTTCAGGAGGGGTTGGAAATAATGGAAAAGGTTTTGCCACAGGCATTTCACAAAAACCTCATTTTACATCTTTAGACAAAGCATTTAGGGCTTGTGTACAATAACTGCAGTATCACCTATCATGGTATATGTATCGACTGATTTTTTCAAACAAGCAATATAGTAACTGACACACAAATAAATCTCTCTCCCTTCTTCACCTCCAGACACCCTTCCTCTCTGGACTGGTCCATTCAGAGCGCCTGTCGTCTATTTCCCTCCGTTTGAGGCTACCACTTCCTACTGTCTCAGCCAACTCTTTCGCACCATTGAGGAACGTTACCATGGAGATGCACTGCAGTGCCTGCTGAACTTCCTTATCCCGCGCCAAACATCTATCCTCAAGAGTGTGCAACAAGCTGCCTGTGTGAGTACAACATGCTAATCACGAAAAAGTCCATTGGACACTGCCTTGGAAAAGCCAACCATCTAAATATGTCAAATAGCCTACCTAGCACAGTGACTCAAGGTATGGTTCACCCAAAGATTTATGTCATCTTTACTCACCCTCATGTCATCCCAAACCTGTACCTGACTTTTGTCTTCAATGGAACATGGAAGTTCATAGACTATATTCCAAGTATTTCTGAACTTCCATACAATGATATTTGAGACCCAGAAGCAGAGAGAAAGAGTTTCAATGAATAATGTCTTAAGGTATATCAGTAATTTCACAGAATTGCAAAAACACTCGTTGTTTAGTCGAACAGGTAGTGCACTCAACAAACAAACATGTTCCCCATTGCAACTTTAAATTTAGATGCGTCACTAAAATAAAGGTTCAGAAGAGTTGAAATATGCAGTAACTTATATATGGCAACTTTTATAGTGGAGCCTGGAAGGTCATGCTCATTGTATGCTTTGAATGTATGTAAAAGGACAGTGTGGGAATGACCTAAGAGTGAGTTAATTATGTATTTTCACATTTGGGTGAACTATATTTTCACATTTGGGTGAAACTTAGCCTTTAAAGGGTAAAGCACTGTTCAGTAGACTGACAAGATGAAAGCAATTTCCTCTGCAGACATTTCTTCCATGTGGACTTTCATGGCACAGATCCCACATGCTACTTATCCTTATCCACTCAGCACAGAGACTGTTTTGTTTTTATCTTCAGAGAAACAAAGGCCTTCCGAGGCAGCTTCTTCTGAAGGGCATTCAAGAATGTTTGCATGCAAGCCAATAAACGGCATCAAGACCCACGCCATTACAATATGCTGCTGCGTCAATATCTGTCAATCCAAAACTCAGTGTTGTAGTCGAAACCAGCTCGCTTCTGAGTCCGGAGTCGAGACCGAGAACAAAGGAAGTTGAGTCCGAGACCATAGAGGATCGAGTCTAGACTCGAGACCAAAGAGAGTCAGAGATTTCCGAAGTTGGGACCAGAGTTCGCTGGATAACCTAGCCGTTGGGTCTGAAACCAGACTTAAACATGCAAACTGTATTATTTATAGAGAAGGCAGACATTTCTCAGATACATACTTGAGTATACAGTCACATCTAACCTGGGTCCTGCTGCATTTGCGCGGTGTGAACGTTATAGTCTCAAGTTATTTGTAGTTGCGCACAAGAAAGTCAGCAGTCACATTGGACATTTCAGATGAAACAATTTAAACAAAATTTAAAAGGAATATTAACATACAGCAATAATCATGACATATTTTGAATGGGACTCGAGTGGGACTCTGGAATAAGTCAGAGTCCTAATATGTTACAAGTATGAGTCAATTCCGAGTCAATGACAAGACCGAGACCATTAAAATGGGATTTGAGACCGAGTCCGAGACCAATTCTTGAGTACACAACACTGCCAAAACTATCTGCAAGTCAACAAACCAGCTTTGCTCTTTCTCCCTTTCTCTCTCACTAGGCTGCATACTCCGATGTCCTATTCCGGTGTGAGGGTTGGCCATTGTGCTTGAGAGATCGTGTGGTCATCCAACTCGCCCCCATCAACCCTTTACTGCTCCGACCTGGAGATTTCTACTTGCAGGTGGAGTCTTTCGGCGAACAGTCAGCCCCGAATTGTCCTCAAAAGTCTTCTTGTGCAGGAAGACCTTCTGGGGCAGGAGAATCTGGGTGCTGCAAGCAGGTTCCAGGGTGCTGGATGGTCCTGCGATTGAAGGGACACCAATCCCGGAGACATCCTGTCCATGTGCATATTCACCGAGTCTTGGCTAAGTGAAATAAATGAGGGTCGTCAATGGAAATCCTCTCAGTCAGTGTGTGCTTTCCTCTGACCAGGGTGTTGTGAAGGTACCTTGGACCGAAGTTGCAAACCCGGAATTCCTCTGGACAGGCCCAAAATCTAACATCTGGCCGGAAACAAAGACATGCTCAATTGCGACTCTCCGGTGTGACGGATCTTAAAACTGAGATTTCAGAGAACGTGTCACAGTCACCGGTACCTGTGGACTTCTTACCACTTGAGATGGAAACTAGGATCCTTCCAGCAAAAGATGGGATGGTGATTTCTGTTCAGTTGGTGGAGGGTGGTAGCAGATTGGTGAAGGTTGATCAAGGACATCCAATTAGCACTTTTGCTGGAAAACCTGTTGGCTGGGTATCTCTCTAATACCTGGGACAACAGGCACAATGGAGAGCTGGAAGAGAGAATATGTGGACTTGTTGGAGTTTAACAAGGAGAAGGAGACTTTGGTAGCAATCCCTACAAAATCATCCGGTTTCAAGCTAGTCAGGACAGCGCAACCTGCTTCAAAAAGCAATGGTAACTTGATTGGTGAGGATTGCAATCCTTGCATGCAAAACAAACAGCCATTTGAGATAACGCAAAACAACCCAGAATCCAAATGCAGGTATCGATCAATCTTATGTGGCAGCTCTCCGAAACCCAGTGAATTTTGAGAAATCAAGTATGCTAGATTCTCTAGATGAAACAAGGACAGATGTAGAGGAGCTAAGTTGTGAGGGATATGGAGTTGGCCATAGACTTAAACCTTTGAGTTGCACATTTGGCCAGACACCAAACCAAGCAGAACAGAAACCCGATGCAATTCTTTGAGAGCTCAGCCCAACAAAAGCAAAGCCCAAAGAACTCAACCCAGCCAAGTCAAAGTGTACCTCATGACTGTGTTTCAAGGGAGAATGCGGAGTCTCTTGACCAACATATGACCCAACAGATCCCTAGCATGGTCCCAGCGAGACAACAACACAAGTCATTCCTCACTGGGCAACAGGATCAACATCAGACTGCACTAGGGACTAAGGCTTTTCCCGACAAAAGACTTTACTGTCTGAACAACTCTTTTAGGCAAGATTCATTTCAGATACGAATGAGCAGCCAAAAGCATGCCAAAACCCAACACTTACCCAAAATGGGACTCAGGGCTTTACCTGACCACAGCGGTCACAGAAAAGATGCTAATCATTGTTTGCAGGGTTTCAATCCAATTCAGGCTTCACAAAACCAGCTAACACAGGCCTTTGAGCAAACTCAATTTCAGCCCCAGTGCAGTCAGATCCTTTTCCAAAACGAGAACAGACATTTGGATTGCAAAGTCCTCTGTGATGACAGGCATTGTGGAAGAGGCCCAGGTTCACCTGTACAGGTGATCAAAGGTAAAAGCAGGTCAAAATCCCGCTCATACTCTTCAGTCTCGGAAACAACCAGAGAGTGTCTGCAATCGCACAAGCCAACCAACAGAAGTCGCAGTGATGTCTATCCAGAGATCATCCCCATGTTGCCTGCTATCCAGGGAATAAAAGAGACAGCTAATTTGGTGTCCCCAAAATGGAACAGACAACAAGAAGCAAGAAAGGGTAAGTTGAGTTAGACCACTGCATGTGAAAAGAACTTGTGCTTGTGTTTTGTTACAAGCATTTAGAGAAATATTCAAAAATGTGGTTCCTTGCTGTGTGTCAACTAATTGCATACAGATTTTTACCCACATCCCACTTTGTTATTAAAAGAACATCTGAAGCAACATGATGTCTGGCCAACATGCTGTTTCTTAGATCTTTATCCTTTAATGAAACGCTTGTTCAAACATGACTGATATGAAGTAAATTACATAAAACAACTACTACTATGAGGCCATGTCTAGTTGCCGCACGCTATGACACATATTGACTGATTTACAGATGACCTTGACCCTGGTCCTCTGCAGAGGAGAAAATATACCATTCTGAAAGGTCATCTTAAAAGAGTGCAATGTGACACTGGCTAAAGGTCAGGAGCGTGCACAGCGTTCCACAGGGGAATTCCTGCAGTCCTTCATCTGATCTCTTTCTTCAGCAGAACAGAAAGAAAGCATTCATGGGGACCAAGAGCCAGGGCAGGGAACAGAAATAACTACATCCCCCCGTTTATGGGGAAGCTGTTAGATGTCTTTGTAACTGGAAAGAGGAGGATCAGTAGCTTTGGTTTTTTTAAAAAAAAAATTCGAAAGATTTTCTAAAGGGGAGATCAACAGCTCCATCTAGTTGTGATGCACATCTTAGATTTTCACTCATTTCAGTAGGTTCAGAAAAGGTACTAAAAGTTGAATTAGGCTATTGTGTTGTTATATTTACCAATGTTGAAAGTAAAAGTAATTTCTCCTCTTTCTTAGAAGTCTATCTCTCTGGACAAACTGGATCACCAGTTGTTAATGGAGTAGAGCTTCAGAAATCACACGCTGATCAGTCTGAGAATAGAGTTCAGGAAACACTACTTTCCCAGAACCCCACAATCAAGAGCCTTCTCCAGCTAGGCATCATCTGTCTGCCAGGTATGCCTGCTAATCAATTTGTAATTATGAACATTTATTCAAAAATAAAAATGGTCATATTTACTCAGTCTCATCAACAACAAGGTCACCATGATTTTGCCAAGTAAGATATGTTCCTGGATCAACATTTTTTTGAACAACATAACTGTTTGGAAATGTAGTCCTAAACTTATCCCTACCCCTAAACCTAATCCTAACCATAATTTATTCTCTAAAATCAGAGTGAAATTATAACAACACTGATGTAGAAATACCTAACCTTTTTTTAAACCTGAACTTAGGAAAACTGTAAGCTGGTACCTCAAATCTGATTGGTTGATTGGAATGTTGTTCCAAAATCAATAAAGATGTTGATCGAGGAATACTTTGTGATATCACATTCATCCAACAACAAACATAAATAAAAAATAAATAGTCCATATGTCGTCTGAAGCCATGTGATACAGTAACTTCATTTGAGGATCAGACACAAGGTAACCAAAAGTGTCATTGTTTAATTCAATACAAGCATGAATAATATTTGAGAGCTCTGGTAAAAGGAAGATCATCAGTGACTAATGACTGAATTTAAGTCTGTTCAGAGATCGTATGACTTAGACAAGCTGTATGGACTACTGTTATCATGCTTTTGTATTCAAGATTGACAATCATCCTGCACTTCCATTGCATTAGAAAAAAGAAGTTTGAAAATTCTACCAAACTTCTCAATTTGTGCTCAACCGAACAAGACAAAAATACAGGGCAACAGGCAGGCTTTTTCACATGGAAATTGGAAACTGAGGAAAATCAGCTAATGTTTTACTGAGATCACACACGTACACAAAATTATATTGCAAGGACTTTTTAGGGCTTCTGAATGTGAGTATATGATTCATATTTGAGCGTAATATTTTACCACCTAGATTCAGGGGGTATGAACCTATAATCCTACTTTTGATCAAATTACCTTCTAAATGACAACTTGAAGGCACTTACAGTACAGTAGATTGCACATTTCAGATAAAGCTAAATGCATCAAATGTAAATGCTGATGTCAGTTAAAAGGGCAAGTTATGTCTTCTCTTGACGTGTGAAGGCTGACAGGCGTCCACAGACTATTGAGTTTTCAATGTGAATGATGTTTACAAGAAAGTTCAGCATCTCATTAATATATCGGTTAGTATGCATGCAGCCACTTGCAATCCCAACATGATTGTCTGCATTCAGTGTTTTATCCAGACAATGCTAACTGTTTGCTTTTGCTTTTAAATTCCGTCATTTTCGTTGCCAAAATACTAAGCAATTTCATGTTCAAGCAGACAAAAGAGTGACGTGACAGTTGTTTTAAAACATTCTGTTCTCTTACCAACACAAGGCAGTCGTGACAGAGCTGGCCGGGCCGTGGTTGAGGTGTATGGCGGAAGGAAAGAATGGGCTTCTTCTCAACTCTCTCCTCCTCAGGAGTTTTGCAGACTTCTGCTTTTCTTGCACTCCATTCCCAGGTAGGCCTACCAGTAAAGAACAGTCTGCTCAATCACCACAAGAGGGCAGTAAGATATAGTGTCATTTTTGGACATGATGAACTATCACTACCATATTCAGCGATGTGAAACAAGCGTCAGTAGTCTTTCAGGCTTGTGCACTATTTAGCATCGAATAAATATAATGCAAACATTTGATTGAATTTGATAAATATACATTATATATAGTTGTCATACTATGAGCAAAATTATGGAACGAACGGAATGAAATTCAAACAGATTTTCATCTGTGTAACTTTTAAGAAGTTTTTTCGGTTTGTATGTATCAGTCCGCTCATCCGGGTAACAGAAACTGGCGCTACTTTCATGTCTATCGTATTAAACCGCGCTCTCATTTGATACAAAAACGTTACGCACAGTTTATTTATTTGATAAGTTAGCCTATCGGTGTAATTAGCGGGACAATGTACATTGTCAATATCAAGGAAATTTATTTCTAAATTATATTAGGCTACTATTGTATACATAGCTATTTTTCCTCAGATTTAATAATTCTGAAAATGGCTCATTTTTCAGTGCTGAAAAACCTACATGTTGTTTTTTTTAACAATTCTGTGGTTATAGCTCAATAATATTTTAACAATAGTATTTTGCTGCCAATATTTATTTCTATAAGTATGAAAACCATTGACATGTTAAATATCTCTAATAATTTCTGCATGTCAAAATTAAAATCTTTAATTGTTTTGGCAGTATTAGTGAACTACAATTTAGTACCGATGGTTATTTAATTCTCCTGCACTTTCATTGCTCTGTGTGTCTAAATATGACTAATTACTTTATAAAAAAATGTCTTGTCCAGGACTGAGGTCATAGACCTGGGACTTACAGTAGTGATTGACAGCTCGGAAGTGTCCTCTGCCCTCTGTGTTCTTCAGATATCACTGCTCATGGTTCAGGGTGAGGACACAGAAAACTAATCATCACCTCCAACATTAATACAAACCTGAACACATCCTTCATAGTGTGTGTGTGTGTGTGTGTGTATGATACAGGAGCAGGCCCTTCATGCAGTGCACACTATTTTGATGCTTGTCAATAAAGATGCTAAATCCCTCGCCCAGAAAACATCGGGTCTACAGGTAATTATCACCCCCAAACACACTTGCTTCTACCCAGCAATTACACCTTCACGGAAACATGCAACCCTTTAATTAACATCTGGAATGTCTGCTCTCAGTGACTGCAGATATCCACGTCTGATGTCTGCCTGAACTAAGGGCTTTTTGTTTTTGATAGAAACAAATAATGTTATTCATCAAAGATGCATTCAAATCAAAAGTGATTGTAAAGACATTCATTAAGTGACAAAATATTTTTTTGCTGTTTTGTTTGCTTTTGAATGTTCTGTTTATCAAATAATTGTGGGGTATTGTTTCCACACACACAAAATAACTGTTTTCAACATTAATAATAATCGATCATAAATATTAATTGAGCAGTAAATAATCATATTAGAGTGATTTCTGAAGGATCATGTGACACTGAAGACTGGAGTAATGATGCTGAAAATTCACAGGAATAAAGTATATTTTAACATATTCATATAGAAAACAGCTATTTAACATTGCAATAATATTTCACATTTTGTATTGGATATCTGATTAAGGAAATGCAGCATTGGTGAGCAGAAGAGACTTAAATAAAATAAAAAAAATAGTTAAAAATGGTTTAATATTAGTGATTGGGTCTTGTACACACTTGTACAGTACCATATGTTAAAGTGCATGATCATTTCTTTTAGATAGATGTTGTGACAACACTAAAAGCTCTTCATAAGACAGTTGACGGACAGCAGTTGACCTCTGACCTTGGTGGGACCTTCCCTTACAATCATGAAGACTGGCTGCAGTTTCACCAGGTAGGAGAAGAAGCGGTCGCACAAACACCCAGTGACATTATCCTTCTCATGGATGTCTGGTCAGCGTTGCCCGTGACACTGACGCGGTTAAATGGATAGTTCACTTTAAAATTAATTTTTGGTATGTTTCATCTGACCTCAAGGGCATCCAAGATGTAGGTGTCTTTTTTTCCACAGTATTTCTAATTTTGATATTTTAGGTCAAACCGTTCTTGTCTGTCAGTCATATAATGGAGGTCTATGGTCACCACCTCAAAGAGCATGCACAGAGAAGTCCAAATTAAACATGTATTTTCTCGCTTTCAGTGTCTTAGGCCATCAATGTGTACTTACATTTACGAGTCATTAAATCATGTTTAATTTGGACTTCTCTGTGCACGCTCTGGAGGTGGTGACCATAGACCTCCATTATATGACTGACAGATGAGAACGGTTTGACCTAAAAATATCAAAATTGAAAATACTGCGGAAACAAAGACACCTACATTTTCGATGCTCTTGAGGTAAGATAAAACATACCAAAAATTAATTTCAAAGTGAACTATCCCTTTAATGTGAAGTATTAAACGGGGATTATATTTTTTTGTACTTCTATCTAAATGTTGACGCACAGGCATGTCCTGACTTCATAGTCTTCCTGTCCTCTCTTTCTACTATCATTAAAAATAAATTAGAGTTAAAGGTGTTGTCATACCACTTGCTCGCTCAGTCTACACATTTTTGTTTGGTTTCTGTAGTAAGAACTCTCTATTGTGTAATCAATCCTCTAAAAGCAGAAGTATACAGCTGTTAAAACACTTTTAAACAGATGCGAGTCAACTTGCACAATCAGCTCTAGTGAAGTAGAACGCACATTTCTGACAACAAATGTCTTTTGTCTCTTTAACATCTGAGAGACCCCGAAGACACTTTAACTTAGAAATGTAATAATGCAACCTTTCCTGCACTTACGAGGAGTGATTATAAACTACATTTCAACTTGATGGCTCGCAGTTCGTGTGTGTCTGCTGGACACATGCGTTAGATCCGTTCTGTTCAATCACATATGACGATTATCTAACGTGTGTTTTTGCATTATGTGTCTTTTTTAGAAACTTTCCCTCTTTCAACTCGACCTTCAAGCAGCTTCTTCATTACTCAAGACTGCAATCAGGAGACTGGATGTTAAAAAAACAGACACTGCAAAGGTCATTTCAGTTTCTGAAACTTTCTGTGATCACAGCACACTTTTGTATCCCATTAAATTAAAAGTAGGGATGCACCAATATAAACACTCTCAGCGATATGATAAGGCAGTAATTATTTACCTTATGGCAGACAACTGATACATTTTATATAGATTGAAATAAAAATAAAACACTACTCACAATGATTTTAGTTACTACAAATGAATTTAGAAATCAAAACTCTAATGTACAGTAACAGTATAAAAAATTTAATTACTTCTGAAATTTAGTAAAGATTACATTTAACATTATTAAAGTTTTTTAAAGATGACCTTTAAGTAAGCATTAGGTGATCTAAATCGAAAAATATGGGAAATTAAGTTATATTGTACAGTGATTTTGTACTGTATACCCTAGTTAAAGGTACAATGACATGTTTTTGTGATGAGAACTATTAAGATATGTTTGATAAACTATTATGAAACAAAATGAACATAAATGTTGCCAGTATATAATTTGCTTTCAATTTAGAGACCGCATGGTTTCCCCATTATAATAAAAAAGTTTATATATATATATATATTATTACTATTTTTTTAATTATAAAGGGGAATCATGTGGTATTCAAATTGAAAGCAAATGTAATGCACTGCCTACATTAAAAAATTACATTAATACATTTTATATATTTTTTATACACATTTTAATATTATACATTAAATAGACACCAACATTTAATATATATATATATATATATATATATATATATATATATATATATATATATATATATATATATATATATATATATATATATATATATAAAATGTTGGTGTCTATTTAATGTATAATATTAAAATGTATATAAAAAAATATATAAAATGTATTGATGTAAATTTTTGCAGTGCATTACATTTGCTTTCAATTTGGATACCACATGATTTCCTCCCTTTTTATAAAAAATAGTAATAATATATATATATATATATATATATATATATATATATATATATATATATATATATAATTATAACTACTAATTATTACTATTATTACTATTATAATAATAGTAATAATAATAATTATATATATTTAATTGCAAAAATTGCAAACCTCATTTAAAATAAATGCAAAATAAAACGGTTTACGTGACGAACACACATGTAGGCGTGCTTTGCTCTCATTAAATTTACTCTCAATCCAAACAACACATGATTTCCCCCCATTACAAATTAAAAATCTCATTTATGTAATTTGTCCTCTTGAGGACTGCTGCTCCTAAACTTAACCAATTCGACGTTCAGGATGTCCAGTCCTGCATCCAGGAGCAAAGGCGCTTCATGAAGATGGTGCTTGAGGACACCCATTGGTCGGTCTGCAACGAGAGGGCGGTGTCTATTCTCGCCAGGATGAGGAAGGAGGAGTCTGATTCGCTCAGTCTGAAGACTTCAGGTATTTCCCTCAGTGTGTTTGAGTCAGAGAGCCTTTATACACACGACTCCAGTGGAGGACCAATATGGGATAGTTCACGCAAAAATGAAAATTCTGAGATCACTTACGAATGCCACAATTATGTAAGGCGCAATTACAAAAAAAAGATTATTCTGTGTGATTAAGATGTTTTTTTCTTTCTACAGCTTATCTTAAGGGTTTTTCTATTGTTTTAATTTTAGTCTTAGTATAAGATTATATAATACCATGAATAGTTTTACTTTGGTTTGGTTTCTTTAAATAAAAAATAAAAAAGCATATGTGACATTTGAGGATTAATACTACAGAAAAGCATTAAATGTTTTTCAGAGTGTTTTCATCTTAATTATTTTGATATTACAATATGGCATGCAGTCGCTTCAAACAATGGCATTAAGCTATTCAAAACATCATTCAGTGTAAATTGTAATAAGCGTAATTAATAAATCGCAATTACAATCACGATTAATCGCATCCAAAATAAAAGTTTGTGTATACATAATATATGTGTGTGCACTGTGTATAATTATTTTGTATATATATATATATATATATATATATATATATATATAAATACACACACATGCATGTATATTTAAGGAAAAAAATATTTATATTAGGACCGTCAAACGATTAATCACGATTAATCGCATCCAAAATAAAGGTTTGTGTTTACATAATATATGTGTGTGCACTGTGTATAATTATTTTGTATATATATATATATATATATATATATATAAATACACACACATGCATGTATATTTAAGGAAAAAAAATATTTATATTAGGACCGTCAAATCGATTAATCACGTATTAATCGCATCCAAAATAAAGGTTTGTGTTTACATAATATATGTGTGTGCACTGTGTATCTGTGTATAATTATTTTGTATATATAGACACACGTGCATGTATATTTAAGAAAAAATATTATTTATATATAAAATATTTATATATAATATAAATTATATATATATACAGTATATACATGAAAATATTTCCTAAATATATACATGCATGTGTGTGTTTATATGTATAAAATAATTAACACAGTGCACCCACATATATTATGTATACACAAACTTTTATTTTGGATGCAATTAATCGTGATTAATCTTTTGACAGCCCTATTTTTTTCTTCAATATTAGGAAGTCAATAGGGTTCATCAACTGTTTACTTACCCATATTCTTCCAAATATCTCCTTTTTTGTGTGTTCAACAGAAGACAGGGTTCAATACCAGTCTGTAATTCTCAATATTGACCATAAATGAATTAAAATGTGTTATATTTACTGTATGTGCATGTGTTTTTTGCAGGCGCTGAGAACACACACACACTTACATGTGTCTTTTCTCTCGTGCAGGGACTCTCTGGAGTCTGTGACGTGTCTGTATAACCAGGTGGAAGAGGCCGTTCACGCGCTGAGTTATGAAATCCAACCAGTCGCTGCAACATTCTCGAACACGTTCTCTGCTGAGAGAGACAGAAGACTCGCTCGCCACAGTACGCATTACATCCCATCACTGTTTATGACGGATAATAAGCACAGCCCACAGAAAGCACTGAAAATAACTCAAGACAAACATTGTGAAGTGCAACATGTCTGCTGTAGAGAATAAATCAGCAGTCTGAAGCATAACATCACTGCGCTAAATAAAGGGAGCGTTTGTGGCACCATTTATTTTACCTCAGAAAATAACTTTGACTCTTGGCTTAGTAAAAGTAAGGGAAAGCCAAGGTAAAATCCTAAGTTTCAACCATGCAAATCTGGGAAAGATGCAACTGTGGCATAAAATAATTTTTATGATTTAATGATGAAGATTTTGCTAATCTTCGCTTAGTGAAAGTAAAGGGCAAGCCAAGGTAATACATGTTAAAATCAAAGTTCAATTAAATGACATTATATTCAACCATGCAAATCCGGGAAAGATGGCATAAAATGCATAAGGATAACAAAGGAATGCAATCCATCAAGTATTGTTTAACTCCACCCATAGGAATAATGTCTCGTAGATGTCCATCAGCAAAGAAAGTAGATCCACTTTTAAAAAAAATGATTATGAATAATTTATTTTAGTCCTTTTACAAAAAGCTTCTCATTTATGCTTTTAAACTGTCCCATTCACTTCCATTGTGCGTAACCATGATTTTTGTGTTTTATTGGTAACACTTTACAATAGTAAATTCTCTTGTGAAAAAGAAGTGTGCTTAAAGGAGTAGTTCACTTTAAAAAAAACTTTTGCTGATAATTTACTCACCCCATGTCATCCAAGATGTCCATGTCTTTCTTTCTTCAGTCGAAAAGAAATTAAGGTTTTTGATGAAAACATTCCAGGATTTTCTCCATATAATGGACTTCAATGGGGTCCAAATGGTTCAAGGTCCAAAAGACAGTTTCAGTGCAAACTGTTCAAAGGGCTTTAAACGATTCCAGACGATGAATAAGGGTCTTATCAAGCGAAACGATCACTCATTTAAAAAGAAAATAACAAAGTTTAAGTTTTATAAGCTCAAACGCTCGCCTTGCTCTTTTCTGTGATGCGCGTCCGTGACTCTCCTGGTTCAAACTCGTCATCAAAATGAACGAATCTTTTTTCGTGTCATTTGGTTCATTCAACTAACGAAATGAACAAGTTGACTGGGGAAAAGATTTGTTCATTTTGATTTATATTTATAATTGTTTCTAAATGTTTTTCACAGATCCAAACATGGTGTGATGAAGAGGAAGAGTCATGGCAGAAGGACAACGACGGCACAGAGAAAAGCCTGCAGGAAATAGAGCGGCGACTTAAAGACATTCAGTCTGTTCTTATACAGGCAAAGGTAACAAGACATTCACTCAAATATATGTTCAAAAGCAGATTGATGGCCGGAATATGAATCTTAAAATGCCTGAATGTTATCAGAGTTGTGCTATGGATTTATGTGGACTGTCGAGTGCAAATTAATCAAAAGGTAATACAAATACCAGAGTTTTTTTGATAACGAATATGGTTCAGGAATGTGCGTCTCTTAAATAATGATAAGAGCGAACGGTTCATGCACTCTCAGAAAAAAGTATGAAAGCTGTCACTGGGGCTGTACCTTTCAAAAAGTAAACTTTTGTCCATTTTAGGTGCTAATATATACATTTTAGTTGTTAATATGTGCATTTTAGGTGCTAATATGTCCATTTCAGTTGCTAATATGTACATTTTAGTTGTTAATATGTGCATTTTAGGTGCTAATATGTACATTTGAGGTGTTAATATGTACCATTAAGGTACAAAAGTGTACCTTTTGGAAAGGTACAGCCACAATGACAGCTTTTTGTAACCTTTTTTCCTGAGAGTGTGAGGTTTTTGATATTCTGCATTATGTGAACAGACAAAATAACATTTTTGTTTTTTTTTTCTAGGAGAAAAAAGTAAAAGGGATGTTGTTGATAAAGGAAGTGGAGAGAAAAAGCAAAGGAGTGCATTATCCTAAAGTGACGTTTTTCGTTGTAACACCGTCACTTTCAAAACCCACATGACGGGTTTCTCCTGAAGGCTGAGGAGCGTAAATCTGAGCTGGAGGCGTCTCTGGATCTGTACCGTTTCTGTGAAGAGGTTAGTCAACATCATTAACATGGTCATTTTACTTATGCAATGTCATATATTACTCTGTCAAACAAGATATTGCAAAATAAATAAAGATAGTAATTAGCATTTGGACCATGGAAAGCCATCAGGGAATTTTTAAACTGTTTCCCAGAAACGAATCAAATCTGAAAGAGAATGCAATTTTTAAAAGTTAATAAACAAAAATTGTGCAGAGCAGTAAAAATATTTAATTTGCATGATATTGCTGTTGGGAAAACAAACTCCTTTTTCCCCAACAGACAATATCATGCACACACACAATTATGAGTCGAATTTTGCTCAGTGAATCACTCAAAACCAGCTCTTAAATTATTTAATAGTGTATATGTCTGAAGCAAAATTTATATTAAAATAGAAATGTATATTAAAAATATAACAAATATACAAAATATATATATATTAAAATGTAATTTATTCCTCTGAAAAAAGCTGAATTTTCAGCATCATTACTCCAGTCTTCAGTGTCACATGATCCTTCACAAATCACTCTAATATGATGATTTTATGCTCCAAAAACATGTATGATTATTATCCATGTTGAAAACAGTTTTTTACATTTTTATTTCAGGATTCTTTGATGAATAGAAAGTTCAAAGAACATCATTTATTTAATTAGAATCTTTTCTAACATTATAAATGTCTTTACTGTAACTTTTGATCAATGTAACTCATCCTTGATGAATAGAAGTATTGATTTCTTATTTATTTCCCCCAAAAATAAAATACAAATTCTTACTGACCCAAACTTTTTAAAGGGTAGTGTTTTATGTAACAAAAGCTTTCCATTTCAGATAAAAGCTGTTCTTTTGAACTTTCTATTCATCAAAGAATCCTGAAATAAAAATGTAAAAAACTGTTTTCAACATGGATAATAATCATACATGTTTTTGGAGCATAAAATCATCATATTAGAGTGATTTGTGAAGGATCATGTGACACTGAAGACTGGAGTAATGATGCTGAAAATTCAGCTTTTTTTCAGAGGAATAAATTACATTTTAATATATATTAACATAAAAAAGTCATTTTAAATTGTCATAATATTTCACAATATTACTGTGTTTTTTGTGTATTTTTTATAAAAACAATTGCAGCCTTGGTGAGCAGAAGAGACTTCTTTTAAAAACATAAAAAATCTTATCCGATCTTGAAACTTTTGAATTCGGTAGTGTATATATATATTAGGGCTGTGCAAAAGTTAATTGAATTATCGCATTCAAAATAAAAGTCTGTGCTTGCATAATATATTTGTGTGTGCTGTGTATAATTATTTTGTATATATAAGATACCTATGCATGCATGTATATATTTAAGAATTATTTGCGCTTAAATTCTGTATATACATATATATATATATATATTTATATATATATACAAATACATAATCTATATTATATAAATATAAATATGTTATATATGAATAACACATTTTCATAAATATACACATGCATGTGTGTGTATTTATATATACAAAATAATTATATACAGCACACACAAATATATTATGTAAACAGACTTTTATTTTGGTTATGCTCATTAATTGGATTAATTTTTGCACAGCCCTAATATATATATATATATATATATATATATAATGGCCACCTCTTCTATTGCATAACTATTCAATAGCCTTGAAATGACTTTTATCTTCTTTGTTTTCCAGGCCTCATCTCTTGTTAAAGAGTGTATGGAGTATTTAGATCAGCATAAAGAACACAAACCCTCCCATGTGTGCCTGCGTGAGTACACTGAAGGCTTTTGAGGAGCGTTTTGAAGGATTTCTCCCCCAACACTTTCAGGACAGGAGCGCTGCGCTGCCGAAGAGGCTCTCGGACGGGTCATGGATGTGGAATGCAGTCCGGGCTCAATGCCGAGATATCCGACAGAGACTCGCGGAAGACACTGCAGGCCTCTTATAGAAGTCAAATCCCTCTGGGAACACCAGGAAAGGAAGCGAGGCCCACTTGAAAGGTCCGACCCGGAGCGTAATTGAGCAGTAGCCTTAGAGAAAATGAAGGTGACCCGCAAACAAAGCCTGTTGGCGGTCATGTGGAGACCAGAAATAGAGATGATAATGAGACAGTGACGCATTTCGAGTCTGTTAGGAGAAACACGTCATCAAATTGTGATCCGATAATGACTGAACACACACACAAAGAATCTGCACTGATTGAACTGCAAGAGGAAGGAAGAAATCGGCATTCCGGCAAAAGTGAAGGCGCAGTTTCCTCATTACACAACGACCCGGTCAAAAGGTTAAGTAGGCGTCCTCGGGTATACTCTCACAGCGACAGTGATCTCAGAAAGTCAGGCCATGTCAATAAGTATGAACCGCTTGCCCCATTATAAAGGCCTGGTCCGCTGGCATAGCGAAGGCTCATGCTCACGATCCACTAGGTATGATTCTATGAGCAAAGGCAATGCTGTGATCAAGCATGTGCATGAGAAGACATCTGCAGATTCCTGTCAAGAGAGGATCATTGGCTCAGACAGAGCATCATGGGATGAACAGAGCTCGCACCTCGACAGCATCTGTTCAAGCCAAAGCGACATACATGAGAAGTTCAGCGGTGACACCAAACCTGACGACGTTTCAGCAGCAACACACTCAGATCATTCCAGAGTCGGTGCGGAACACTGAAAACAGCAGCACTGTACTGTGAGTCCCACTTTACCAGTACAACACACAACACTGTACTAATGAGAATCATAATGAGAGAAAGAACTGATCATACACAGCAGGACATTATCAGAATTGTCAGAATGTGTTAATAACATAAGTTTCCAATTAAAGAGAAAATAATCAAGAGATAGAAAATAATTGGAAGAGATTTTCCAAAAAATAGTTTCCATTGTAAATTCAAAGTAAAATAATCATTATCACATGCTTTAATAATATATTATCCAAAAATATAGTTTTAGCATTATAAGAAAATCTTATTTAATAAAATAGTTTTAACATTATATCATCCAAAAATATAGTTTCCATTATAAAATAAAAATAAAAGAATCAGTATCACATGATTATTATGTATAGTTAAAATATTATAAAAATGTAATTACTTTGATATTATAGTAAAATAACATTTCATAAAAAAAGTTTTAATTAAGATAATTAAATAATGGATTCCATTATAAATTCAAAATAATTAAATTACTTTATGACTGACTTTATTAAATAATCATTACCACATAGTTTAAATATTATAATAACAATATGTAATAAAATAGTTTTAATATTATAATAACAATATGAAATAAAATAGGTTTAATATTATATTATCCAAAAATAGTTTCCATTATAAATAAAAAATAAAAGAATCAGTACCACATGATTATTATATAGTTAAAATATTATTAAAATATAATTGCTTTGATATTATAGTAAAATAATAATCAAGTTTGAATAACAATATGTAAAGTTTTAATATTATTTTATCCAAAAATATAGTTTACATTAAGAAAATGAACACACGGATCCACACAATGTATTTAATATAATTTCTATATTATTTAAATAAAATTGTTTTAATATTATAATAAAACATTTTTAATGAAATAGTTTTATAACATTATTTCCATTTCAAATAACGTCTCGGTTACGTATGTAATGCTCGTTCCCTGAAGGCATTCTGACGTAACGTAGAACGTTGACTGACTGAAAGGGAACTAGATATACAGTGTGTGACGTACAGTATATTTATTGGAAACCATATTTTATAACCCTTTATATATGGTTTATATATTTATTTACGTATATATATAACGTATATACATACATATATGCCTCTGGTTAAATGTGATGATTCCTGACTAGAGTTCTTCATTTTAACTCATATTTCAGGTCAGGATCAATGGCCAAAACATGTCTTAAATTGAATTATACAAATGTGTCCTGGCAGTAAATATTGTCTTAAATTGAAATTGTTAATTGAGTTATTAAAAATAATATAATCTTAATATTAATCTTTTTAATTATTTAATTAATAATAAAAAATAGAAATCTTAAATTGAATTGTTAAAAATAACCCAACAAATAACCCAACTATGGGGTGGTATAGCACCTTCCCAACTGTGGGTTATTTAACACATGCATTGGGTAAATAACCCAACAGTTGAGTTAAATATGCTATTTAACCCAACAGTCGGGCTATTTCTAGAAATTACCCAACAATTTAAAAAAATTACCCAATATTTTTTTAACATATTTGACCAAATGTGTGTAACCCAACAGTTTGGTCAAACAAATAACCCAACTATGGAGTGGTATTAGCACCTTCCCAACTGTGGGTTATTTTAACCCAGTGCATTGGGTTAAATATTTAATTAGTTGAGTTAAATACAGTTGCAGTTGAGTTAAATATTTAAATAGGCTATTTAACCCAACAGTCGGGTTATTTCTAGAAATTACTCAACGATTTAAAAAAACGACCCACATTTTTTTTTTAAATAACCCAACATATTGACCCAATATGTGTAACCCCACAGTTTAAACAAATAACCCAATGTTTTTACTGTGTATGTGTTGGTGTCCTGACAGTAAACTACATCAGGTGTGTGTGTGTGTCCTGACAGTAAACTGCAGCGCATCATGGAGGAGCTGCTCCAGACGGAAGAGAGTACGTGCGAGCGCTGGGTACGTGGTGGACCACTACATCCCTCAGCTGGAGCGTCCCGACGTGCCTCAGGACCTGCGGGAACAGAGAGCCAGCATCTTTGGAAACCTGGAGAAGCTGCGAGACTTCCACCAGCATCACTTTCTTCAGGAACTGGAGCTGTGTGTGAACGAGCCCTTCGGTGTCGGACGCTGCTTCGTAAAACACGTGAGCTTCCCGAGTTTCCCTTTAAAGAGTTTTAATGTGCTTCTGCTTCAGAGAACCTAGAAACAAACACAGCTTTACTGAAAGAACCATTCAACTCACAAAACATGTCCATGTCACATTTCACCCCAAAATTGTATAAAAGAAAGCAATTATATTTTGCTTGACAGTTTCTTAACGGTCATGAAAAAATGCAACAAAAAAATGCAAAAAAAAATGCAAAAAATAAAATAAATATATATATATATATATATATATATATATTTTTTTTATTTGCATTTTTTTTGCATTTTTTTTTGCATTTTTTCATGACAGTTAAGAAAATTTCCTCCCCCAAATTCTTATTATTGTAGTGCAAAAACAAATCAATATATAGTATTTAATAGTATTTAAATTGCAGTCATTATAGAATTTGTCATACAGCCTTTAATTTATTCTGCTTTAGATAAAAATAATTATTCTTTAAATAACAACAGTATTGGGAATAATAAATATTACAAACAAACAAAATTTAAAGTGAAATGTTTGGATGTAATACAATAATAAGAATTTGTGGGGAAAATGTGTTAATTTGTCAAAATACACCCTTTTTAATAAATATAAAATATCTTGTATAGATATAATTTTTTGTTTTAGAGTGTCACACTCAAGCACCGAGCTAACAGAAATATGTTCTAAGAATGTTAGTTATGAAAACGTTATTTCAGAATGTTCTCTCGGAATGTTTTTTTTTTCGGTTACATGAATATTAACGGAACATTCCATTTAACAATTTTGCAAACATCATGGGAACGTTACTTTTGAACGTTCTGGAACAAGAAGTAACATTTAAAAAATTTTAGACAAACATCACTAAAAATGTTTCAGAAAAAAACATAATGTTTCTTTGCTATCATTTTGAGAACATTATTAAAGACCAGATAACTTTGAACAAACATTCTGTTAATGTCACTAAGAACCTTTGCAGAAGTTCTGGGACGTTCCCTGTTTGCTGGGAATCACCTTTATGACACGTTAATGTCTTCACACAAAGAATCGGAAAGCACTTGCAAAAAGTCCACTATGTGAAACCAATGATTCTAACACTTCGTCTCACATTCAGAAGGAAAACTTCGGCCTGTACGCTTTATACAGCAAGAACAAGCCGCGCTCGAGAGGATGCTCATCGAACACGGGAAGGACTTCTTCAAGGTGAGTCTCTTCCTCACAGCTTGCTTTCATAAGTGACACAAATTTGATATCTTAAGGCAAACACGTTAGTATTCATCAGAATTTGAATGCATGTTTTACATTTAGACCGACATTTCAACATAGCCACTATATAAAGTGACGCTGAATATCTAGCTATGTGTTTTTATGCACATTTTGAGATTTTGCATACTTGTGCAGTAATTCTAAATTTTTTACGAATACAATAAAATCAATATTCTATCACTCAAAAACTAAAGATTTGTACGTTTTGTATGTCTCTGAAGTCACTGTGTCCATGAAGGACCTGTAGAAGCTTCTTTCTGTTGCAAAATACTAGAAAGTTTCCAGTAAGATGATGATATTACCACATAAACTCTTTTATAATCTTACTGTAAACTCCCATAATGGTAATTTTTCACACATCTGATCAAATCTAAAGTAAAGCCCACATATGTGCTGAAACAGGCCTCATTGGGAAATGTTGCTGCCATTCTGCTAAAAGCTTTAATTCACCAGAAAATGTGATTGTACTTGGAATGAGAAGACTAAAGTATCAATATGAGAGTATTAAATATGATTAGGAAAGAATACATCATCTGCATAATAAATGTGCACTTTTCCAAGACAGGCACGTCTATAACCCAAACTCAACTCTGCAAATTACCATTAATTACCGATAATTATGATACAAATAATAATGACAAATATTTGCAAATATTACATGTTGAGTTTTCACAAAAGTCAAATCAGTATTAAAGATAATATCATAACCTAACAACTCATGCAATTAAAAACAAACTTGATGTACTAAAATAAGTTAAACCTGAAATAAAAATTAATATAACCTATATAGACATTTTTTTAACAAACGCTTATAAAAAAAATGACAAGAAAACAAAATAACTAAAACTATAAAAATAAAAATGAATTCAAAATATTAGTAGAAGCTATAGTGTCTCAGTGATACTAAAATAACACTGATGTACCAGCCTGTTCTCACATAAATGCGTCTCTATAACACGCATTGTGTATTGTCGTGTAATTTATACAAGTTTTTCGTGCATTTGACATGCAGTTCATTTGCGTGTAGTACACACGTACCCCACACCGCTACCCAGGTGAAAAAGATGTTGTATTAAATGTATTAAAAATATATTTGAAATACAAATAGTATGTTTATTTCCAACATGCTTATTTAAAGTGTACTAAAAATTGATTTTATTGCATTTTAGTATAAAAAGTAAACTAGAAGTACATTGTAATAAATATGTTTAATTACACTTTTAAGAAATATGCTATAGAAAAGTAAACTTTTAATGCATTTATTAAAGGTATATTAATAATACATTGATAATAAATGTATGCTTAATTATATTTTTAGTAAATATGCTAATTACAATCATGCTTTAAATATGTTTCTAAAAAGTGTACTAGAACTACTTTGGTATATGTTTAATTATATTTTTAAGAAAAATGCTAAATACAAACATTTTTTAATTATATTTAAAAATGTGTTTACTAGAAATGCAATGGTAATAAACACATACTTAATTACTATTTTAAGAAATATGCTAACAACGAACATAGTTTTAGTGAAGTTTTAGTGTATTTACAGAAAACATACTTGTGTAACTAAATTAAAGTATTTTTTGTGTTTACTTTGTGTGTATAGCAATTTATAACCTTATAACTTATTTAACCTTGTATAGGACTACTGCAATATATTTTGTAATATTTATGCTATAGCATGTGCTTCAGCCCTGCTTTAAAAAAATATTGTGAAAAACTAATAAAGAACACACACACCACTACTAAACGTACCCTAACCAAAACCCTGATGTGTATCCTATGCATGTAAAAACTCACTTTAGCGTGTAAATTACATGACAATAGACATGCATGCAATATAGATGCATTAGTGTGATCGGGTTGGATGTACATGTCCTCTTTTAGACCATTTCTACATGAGTTTAATAATCACAGTCATCAGTTTTTGAGATGCTGTTATTAATGAGAGTGATATGATCTGTTTGAACAGCAGAAGCAGCAGCTGCTGTGTGACGCGTTGGATCTGTCCTCGTACCTGCTGAAGCCCGTGCAGCGCATTCAGTAAGTACAGTCTTCTGCTTCAGGAGCTCCTGCGCGAGGCCGAGTGTCGGTGCGCACGCGGCCCGACACTGGCTGGAGATCCAGACCGCGCTGTACATCGTCCAGTTCCAGCTGCGCCACGGGAACAACCTGCTCGCCATGGACGACATTCAGGACTGTGATGTGAGTCAGACAGAGCTGTTCTTCTTAAAGCTGATCAAACCGAAATAAACCTGAAATAAAGTAAAGTTTGGAGTCAGTAAAGTCTCTTCTGCTCACCAAGGCTGCATTTATTTGATCAGAAATACAGGAAAAACTATTGTGGAATATCATTACAATTTAAAATAGCGGTTTTTTATGTTAATATATTGTAAAATGTAATTTATTCCTGTGATTAAATCGGAATTTTCAGCATCAATCTCATGGATACTTTGAAAATTCAAAAGAACAGCATACATTTGAAACATAGAAATATTTTATCTTTACACTTTCGAACGGTGGTTTTCACAGTCGAATAAACATTTTTGGTCCTGGAAAGATCTTTCAGTGAAAAGTTCTTAAAGGGATAGTTCACTTTGAAATACATTTTTTAAGTATGTGTTGGCTTGCTTCAAGGGCATCCAAGATGTAGGTGTCTTTGTTTCCGCAGTATTTTCAATTTTGATATTTTTAGGTCAAACCGTTCTTGTGTGTCAGTCATATAATGCAGGTCTATGGTCACCACCTCAAAGAGCATGCACAAGAAGTCCAAATTAAACATGATTGAATGACTCGTAAATGTAAGTACACATTGATGGCCTAAGACACGAAACGAGCGGTTTGTGTGAGAAAACTAACAGTATTTATATTGTTTTTACCTCTTGTAACCACAGCCACGTCCAACTCATCTGAGGCGCGGGTGCTTTGGTCTGCACAAGAGCTGGAAGTGATCTCTCTTCCAGAGATCACTTCCACCGCTTTCCATCGCTTTCTCACACAAACCGCTCGTTTTGTGTCTTAGGCCATCAATGTGTACTTACATTTACGAGTCATTAAATCATGTTTAATTTGGACTTCTCTTGTGCATGCTCTTTTGAGGTGGTGACCATAGACCTGCATTATATGACTGACAGACAAGATGGTTTGACCTAAATATATGAAAATTGAAAATACTGTGGAAACAAAGACACCTACATCTTGGATGCCCTTGAGGTAAGATAAAACATTTCAAACATTTATTTCAAAGTGAACTATCCCTTTAAAAGAACCTTTTTTTTTTGAAGCGTTTTTAAAAAACCTAAAGAACGTTTTGTGGAATGTAAAGATTCCATAGATGTTAAAGTTTCTTCATGGAATCATCAATGCCAATAAAGAATCTTTTTTTGTTGCAGTGTACTGTCACTTATGAACAATTTAATGCACCCTTGCTGAATAAAATTATCAATTTCTTAAATAAAACTTCCTGAACTCAAACATTTAAAAGGTAGTGTAAATATTTAAGAAAAAATTTACATTTAGAAATGTTGCAACAAACTGAAGTAAGTTGTAAGCTGAAATATTTACCCTAAAATGTATTTAGCTTTAAGCCTTTAATATTTAAGCTAAATAGAAATATTGACAAACCAAAAGAATTAAAGCACATAACGTTATTACTAAATAAAAGCGGTTTAATATAAAAACAAGCTCAATTAAAATATTAGATAAATACTATAAAGCTACATAAATAATACTAAAATAACACTGAGCTGAAGAGAGATGAGATTACAACATCTCAGAAAACCCCAAATCCATTTTTGTTTACAGAGCATGTTATGACAAGCGTCACTATTGCACACACTGAGGATTAGTGACTTAAACAAAAGACTTCAGTGTGTAAAATGTTGTTACTTTTCTGATTAGACCCACAATTTCTACCAGTTTGATGTTAAATCCCACAGACTCGCATTGAAGAGGCGACACAAGTCTCTGAGCGTCAGTTCGTTTACACTTTATTTCGATTGTCCACTTTAGACATTCTACTAACTATAAGGAACTTTGCCAGCTTAACATCTGCTAACACTTTCATTTGATGCTCCTCAATAGACATTACTGTGTAGTGTGTACTTATTCTACCAATCTCAACCGAACAGTATACTATACTCTAATGAGAGTTAGTGGGCATGTAGTTACAAAGGAACTTATAGTTAGTAGAATGTTAAAAGTGGACTATCAAAAAAAGTGTACACTATAAAATTGTTGGGTTGTTTTAACCTAAGTGTGGGTCAAATATGGACAAACCCAGCCATTGGGTTACATTTCTTTTTAAATAAATTTTTAATCCAATGTTTGAGTTTGTCCATATTTGATTAGGTTAAAACAACCCAGCATTTTTTAGTGTAACTGTTGATACTTTTGCCTGGTAATAAACCACATAGCTACTGCATAGAGCAATACTAAACCATCTCAGAAACACCATAGCATTTTGCACAGGCAAACACCACTCATTTCTCATCATAATCTGTTGTTTTGCATAATAAGGCAAATATATGAAAGAGTTCAGATGCAAAAGCCTCTAAATGCCATTTGAAATTTTCTTCTAAAATGATCATTTTTATCAAGCTTGTATATTTAAGTTCAATAATTTCACTTAAATGGCAATGGAAGATTACCTATTAATTGTCATTTAAGTGAAATTACTGAACTTAAATATACAATCTTGATAAAAATGGTCATTTTAGAAGAAAATCTCAAATGGCATTTAGAGGCTTTTGCATCTGAACTCTTCATATGTGTGTGTAAACTAAATGTTGACTAAAATAAAGAGTATATTTTTGTAGAAGAGGAAGGACAGACGTGAGGTGAACGAGAGTTTGGCCCACATCACACAATGTCTGTAATTAGAGACGATCAACACCTTCATATTTCATGCACTTATTTTCATACGCATGCTTTAAAAAGAAAAGAAGTTCAGTGGGCAGAGAGGATAAAAGATAAAACGCTTGTGTCATTCGAGGCCACTTCATCATCGCAGACACTTGCCAAAAATATGATCTTATTCATGAAGGGAATTTATGGCTACAGATCGCATGCAGGTGAAAGACATCGCTCTTCTCATCTAGGACACATTCACTGAAGTTTTACAGTTCTGTCACTCAAAATGATGCGTTTTAAAGGAGTAGTTCACTCTTAAAAAACTTTTGCTGATAATTTACTCACCCTCATGTCATCCAAGATGTCCATGTCTTCTTCTTCAGTTCGAAAAGAAATTAAGGTTTTTGATGAAAACATTCCAGGATTTTCTCCATATAATGGACTTCAATGGGGTCCAAACGGTTTAAGATCCAAAAGACAGTTTCAGTGCAAACTGTTCAAAGGGCTTTAAACGATTCCAGACGATGAATAAGGGTCTTATCAAGCGAAACGATCACTCATTTAATAAATAAATAACAATTAAGTTTTATAAGCACAAATGCTCGTCTTGCTCTGTTCTGTGATGTGCGTTCGTGACTCTCCTGTTCGAACTCGTTCATCAAAATGAACTAATCTTTTTCCGAGTCATTTGGTTCATTCAATGAATGAAACGAACAAACTGACTCGGAAAAAGATTTGTTTTGATGAACGAACAAAAATATGAATTACCAGAAAACACCGTAAAGCTGTTTTTCTATGTAAATATACTTTAAAATGTAATTTATTCCTATGATGAAAACTATATTTTCAGCATCATTACTCCAGTCTTCAGTGTCACATGATCCTTCATAAATCTTTGCTGCTCAATTTTGATCAAATAATTTAAGAATGTATTTTATCTCTACCATTGTTGAAAACAGTTTTTGCTGCTTAATATATTTGTGGAAACAGATGAATAGAAAGTTAAAATGAACAGCTTTGCATCACAGGAATACATTTATTTTACCGAGCAGAAGAGACTTTTAAAAACTTATTTAACCCTCTGGGTTCTTCGTTTAACAGTCACACTTAGGGACCTTCGGGTCAAAATGGACCCGAAGGGCGGGATTCATATTTAAAAAAGAAAATCATAATTTTTTTTTTTTTTACTTGTTTTTTATAATATTTTTTCTTTTCTTTTTTGGTGTTTTGAGAAAATTTAAAAAATAAAAAAATTTATAATTAGTATTAATGCAATAATTATGACAATTTTCCCCCATTGAATATATATATATATATATATATATATATATATATATATATATATATATATTTATTTTTTTAAAGCTGCATTTCATTTTGGAGTCAAGCCTAGGCCTCATAAAAAAAATTTGGAATTATGATGCCATCTCGTGGACAAACTGAGCTTTTTAAAAATACAAAACATGTATAATCTGAATTTTTTGGTGTGTTTGTGTATAAAGGTGTGTTTGTGTGTGTGTTTTGCACTCTTGATGTTTTATAGATTCACCCCTTCACTGTTGTGTGCTTTTTTTCAAGATCGTTGCTGATTTGTAGATTGTATGCACAGAAAAAACTCACATATTCACATTTTTGCCAATTTCCCATTCATTTCCCTACGCGGGTCATTTTTGACCCGAAGGTCCTGAGTGTGACTTTTTTTTTACAACCACTTAGACTTTTCAAATCCTGTCCCCAATTTTTTGGGGTGTTCATATACCAAGTACCATTAAAGTCACCAAGTTTCAGAATTCCAATGAAGCTACGATTTTTAAAAAAAAAATTTAAACGCTTCGGGTCATTATTTACCCGAAGAACCCCAGAGGGTTAAAATCATGATTATTTTGACCGGTATTGTTCATAGTGAAGTCTTCCGATACACCTACAGACATACCTTGAATGTAATGCGAGTTGATTTATATGAAAGTGTCTGCCAAATGCACAAACGTAGGCCTGATTTGGAGGTCAGATTTGCTGTCGTTGATGATGCGTGTGAGATCGATGTCGTGTTGATCTGTTCATGTTGTGCAGGTGAATCTGAAGGAACAGGGTCAGCTGATCCGTCAGGATGAGTTCCTGTTGACCTTCAGGAAGAAGAAATGCTACCGTCACATTTTTCTCTTCCAAGATCTCATCCTCTTCAGCAAGACACGCAGAACTGACATCGGGAATGACACGTACATCTACAAACAATCCTTCAAGGTAAACCACCTCACGAACCGTCCGTGACCAGGTCAAGCTCTTCGTGTCTCGGGCCTTGACGTGTCCTCTGTGCTCTCTCAGACCTCAGACATCGGCATGACACATAACTCTGGAGACAGCGGCCTGTGTTTTGAGATCTGGTTTCGGAGAAGGAAGTCACAGGACACGTACGTACTTCAGGCACAGAGTCGAGAAGTGAAGGAAAACTGGACCAGAGACCTGGAGAGGATTCTGTGGGAACAAGCCGTTCACAACAGAGGTGATTTCAGACTGTATATATTCAATTATAATGATGCATATTTACAAAATTTTAAAATGTTGGTATAGTATTGACGCAGTAAGCATGAATGGTGGAGATGAGGCCCCAGTGTGAATTAACCCTCTGGGGTTCTTTGTTTAACAGTCACACTCTGGACCTTCGGGTCAAAATTGACCCAAAGGGCGGGATTCATATTTAAAAAAGAAATACATCTTTTTTTTTTTTACTTGTTTTTTATAATATTTTTTTCTTTACTTTTTTGGTGTTTTGAGAAAATTTCAAAAATAAAAATTTATAATTAGTATTAATGCAATAATTATGACCAAATTTTCCCCCATTGAATATAATAGAAAAATATATATATATTTTTTTAAGCTGTATTTCATTTTGGAGTCAAGCCTAGGCCTCATAAAAGCAATTTTTGAAATTAGATGGATGCCATCTCGTGGACAAACTGAGCTTTTTAAAAATACAAAACACATGTATAATCTGAATTTTTTGGTGTGTTTGTGTATAAACGTGTGTTTGTGTGTGTGTGTGGATGTGTCCATTTTGCACTCTTGATGTTTTATAGATTTACCCGTTTTTTTCCAAGATCGTTGCTGATTTGCAGATTGTACGCACAAAAAAAACCTCACATTTTTGCCAATTTCCCATTCATTTCCTATGCGGGTCATTTTCTGACCTGAAGGTCCTCAGTGTGACTATTTTTTTTACGACCACTTAGACTTTTCAAATCCGGTCCCCATTTTTTTGGGTGTTCATATACCAAGTACCAATAAAGTCACCAAGTTTCAGACCATTCTGATGAAGCTACGATTTTTTACATTTTTTTATTTAAACGCTTAGGGTCATTATTGAATTAAATTAATTAATTAAAATAAATTACGAAGGCAATCTGAGATTGCTCTGTTTTAGTTGAATTCAGGTTGTGCTACATTGCTTAATTTTAAAGACAGTTTGACAAATTAGTAATTAAATCTTTAACCTGTGATTAGATCGTGATGAACTCTTTCATTTCCCCCAATCCATTGAAAAAATACTTTTTTGAAAATCTGAACCATTCATTTAAAGTGAGTTTTAAATCTGTAAAAGGATTAGAGTTAATCTACGTCTACTGTAAAACCTTGATTTAATGTGTGTTTAAGATTTATTTTCATTGGTGCAACGTGCAATTACCGACATTCCTGTTACCTCATGTTTATGATTATGAACCTGAGAGTCAGTAATGTGAATGTGCTTGGGTTTTTCAAGCATAATGAACTGCTGAGAAGTGATTTTGAGGAATGTGAGAAAGATAAATGACAGAAGCTGAACTACACAGCTGCATTCATTCAGGACTCTTACCTCAGTCCTCGAAGCATTTCCCGATAATACCCATGTATGTTTATTTCCTTAGAATGGTTTGCCCTGTTGATGTGCGGGAATAAAGACAGAAATCAATCTATTATGCAGCACCATATGACTGAAACATTTCCAGCAGTTTCACTGTAAATCAACTCGTCAATTTTTTAGACAATCCAAAAGATAAATATTCTGAATGTTCCAATCCAATCTGACTTTAGACCTGTAATGCTGCCTGAATCATAATCATACACTGTTCGTTCGTTGGCAAGTGGAGAACGTGTTTTTTTTTTCTCCAGAGCGGCTGTGCCTATATATAAATAAATTAAATTAATAACTTGTTTACAACAAAATTAACCATCAATGAACTGGACTGTGATGCTAATTTCTTCTGGAAACAATCTATGTTGCATTATTTTCATATGTTATCACAGTAAAGCTGACTTGACAATCACAGAATTCATCAAATAATTAGATAATGGTCACCGATGTTGTGCTGTAGATTTCCATCTAAATGTACTCTACCAAGGCTGCATTTATTTGATCAAAAATACAGTATAAACAGTAATTTTGTGAAATAAAATAAAAAACAGCTTAAAATAACTTTCCTATTTGAATATATTGTAAACCATCCCATTACTCACCCCATGTCATCCAAGATGTCCATGTCTTTCTTTCTTCAGTCGAAAAGAAATTAATGTTTTTGATGAAAACATTCCAGGATTTTTCTGCATATAATGGACTTCAATGAGAACCAAACTTTTATCAGTACAGAGGACTAGAGTCAAAAATCAACATCATACTATATGTGAAGCACACAGGTCAAAAATAACCTTGAATAAAACATAAAATCTTACATTGACTGAGCAGAAAAATCCACAGATTCCCAGTCTGGACTGTAAGAGTGGCACCCAGACACCATGCTGTTCGTCCACAATCAAATAACTTCTTCTATCATTGCCTTACTGATATCCTAGATCAATACACACACTATCTCCCCCTAGTGTCAGGTAGTAGCCTTACATACCAAAGGAAAACTAATGTGACAGCCCAAGACTGTTACACAGGATCCGTGCATCAGGCGTTAAAGTAACAGCAGCCTAATAAATCTGCTGACAAATTATGAGATAATATTAAGGAATATATGGCAGTTTTTCCCCATGGTATCATTGTCAGTGAAAATGTGTGGCTGGTAACTTTGGAAGATGACTAGCCACAGTACCTGGTGATCAAAAAGAGTTCATGTCAAGCCCATAAAGCCGATGGTCTGTGCTGATCTTCACACAGAGATCCGGATGCAGGAGAGGGTGTTCATGGGAATCGGGCATAAACCCTTCATGGATATCCAGCCCAGTGACATGGCCATCAACGACCGAGCCATCAACTGTGCTCTGACAGGACGAGGTGAAACACCAGTCATGAGGGGTTTTGCATCTAGAGGAACCTTTTCATTGTACCCGGATTTTGGCGTATTCAGGAAATAGGAACGATAATTAGTTCTCAGAGATCTTTTGGAGGAAATTTAGCACCGACTTCAGAGTCCAAGTCTAAACCAACTCTGAATCTAAGCTCTAGTTGTCTTTGCGACTGATGTATCCGATCTTGCCGAATCAGGTACTCATGATGGCGTAAGACAAGTTTTAGAAGTGGGTGACGTCAGTGAGGAGACGTTTGTGACATCATCTGATATTCATGTATACCCAAGCTGAAGCCTACCTGGAAGTGCGAAAGACTGCGATACATCTCAAATCCACTCAGAGGCCGGTCCCAAAAGGGAGCAAATCTCCATAGACGTCATGTTAAAATCTCGGTCTTCAGAAGCATCAATTCATATGTTTACAGTTTGGTCCCATCCCCCCATAATCAGCCTCAAACGCGTTCTTCAGAGAGTCGATCGGTGACGTCATAGACGCTTTGTTTGTTGTTGAAATAATGTCAGTTTAAGTGAAAACGTGAATTCAACGTCAAAACAACGTTGAACACCAAATAGTTGAAGTGGTGTTATTAAAGGGTTAGTTCACCCAAAAATGAAAATTAAGCTCATTAATTACTCACCCCCATGTTGTTCCAACTCCGAAGACCTTCGTTTATCTTCGGAACACAAATAAAGATATTTTTGATTAAATCTGAGAGCTGGATCACTCCTCCATAGACTGCCTAAGGGACTGGCTCTTGACGGCCCATAAAGACATTAAAGAAAATGTTTAAATATTCCATGTGCCTACAGCGGCTCAATTATAAGTTTATCAAGCGACGAGACTACTTTTTGTGTGAAAAACATAAATAACGACTTTATTCGACTATTCCATTACTTCCTTATGGGCGCATGCGCGAGAACTGAGATGACGACGTTCTCCTTCGACTACTTTTTGTTACGGCTGCTCACCGCTTCAGGAATCACTCGCCACCTGACCGTATAAGATGATGATCCATATAAAGGGTCCGGCTATATCAGCACATCATCTTATACGGTAGGGAGCGGTAATACTCCTAAGCGGTGAGCAGCCGGTAACAAAAGTAGTCGAGAAGGACGTCCTCATCTAGTTCTCGCCCATAAGGAAGTAATGGAATAGTCGAATAAAGTCGCTATTTATGTTTTTTTTCGCACAAAAAGTTGTCTCTGTCGCTTGATAAACTTATTATTAAAGAAACTTATGAACTAACCAAGGCGTTTTTAAAAAAAAATTACGCTTTTACGCATGACATTTTCCACGTCGGTGTGCACACTCACATTGCGCCCTTTGTTTAGTCACAACACAAGGCATTAAACGTCAGCGAATATCGCAGTGTGAACAGGCCTTTAGGCTCTCTATTCTCTGGTGTTCTCAGTGCTGTCAAAATAAAGGTCTGCTCTCGCCGTCAAACTAGAATCATCAAACAACAATCGTGGCTTACGTCACTTCAGAGTTTCTACTGGCGGTGCGAATACATCCAGGAAGAAGTTCATAGGGGAACCATTAGTTCCGTGGGAACCACTAATGGCGGCCAGTTCCTGGTGCGAAAGCCCCTATAGTTAAACTCTGACCCCAGCTTTGACCAGCCGTATTTAGCTCTGTGTAATGTTCTAGGTGTTCCTGTTCTCCGGTTGAACTCTGTCGGCTCGGCCAGCTGTACGTCCTCCTCTGGGAGCCACTCGTCCTCCTCCTCTGGGTGGGGATCCCCGTCTCCCGTGGGCCGTCCTGGCAGTGGAGGAGATGTTGTCCGGTACACACACGGGGCTTCGGGGATCCTGGAGGAAGATGATTTAGACCAGGAGAGTGGAAACCAGAGTGCTCTTGGGTACGTCCTACTACGCAATGTCTGAGTAGTTCACCCAAAATATTATGCAATGTCTTCAATTTGTGATCACTAGAAGTGCAATTTAAAATTAAAATTTTATAATACATATTTTGGTCTTAAAAATTCCACCCATTCATTCCTTCCTTTCTTCCATCCATCCTTCCTTCATCCCATTCATCCATCCATCCATCCATCCATCCATCGTTCTGTCTCTGGAATAAAAAATGATTGCACGCAGCAACCCCTTGACCAAGATGTTTTTGACATTCACATTTATGCATTTGACATATGCTTTTATCAAAGCGACTTACATTGCATTTAAAGGTACACATTTACATTCTCATCAGTTCTTGCTTTCCCTGGGAATCAAAATGCCAACACTCCTGTGTGAGCTACATGAAAGCTCAGAGTTTAATGAAAAGGATAAATATACTTAGATATAACAGGAGCACATATTGAAATATATATGGTATATATTTCTAAGTGCATGTGTTGTGTTTTAGTGGAGAGTTCAGAGTCCTCAGGAGAAAGTGTGAGCTGCTTCAGCAGTTCTGGCCACAGCTGCCCTTCTGTGATTGGTGGAGACTGTGAACACGCCCCCTGCCAGGTGCCCGTCATTGGCCCGAAAAACAGGAACGCAACGTTAAACACACTAACCTACCAGGCCAAACCAGGGACCAGCCATGCTCTAACGACGCCCTACAATATTCATCTGCTTTACTGTTATTTCTGAAAGTGAATTTTGTAAAACATTACAAAAAACATTTGTAAAATATTTTTGTTGAGATTTGGATTATTCTGCTTATTAATATTTTAATTTCCTCTTTGTTCTTCACAGGTTCAAGAGACAAGCATCATAGGAAAGTCCACTGAAGTATAGCCCATCATGTATGTTTATGCTGTTATCATGCATTTTACCGTATCATGCATTATATATGGAACACTATCAATCCTGTGGAACTCTAAAATAAAGTTTATTTTTATTTATTTATTTTGGTGGGACCGAGTAACATTGGTTAATTCAACTAACTCTTAATGGTTAAACCTACAAACCTGTGTTTTACTGTTTTTTTTTTTACTCATTTTTTTTCTGTTTCTAATTAGCTTTGTTGTAGAGGCATTAAAACAAAAACAGATGTGTAATCTTTAAAGAAAAGTGCTTTGATAAAATAAATGTCTGGTTTTCATGAAATAATGTGTGGCTCACAGTGGAGTGACTCTAAATGAATTGTTTTATAATAAGAAAGTGATGAATGTACAGAGATGAAATAGACATGTTGTGGTTTTGACACTGTCAGTGCAAAGACAGCAATGCAAGCATTTCTAAAATACCGTATCTTCCATCTGACAAGCATCTGCCTCAAGCTACCAATTGTCAGTGTCATTGTTACACAAGCAGTAGCTGGAATGGGAACAATTTCTAACAAAAACACAGATATATCTGTTAGATTATATGAGCAAATGAATACAAGTGGATATAAATCAAATGGAATAAAGGATAAACAGAACTGAAATACTTACATGCATGCAATTAAAGGAATAAAATTCTGCCATCATTTACTCTCCCTTGAGTTGTTTCAAACCTGTATGAATTTCTTTCTTCTGCTGAACACAAAAGAAGATATTTTGAAGAATGTTGTAACCAGACAGTTGATGGACCCCATTGACTTACATAGGAAAAAATACTTCTACTACTGACATTCTTCAAAATGTCTTCTTTTGTGTTGAGCTGAAGAAATAAATTCCTACAGGTTTGAAACAACTCAAGGGTGAGTAAATGATGGCAGAATTTTCATTTGTACGTGAAATATTCCTTAAATAAATAGAAAAAGTCATATGCAAGAAAATCATCATCACAACCAATGACTACCAAGTAGCAAAAGAATCAAACTTATTCTGTTAACTTTGAATGAAAGTGATTATATTGCAAAACAGCAACTCTACTGCAAAACATCTTGTGAAAACCACAGCGGAAGTCTGTCAGAATTGACCTGTCTCTGTTTGATATCAAGTTTTCACATTCCTTACTTCTTACTGATGTGTGTGCCGCTGCTTGCCCACCAAAACCCTGTCACTTCCTTGAGGATGTTATTCTGCAACTATCATTACAGGACTGGCTTTTGTTAGTTAAAGAGGTTTTACAAAATAATAATATAGGAGCCTACGTCAAAGTCACTTGCAAAAATATCATTTATTATGTTGATAATAGCATGCTTTATCACTACTGCTAAGTAGAAGACACACCTGAAATAATGTTTAAATTAATCCAATTTACTAAGTTTTGCATTGTAGCAACAGGAGAAATTACAAGAACATCCACTCTTAACCAAAGCAGGATATTATTCACTTAATTGTAAAATTATATTATTTAAAAACGATAAAATAGTGAGGTTAATACATAATGATTGACTCTTCAAAAGGGTGCATTGGGGTTCTATATGAATCATAGGGTTCTGTATAGAACCTTTTAGGGTTCCACATACGTAGCGCTGATAGAACCTTTTAATGTCCTATAGAACCCTTTCCTCTGAGAGTGTAGGCTACAGGTGTGTTACTGTCCGCGAGCTCTTGCACGCGCGTGGGCGTGACCCTCTCGCGCCGGACAATAAAGACGCGCGTGAGTCTGAGAGCGCGCACATAGTGACTTTCACTGACTGAACTCACACACACAGAGAGAATATCACAGGATCACAGAATATCAGCCTACATAACAGTATTAACAACATGGGTAAGTGCGTTTCACTCTATTCATGTTTATAAACATTAAGATTCTATAAATTAAGTCATTTTTGTTTGATATTTTTCCCACATGCATCGAATCATGAGAAATATGAGAAATCTGTTCTGCATTCACTATATAACTTGTGCAGCAGTTGCCATAGGAATTTATTTATTTATGATCTGGTCTAAGTGCAACCTAACGTAGGCTAATGCTAATTATGTAATCTTAAATAATATATTTGAGTAAAGCCAGTAAATTGTATGTTACCACGATGTTTACATGGAGTGTGTCCTATTCTTTCATTAATTCTCATTCATTTATTCATTAATTTACTGTGTGTGCGTGCACGCTCCATGGGTCAATCACATGCTCTATTAAATGCATGTTTAAATGCTGTATTTATTTGCAGTCTTTTAATGCCATATTGTGTATGCATGTTCATTTTCTAGCAGTTTTATTAGTTCTTTATCACCCCTAATGAACGCTGAGATGTTCATTTAAGCATCTCTGCTCTGTGTGAATAGTGATTATTTTCACAGTTTGGGGTTTTTTATGCATGTCATGATGAGTGTGGTGTGTGTTTTCCTGTTTGCTGTGTTGTTTCCACTATGTAAAGGTTGCTGTGTCTCAGTGAATGAGCTTCTGCAGGGCGATGATGTCTTTAGATCTACAGACAGCTGTTTACATGCACTCCACTGAAAAATATTTACCAATGATTAAAATAGTACACCAGGTGACCCAACCATAAATGGAAAAGTACAGCAAAGAATTTCATAAGGGGAGAGTCAAAGACTCATTATTTCTCTCACCTACTCAGTAAAATCTTCTCTCACATGTTTGTTGTTCTGCTATTCATCCGGTCACTCGTTCATTGAAGTGCCGACGGATGTTTGTGAGGCTCGCTATAGTTTATCCTGGCAGACAGTTCAGTCTCACACACTCCGATATCACCAGCATCAGTCTGAAAGCTAAACAGAGGTGTGTTTGCCATTGATGACACACACACACACACACAGTGATGGAAGCGGCATCTCTTTAGACCCAAGATTACGACAGAGGGTTTACTGAGAGAAAACAGAGAACACCCCACTGCGCACATTCCCCATTAAACACACACACACACACACACACTTTCTATGTCTGAAGGGCCTGAGACTGATTCTCACCGCAGGGTTGGTTTACAACATACTAAAGAGAGAAACTTGATCCGCATTCCCATGAGTCTTTGTGAACCTTCCTCTTTGTGTACTTTCAGAGAGATAGACAAAGACTCCCCAAATGTTATTCACATCACTGAACCCAGATGTTTAATAAAGACTAGGGTTGCAAAGTTTCCAGATACTATCCAGGATTTTCAGAAACTTTCCAGGATTTTCGGAAACTTTCCAGGATTTTCGGAAACTTTCCAGGATTTTTCAGAATCTTTCCAGGATTTTTCGGAAGTTTCTGGAAATTTACCGGAAATATTCAGCCCCTTTGCAACCCTAATAAAGACCAATCACAATTTTGTAGGTATTATGATGATGTCATTGCAGAAATTACATCTCATTATTACAATATTTGTTGTATTAGCTATACAGTTTACACCCCAAAACCCTTCAGGGCACAAGTAAAGCACTGTTTAATGACATTATAATAAGGTTTATTAGTTAATGTTAATGTATTAACAATACAATACCATTTGAACTATGAACTAACAATGAACAGCTGTATTTGTATTAACTAACGTTACAGCTGTTTATTGTTTGTTCATGTTAGTTCACACTGCATTAACTTACAGATTTTAATAATCAGTAAATGTTGAAATTAACATTATGACTAGTAAATGCTATATAAGTGCATTTCAATATTAGTTCATGTTAACTATCGAACCTTATTGTACACTCTAAAAATTGCTGGGTTGTTTTAACCCAACTTTGGGTCAAATATGGACAAACACAGCCATTGGGTTCATTTTATTACATTTTTAACCCAACGTTTGGGTTTGTCCATATTTGACCCAAAGTTGGGTTATAACAACTCAGCATTTTTAGAGTGTAATGTTTTATGTTAGTCATTTAAATGTAAAAAAGTTTTGTGTGTGTGTGATAAATGGAGGTGATCTGAAGTGAGAGTCAGAGGTCAGCGAGTTCAGACGTGTGTCCTTGAAGACGATCTGTTAAACATCGACGTGCTTCACATGAGCTGTGTGTTCTTCACCAGATGCTCTTATTAGAAACATTCATGTAGACGCTAAACACACACAACAGATGCAGCACGTCACGTCAGTGTGATCCTGGATCTGTTCATTAGACGAGAGGTTGCCAGATCCACTGAATCATGGCTTGATTGTTGTGCTTTTTTTATTTGTTTGCTTAACTGACACAATTGTGTGTTTCATTCAAAGCACACAGCAGGGAAAGGAAGTGAAATTCCTTTTTTTCCCAGTGTGTGTGTGTGTGTTAATCCTTAAGTGCATGTGCAGAATGTAAACAGAGCTAATAGGGAATTTCAGCTCTTGTCTCCTAAATACTTGGATGGCATTCTCATAAATGATGGTCAGCCGGAGGTCAAGCAGTTTGCTCTAAATGCAGAAACCAGGTGTCAAGGTGTGTTTTTTTAGAAGAACCTTGGAGTGCCGTGGATAATGAGAGTGCACATTTTCACAGCCCCTTTTACTTCTGTAATTTGATAGGTCATAGTAAATCTGGATATTTAAAGAAGCATGTAGGATGAGACTAATAAAGGAGTAGCTCACTTTAAAAAATTAAAAAAATAAAAATAACTTTCGCTGATAATTTACTCACCCCATGTCATCCAAGATGTCTATGTCATTCTTTGATCAGTTGAAAAGAAATTAAGGTGTTTGATGAAAACATTCCAAGATTTTCTCCATATAATGGACTTCAATGGGGTCCAAACGGTTCAAGGTCCAAATGAGAGTTTCAGTGCAAACTGTTCAAAGGGCTTTAAACGATTCCAGACGATGAATAAGGGTCTTATCAAGCGAAACGATCGGTGATTTCAAAAATAAATAAAAAAGTTTAAGTTTTATAAGCACAAATGCTCGCCTTGCTCTGTTCTGTGATGCGCGTTCGTGACTCTTCTGTTCGATCAAAATGAACAAATCTTTTTCCAAGTCATTTCGTTC
Source organism: Hybognathus amarus (assembly GCA_030378365.1). Taxonomy (NCBI): domain Eukaryota; kingdom Metazoa; phylum Chordata; class Actinopteri; order Cypriniformes; family Leuciscidae; genus Hybognathus; species Hybognathus amarus. The sequence continues at coordinate 228,897 of JAQIUQ010001262.1, read as the reverse complement.
ATTTCAAATCAAATGACTCAAAAGATTTGTTCTGATGAACGAGTTTGAACAGGACTCTCATTTGGACCTTGAACCGTTTCGGACCCCATTGAAGTCCATTATATGGTGAAAAATCCTGGAATGTTTTCATCAAAAACCTTAATTTCTTTTCGACTGAGGAAAGAAAGACATGGACATCTTGGATGACATGGGGGTGAGTAAATTATCAGCAAAAGTTTTTTAAAAAGTGAACTACTCCTTTAATTTAATTCATTGGGAATTGATTGGATGGTGAAATATGTCGCTATAAATAAGGATAAGATGGGGTTTTCAACTAGAGCTGCATCATTTTGGTTATTTAACCTATACAAAAGGATATATAATTCAAGTAATTTGTTTCATTCAACAAATCTGCATTTCTAAATGAATCGGTTGAATGAATGATTCAATGACTTAGTCGTTATTACAGACACTTGTTTCTTTCCTGAATGAAGTATAAGCTGTTGAACAGATTGAGACTCATGTATAAATACAGTATCTTATCTCTACTTACTGGCAAAACGATTTAACATGCAAAAAGGGTCACTGTAAAATCCATAACACTAATACACAGACGGACAGATTGGAGGATTGTTGTAGCGTTTTTTTATCGATAAAGTCCTGGATTTTGATGTGTGTGGTCATGTTCATGTATGGAGAGCTGAACAGATCTCTATCCTCTGTTCATCCAGCTCTGGACATCGGCACCTGGGATCTGGCGTGCGAGTTCAGTAACACGGACCACCACACCGGAACTGAACGGCACGGACCGGCTTATCGTACGGCGAGGTCAAGCCTTCACCGTTAGCCTGTATCTGAACTCTGGCTCTTACCAGCCTGGATCCAGTCAGATGCACATCACTGCAGAGACAGGTAATGTGGCCCATCAGGGTGTGTGTGTGTGTGTGTTTAATGTAGGTCGAGGAATTTAGAGTGTTTTTACTGACATGGGTATGGACAGCTGCCTTAAATCCTATAGCCTAAGGTGGTTTTCCTATTGTAGCTGGTTTCAGCAAGCATGACCACCTGACAAGGGGTCAAAACCATCAGTGTAGAGACCGACCAACTAACCACGTTTGACCAGTTCAAGCTTTTCACTCTTAGAAAAAATGGTTGATTGGGGTTCAGGGTTCTTTACCTCGACTCCAAAGAACCTTTTATGCTGAAAAAGGATCTATAGAAATTACTCTTTTGGCACAAAGGTTCTTTATAGGCTATTATTCATTCATATATTACATTATTCTGCAACATTTTGTAGTTGTAATTAATATTGTTTATTAAACTGTTCTGATCACATTTTAATCATGCTGATTTTAGGAGGAGAAAAACTGAAATGGCACTCTTATTGATTAACTACATAAAATTATATAAATATAGACATTTTATAAATTTTGTGATCATTCACATGCATTCATAAATACATTTTAGGGTCTTGATGTTTGTCAATAATATGAAATATTTAATCCGGAAAGGACAAAACAAATGATAATGAATTAACCCAAAAGGTTCCATATAGAACCTGTTTCCTGGTTACAAAGAACCCTAAAGGATTCTTATTATTGAACCTTAAAAAGGTTCTGTATAGAATGTTTAGGGGTTCCAAATATGTAGCGCTGATAGAACCTTTTAAGATTCTATATAGAACCTTTTCTTCTTAATAGTGGGATGACTTAAATACTATTTTTACTATAAATAAAAAGCATGATAAGTCAAGATGAAGATGCATAAGTGATGATTTTGGTCAGCTATTATTATTTTTATTATTATTATTTAATGTGCACTTAGTACAGTCTTGTCAGAGGTCTACTGGATTAACCCAATTTCTCGTTTTCGTTTAACTCAGACTTACTTTAACGCTCAGGCTCATTGCTTTGAAATAGCTATATGAAAAAGACTATAGTTGTTAGACATAATAATCCTTTCTTCCCTATCTCCACTTCCTCATGCTGTATTATGTAGGAAGGAATTATTTCAGAAGCAATTGTTCAACTGTTTTATTTTCCAAAAGTTCATTCTTCATTAAATATCAAGAGGTTGATGTTGAGGATGAAGGTTAAACACTGTCAGGGATCTCTTTCATGTAAAATTTTTGCCATGTTGGCGATGAGAGGATGTGCTGGAACAAGCGATAACATTACTGGGACACAAGTGTGTAACCGACAGGAAAAACTCTGCTCAGATTCAGATAACTCTAATGTCAAGAAAACAAGACCTTCTGGCTTGTTTAACGGAATTTGTGACAAGAATATCGTAATTTATCATTAGTGTCAAGTGCAAAACTAGTTGTTTTAGTGAACATTCAGAAAACTCTTCGTCTTTTCTTAGTTGCATGAGCCAAAAATCTAGTTCTAATAAGTTTAATAATGCATGCATGATACCTCTAAACAGGTGTGATGGTGACCAGTAATGTGTCTGCTGTCCGTTCAGAACTATGACACAGTCAGCCAATCAGAAGATTGTTTAGTGTAGCCTACAGGCGAAGATTTCAGAGTGGGCGGGGCTATCCATCATTATACAGCAGTAACCAATCAGAATGCACCGTTTCATGTCACTTGTCACGATTGTGACAGGTTTTGAATAAAGTTTCAGACTGATGTGATAATAAAGTCGGCATGAAACAGAAGTTGTGCTCGTCTTTTCTTCTCTATTGTGTCGTATATTGAGTGAATCACTTCTGGAACAAGAACAAATGTGGGCGGGGCTTGATTTTGCCTGTAGGGAATTGATTGGATGGTTGTGGTTTGCTGGCTGATCTCATGTGAGTGACAGGTTATAGCCACGCCCTCGTCATCAGAGAGAGAAAGATGATAGAATAGATTCAAGATTATTAAAACAACAAATGATGTGCACGGATAAATCATTTTGAATAAATACCACAATATTTCACAAAAAACATTTGTCATCAGACAAGCTTTAATTGTTTCTTACACCCAAACGAACTGGGTGTCCCCTGTCTCTCCTCGCTGTTGTTTAGGTTACACTGTTGTACTGACGGGAAATGGAGAACGAGGAGGGCTTATCTGGAACACTTCCAAGTCTGAGCACATGAATTCCAGTGTTTAAACACAGGGTCAAAGACTCAGTGATGTGAGATTCAGAGACTGATGCCGCAGCTCTAGACACATTCCTGACTTTAGGATTCAGAGAAGGGGGATTTTGGTGAACATTGAGAACTATTCTCGTTCAAACCGCTGTATCTGTGAAGAACAATGTGAACGAGCTCAGTTCAAACAGATCCCTTTGGACTCCTTCACACTGAATGTGCCGCAAAACAAGATTTAAAAAAGCAGCAACATTATAGCAGAGGATTCTTATAAGATTCCCGCTAAAAGTAAGCAAGATTCTCTCAAATATTCATCCAGTAACGTTTAATAGAACATTCGCTCAAAGTTATCTGGTCTTTAAAGGGATAGTTCACTTTGAAATTCATTTTTGATATGTTTTATCTTACCTCAAGGGCATCCAGGATGTAGGTGTCTTTGTTTCCACAGTATTTCTAATTTTTATATTTTTAGGTCAAACCGTTCTTGTGTGTCAGTCATATAATGGAGGTCTATGGTCACCACCTCAAAGAGCATGCACAGAGAAGTCCAAATTAAACATGATTTAATGACTCATAAATGTAAGTAAACATTGATGGCCTAAGAACAAACAACGGTTTGTGTGAGAAAACCAACAGTATTCATATCGTTTTTACATCTTGTAATCACAGCCATGTCCAAGTGATCTGAGGGCACGGGCGCTTTGTGGCTGTGGTTACAAAAGGTAAAAACGATAAAAATACTGTTGGTTTTCTCACACAAACCGCTCGTTTCGTGTCTTAGGCCATCAATGTGTACTTACATTTACGAGTCATTAAAATCATGTTTAATTTGGACTTCTCTGTGCATGCTCTTTGAGGTGGTGACCATAGACCTGCATTATATGACTGACAGACAAGAACGGTTTGACTCTAAAAATATCAAAATTAAAAATACTGCGGAAACAAAGACACCTACATCTTGGATGCCCTTGAGGTAAGATAACACATATCAAAAATTAATTTCAAAATGCTACTGATAACCGCAGCACCTGAGACGCACCGTGGTTATGAGCTGAGAGTCCATTCAGAGTTGGAGTAATAGAGTCAGCAATTACTAGATAGTAAAAGCACAGTTTACATAGTTTTGCCGTTTAAAATCATTGGTTACCCGTAAGCCAATCACATAACGTTTGGTTATGACCTGTTATTCGCCAGCGAACTTCCACTGTAAACACATGTATGAGGCGAAAACGGAAACCATCGAGTGAAATACCGGACAATGTATGTGTTATTGTCTCTTATTGGGATTAGTATGCTAGCTGTATCCATTTACATCAAGTCTTTGTGCTAAGCTAGGCTAGCGGTGGGTGCGTCAGACAGAGTTACAGCACGCACGGAGACAAAAAAGGCATGTATGGACTCATCTAACTGTGGGAATACGGTGAATAAACTAAAGTCCAAAAAAGTCAGACTGTAACGTGTGTGTGACGGTGTAGGCCCTCAGCCGGTGGAGCAGTACGGGACCAGGGCCGTGTTCGGTCTCAGTGCTGAGATCGACAGCTCGTGTTGGAGCGCTGCGGTGACCAGTCCTCCTGCAGACACCGTGTGTCTGAGTGTGTGTCCCGCGCCCGACGCTCCCATCGGCCGATACGTCCTGACCATAGATGAGCGCATCCAGTTTGAGTTCATCCTGCTCTTCAATCCCTGGTGTCCGAGTGAGTACACAGATGCACACACTCCTAACGGTTATACACACAGATATCCTGTTCCTAATGTTAATAAGATGAGTAAGATCTCAGCGTGCTCAACGATCTGACTCACAGGAGATGTGGTGTACATGGACAGCGAGGAGAACTGGCGGAGTATGTTTTGGCCCAGGATGGCATCATCTTCAGGGGCGATGCCGATGACCCCGTCCCGTTAGCCTGGGACTTTGGACAGGTACCAACATGCACCATTACACACGTTCATGATCTCTAAAGATCGTCTAACACACGACAGCAGAGGCACTCATTAAAAAAGAAAAACGAAATAAATTATATTTTTCCTACATAATCAAATTAGTTGTGAATGATTTGCTGTAATCAAGAAGACTACTAAACTAAATTCCTAAAGTTTTGCCATTACTAATACAGAACATTTTGTTATGTTAACTTTTTTTAACTTTTTTTTTTAAATAAAAAAAATATTTTAATTATTTATCACAACATTTTTTATTATGTGAAATCAACTTTGATAATTTATGCGATTTAGATCCAATGACAGAGTAATATTTGTTCAATTAATTTAATATCACTTTTCACATTGTAACAATAATGTAGGTCTAAATGTTTAAGCCCACACTCGAAACACAGTCACCACTGCATAATGTGCATAATGGTAACCACAAAATTCAAAAACATTACAGAAAGTCTATTAAGTTTCTACACAACTGAACATTAAACACTAACATTAACTAACAACATATTTCCATTTACTGAACAACATAAAATAACAATTTAATCCCTAAAATTACAGTCCCTTGCTAAGCATGCTGGGAACTTCTTATCACAAGTAATTCATGTAGTTTTCACACAAATGAAATGACTCTAGTTTTTAAATATATTAGGATAAAAAAATAGGTTTAAAAAAAACGTTTGCTGATGATTTACTCACCCCATGTGATCCAAGAGGTCCATGTATTTCTTTCTTCAGTTGAAAAGAAATTAAGGTTTTTGATGAAAACATTCCAGGATTTTCTCCATATAATGGACTTCAATGGGGTCCAAACTGGTTCAAGGTCCAAAAGACAGTTTCAGTGCAAACTGTTCAAAGGGCTTTAAACGATTCCAGACGATGAATAAGGGTCTTATCAAGCGATAACGATCGCTCATTTAATAAATAAATGACAAAGTTTAGAGTTTTATAAGCACAAATGGTCGCCTTGCTCTGTTCTGTGACGCGCGTTCGTGACTCTCCTGTTCGAACTCGTTCATCAAAATGAACAAATCTTTTCCGAGTCAATTCATTCATTTTGTTTGTTGAATGACCCAAATGACACGAAAAAAGATTTTTTATTTTGTATTTTTATTTTTTTTTTCGTTCGTTTCGCTGATAAGACCCGTATTCATCGTCTGGAATCGTTTAAAGCCCTTCTGAACAGTTTGCACTGAAACTGTCTTTTGGACCTTGAACCGTTTGGACCCCATTGAAGTCCATTATATGGGAGAAAAATCCTGGAATGTTTTCATCAAAAACCTTAATTTCTTTTCGACTGAAGAAAGAAAGACATGGACATCTTGGATGACATGGGGGTGAGTAAATTATCAGCAAACAGTTTTTATTAAAGTGGACTACTCCTTTAAGAAATGTTGGGAAATGTTAATATTGAGATCTGTGGTTTTTGATGCAGAAGTCTGAAAAAATCTCTTCTGAAAATCTAGCGGAAACATGTGTGATTGCGGATGTCTTTCCCTCAGGTCAAACATCTGGAAGCAGGAGTTTGAGAATGCGCCTTGCCATTAAATCTGAATTACTTGCTTTTTTCTATGGGCATTTTGGAGAAAACATGAGCTGTTTTAGTGAAGTAAAGTGTGCAAGAGTGCATTATTTGCACATTTTAATCGTGTCTCTGTTGCGTTTGTCCTACAGTTCGAGAAGGGCATACTGGACACCTGTTTAAGAATCCTGGACATGAACCCCAAACACAAAAGAAACCCTGGAAAGGACTGTTCTGGGCGCAGAAACGTCATCTATGTCACACGAGTGCTCAGTGCTATGGTCAGTACACAAACATAAACAAAATAATAATTCATCACCATGTCCCTTAAAGGTGCATTTCACGTTAAAAATAGCCGTTTTTCTAAGACAACTCGATCGACACAACTTTAAAAGTAGAAGATGGATTCAAGAGACCGGCTTGTAGTTCAATTCCAAACCTCGACGCAAACTCCATATAAGACAAAGAAAATAAAACTTGTGTCTAGTGCCAGGCGTCGGAATAAGACGAGAGTCGACATCGGGAAGCTTTCAAATAATGGAGAGATCTCCGGTCGGCTCTACGGCTCAAACGGGTCAAAGTAATAACTTATATTGTTCATGCACATGTTTCCATAATAATACAATCATAAGTGGATACAGTAAACACATAAAACAGTTTTCTAAGACCCCGTTTTCCCGTCACACACACACATATGTGTGTAATTCACTCAAATGCCTTTCCTATCATATATTTAAAATGACTTGCAGATTTATAAATTACCTCGTTATGACAAACAAAAGATGTGTGCGACTGATGCTCCTTTGGTTATGAACAGCTCGTGTAAGCATGTGTGTGTGTGGTCCATGAGCGTGCACACCTCTGGTTGCAGTTTCGCTTGTCGCCAGAGGGGGCGTAGTTCTGCAAAAACTCAGAGACTTGCACAATGCACCTTTAAGGGGATCTGTAGTTTTCAGCATGTAAATGTTTCTTGAGCAGCAAATCTGCATATTAGAATGATTCTAATGATTGGAATTTGGCCAAAAACAATATACTTTATAACGCAGCGTAATTATATAATCAGCGTTTGCATCATCAGATGTCCACGTGAGCAGCTCACTATACTTGAACAAAATTAATGATACAATTATGATTCACACTCATGTGATTTTCTGTAAGTTACAAGATAAGGTTGATTCTCCTCCGCAGATTAACAGTAATGACCGGGACGACGGGGTCCTGGAGGGCTGCTGGAAAAACACGTTTGACGGAGGCGTGAGTCCCATGTCCTGGAGAGGAAGCGTTCAGATCCTGAGGACGTGGGACAACACCTCCTGTATGGGGGTGAAATATGGACAGTGCTGGGTCTTCGCAGCCGTCGCCTGTACAGGTATTAAATTATCCTATTAGATGATTACAGTGACCCACTGTAACCTATGGAGCCCCTGAAAGTGACTTAGTTCACACTTACATATAATCAGATATAGTATAAAAACATGAGTTTTGACGTGCTGAAGCCCTATATTTGGCCTGTCTGGGATAGGAATAATCTATAATAAGATGCTGGGAAACTGTGATGAACAGAGATAAGTGGGATCTGTATCAAAGCCTCTTCTCGCTGGGTAGATTATCTGAACGTGCTCCTGCCGAACTTTGTTAATAGAGGGAATGCATTGATGTCACTTTCCGTCACTTTCACTTTTTGACTGAGTGGCAAAAGATCTGCTGTGTGACTGGATTTAATAGGGGAAAAGGCGAAAATGCGACTAAAACGAACAATTTTATCAATTTAAACTAAATGTTGGACTCAATATAGTGCTCCTTACAACTTACTAAATATCCAGTGATCCATGGATATTGACATGCAGCTAGGAATCATGTTTCCTGACATTTATGTTTGCCTGATTTTGACACTGGGGAAATAAAAGCAATATAGAGCCTATAATGCAAATTTCAAATATTGCAAATTTAAGAGCCTATATTGCAAAACATAAAGAAAATTTCCCTGTGAACTCTTTATATAAATACAATATAGGTCTAAATCTGGGTGATCACTTATATCAGTGTTATATATAGCCTATATATATATATATATATATATATATATATATATATATATATATATATATATATATATATATATATATATATATATATATGTCGTCCAGCCCTAAAAATGTAGTTTTTTTTTGTTTTGTTTTTTTTGGTCAGTGTTTATTAAAAACATCCAATAATGCAGAATATGTAATGATAAAATATTTAATTGATGAGTTGTTAATACATATAACAATACAAAATATATGGTTATGGTTTTCCACCTAAATTCAGCATATAGACACAAAATGATCCAGCTTTCGCTGACTGGAGTCCAGTTGTTCCAATCCATTTGCTCTTCTTTCTATCGCAGTCTGTAAAAGTATACCTCAGATTTTTTTGTCAAATCTAGTTGTCCAGTCAATCGCAAAGCTCTTTCCCACTTTATATGTGTTGTGTTTGTTTTTCGCGGCATTCACGCTGATAACAAATACAGCCGCTCAGTCTTTTTGCCACTCACTGTGAGGAACTGCGGCCGACAGTGACGTCACATGCATACCCTCTATAAAACATTGTATGGTAAAGGAAAAATATTTTGTCAGTGCATATGCGTTCTCTTGCAAAACACATTCTTTCCCCCTAAGAAAATGTGTTTGCTCACAAAATGTTTGTTCCCCTGAGAAACTTTGATCAGTAATTTGCAAACATTTTATGAGCAAACTTCAAGTTTCTCAGGGAATGCAGACAAGTGAACGCAAAGTTTCTCTGGAGAAGGCAAAATACTCACAAAATGTCTGCTTTCCCCTGAGAAACTTTGCATCGCAGACGCATTTCTCCATATCTCAGTTTTTTCCTTCACCATGTCCCTTTAGGGGACCCGTAGATTCCTGCAATAGTACTAGAATTATCTTAGCCTCAAAAGTGGAGGGGCAAAATTGTATGAATGGCAAGTTAATCTGTTACTATTTTAACCTTATGACAAAAAGGACAGTTTTCACTAAAACGGTAATTAGTATAATACAGTATTTGTCCCAGTGTTTGGATGGTAAATCACTGTTTCCTTACACTCTAAAAAAATGCTGGGTTGTTTCAACACAAATTTGGGTCAAATATGGGTTAAAAATGTACATTTAAACTCAACTTCAACTTTCTTTAATTACATTTTTAACCCAACATTTGGGTTTGTCCATATTTGACCCAAATTTGGGTTGAAACAACCCAGCATTTTTAGAGGTATGCATCTACAGTACTAAAGTGCAAATGTTCCTATTCTGGTATGGTTATAAGGGTAACATGCACTTTGTTACAAGTTACATACAGTATTCAGTAGTTTCTATAGTAATAATTACTATAAATTATGCATAATTACATGCAACTCTAAACTAAACCTAAATCTAATCATACACTCTAAAAAATGCTAGGTTGTTTTAACCCAATTTTGGGTAAAATATGGACAAACCCAAATGTTGGGTTATAATTGTCATTTAAAAATGTAACCCAATGTTGGATTGTATATTTGACCAAAAGTTGTGTCAATATGGACAAACCCAAATGTTGGGTTAAATGTCATTAAAAAATTACCAACTTTTGGATTTGCCCAAATTTGGGTCAAAACAATCCAGCACTTTGTAGAGTGTAAACATAACCCTATAGTAAGTAAATGTAGATTAAAATTACTCATCACTAAAAAGCATAATTATATTAATAATTTTGTATGTTGTTGGGCCTGTGCTGTTCGTTATTTTGTACAATAAACAGTTTTGGTTCATCATCAGGCCTCCAGACAATGTCTAAAATGAAAACCAGTTGAGACCTAGTGCATTGTACCGTGTAAAACGAGAGAAATGTTCCTGTGTTTGTCCTCAGTGTCTCGGGCTCTGGGAATCCCATGCAGGGTGGTCACAAACTACTATTCTGCCCATGATACCAACAGCAATCTCTGTGATTGAAGCGTTACGTCAGACGAGAAAGGTGAAATAGACAGCGGCAGCACCAGAGATATGATATGGTAGGACTTCTTTTAAAACACTTACACTACCGCTCAAAAATTTAAGATCAGTAAGATTTTTTATGTTTTTAAAAGAAGTTCTTCTGCTCACCAAGGCTGCAATTTTTTGATAAAAAATACACAAAAAACACAGTAATATTGTGAAATATTATGACAATTTAAAATGACTTTTTTATGTTAATATACATTAAAATGTAATTTATTGCTCTGAAAAAAGCTGAATTTTCAGCATCATTACTCCAGTCTTCAGTGTCACATGATCCTTCACAAATCACTCTAATATGATGATTTTATGCTCCAAAAACATGTATGATTATTATCCATGTTGAAAACAGTTTTTTACATTTTTATTTCAGGATTCTTTGATGAATAGAAAGTTCAAAAGAACAGCTTTTATCTGAAATGGAAAGTTTTTGTTACATTAAACACTACCCTTTAAAAAGTTTGGGGTCAGTAAGAATTTGTATTTTATTTTTGGGGGAAATAAATAAGAAATCAATACTTCTATTCATCAAGGATGAGTTACATTGATCAAAAGTTACAGTAAAGACATTTATAATGTTAGAAAAGATTCTAATTAAATAAATGCTGTTCTTTGAACTTTCTATTCATCAAAGAATCCTGAAATAAAAATGTAAAAAACTGTTTTCAACATGGATAATAATCATACATGTTTTTGGAGCATAAAATCATCATATTAGAGTGATTTGTGAAGGATCATGTGACACTGAAGACTGGAGTAATGATGCTGAAAATTCAGGAATAAATTACATTTTAATATATATTAAGTCATTTTAAATTGTCATAATATTACTGTTTTTGTGTATTTTTTATACACAAAAATATTGCAGCCTTGGTGAGCAGAAGAGACTTCTTTTAAAAACATAAAAAATCTTACCGATCTTAAACTTTTGACCGGTAGTGTATATTTGGCGCATATTACACTATATAACTCACAGCGCATATTTGGACCCATTTTAAGCAGTTTTTCCGCTGTAGGAACTACCACTGCTGGGTTGAGAGTTGGATGACACGACCCGATCTCCCTCCAGGGTTTGACGGCTGGCAGGCGAGCGACCCGACGCCGCAGGAGAAAAGTGAAGGTGTGGAGACGTCTCTCTACTTCCTGTCAAACAGGAACATCAAACTTAAAGAAATGAACATTCTGCACTGCAATTTTTTCTAAAAAATCCTAGTCTCTGTAATGACTGAGTATAATCTGAGATGTGTTCTGTCAGGTGTGTTCTGCTGCGGGCTCGGTTCCTGTGCGGGCCATAAAAGAGGGAGAGCTCACCTTCAAATACGACGCTTCGTTTGTGTTCGCGGAGGTGAACGCAGACTTAGTGCACTATCTGAGGTATAAAGATGGGAACACCAGAAAAATCGTGAATGACCAAAAAGTGGGACAGAAGATCAGCACCAAGAGCGTAGGCCGAGACGAGAGAGAAGACGTCACACACCTGTACAAATACCCTGAAGGTAGGAACACACAGACAAGCGCACTTCCTTTCACAGGGTTTCTGCAGGTTTCAGTAAGTCAAATTTAAGACCTTTTTAAGACATTTTAAGACCATAAACATTGAAATTTAAGACCTACATGACGCAATACCAAAATTTTAAATAAAATAATATTCGGAAATAAATTATTTTATGTGTGTGTGTGTGTGAAAGAGCGTCAGAGAAAAATAACATTTACAGAAAGTATAGAAATTTGTACTTTGCATTTTATACTGTAAAAACACAATTATAGTTAATTTTAGTTGATCATACCTAGAGATGAAATGGCATAACCATTTATTTTCATGATAATACTGAAATCAATTTGCGAAATGTATGTCAAAACCCAGCAAATAAAATTAGCATTAATATGCACTTTTTGTTTAAATCAACATTAAAATACCATTAAAAATGATGAGCAGATTTTAAAGGAGTGTCTTGCAACAGGTTATCTAGTTAAAATAAAGTCTTTAAATAAACTTTTATAAAAAGAGTCAAAAAATGATAAATTACTGACATTCACATCCCTTTATCTTTTATTATTAATAGTAAAATTTGGTCGATTTTCCTGTTGCGTCTGTCGTTGCTTAGCAACCATGCACTGCGTCTCCATAACGACAAAGACGTTTTAGTAGTAAATGGATTTCCACCACCGAGAAACGCTTGCGAGGAACGCCAACCCGATCTCACAGGAATTCGTACGAATTTTACGAGGTGGCTAATTCGTAACAATTCATACGACCTCACTCGTACAAATTAGTACGATTTTGCTAAAATCGTACATATTTTACGAATTGGCCAATTCATGTATCGAATGACCTACCCCTAACCCCACCCCTAAACTTAACCGTCACGTGGGTTTAGACAAATCGTACGAATTTGTTACGAGTGAGGTTCGTATACGAATTAGCCACTTTTTAATCACTCGTACGAATTGGTCGTGAGATAGGTAGGAAACGCTCGCTTACAAGCTAATGCTAACGCGCGAGCGCGGTGTTTGAACCGGTTTGAACCCCTGCACTAGAGCTCCGCTTTGTAGGCTTCAATACTTTTTGCTACTTTGTAATAACTTTCTGCGGCCAGAGTTTTGGCACATGAATGAGGGTAAATCTTTTAAGACCTGACTAATTCAAATTTAAGACCTAAGATGAAAATCTAGCCGTTTAAGATTTTTAAGGCCTTAAATTTAAAGTTCAGAATTTTAGACTTTGTAAGACCCGCAGAAACCCTGCTTTCAATATCACGAAATAAGGAGATTTATTTTGCAACATCCTTTCCAGGTTCTGAGGAGGAGAGGCGGGTTTTCGAGAAAGCAAACCACCAGAACAAGCTTCAACAGCAGCAAGCGAACACTGGGCTTCACGTCAGCATCAAGCTGTCCACGGGGATCCGGAAGGGCTGCGACTTTGACGTGTTCGCGATAGTGACCAATAACACCGCGGAGGATAAGAAGTGCCGTCTGGTGTTTGCGTCGCGTGCCGTGTCTTATAACGGAGTGGTGGGTCGAGAGTGTGGCTTTAAAGACCTGCTCAACGTGGAACTGCCCCCTGGAGGAGGTGCGCTGTCATTACTCATGTGTGGAGTGTGTGTGTGTGACTCAGAATGTAAAGCAAAAAATGCATCTAAGCAATTTTGTGAAAACTCTTTTTCAATTAAGTGCATTGGACAAGTGCATATTTGCATATGCATAAAGTCTTGGAGAAGTGACTATAATGCATGGCTTGGAGTGGCTTGTGGCTTTCGGAGAACAGAAGGAACGGCTATTTTTAAATAGATAGTTATCAAATATTAAATTAGTATTAGTAGTAATTACAATATTTTTCTTTTGTTTACACTTTATTTTAAGGTGTCCGTGTCACAGTGTAATTATACATGATGAATAATGAACTTACTATACACTCAAAAAATGTTGACTTTAATTAACTTTTTTTATGTCAACAAGTTCCACATAACTGGGTTACGTTAAACAAACATAATTTGTTCATGTAACTTCAACATAATGGAATTATGTACTTTTAAGCGATGAACACTGAAGCAGAGTTAAAGTTAATGAGATAATTAAGTGAATAATTGAAGGATGATTGATCATTATTGACAACACCTGATCACCAGAATTTGCAAGTCATCATTATGGTGATCAGTGTGCGTTTTAGTTGGGCTCTTAATCAACTTTAACACTGCTTCAGTGTTCATTTAACACTCAGAGCTTAATTGGGTCAATGACTTATTCCATGATGTTGAAGTTACATGAACAAATTATGTTTGTTTAATGTAATCCAGTTATGTGGAACCTGTTAACATAAAAAAGTTAATTAAAGCCAATATATCCATTTTTTGAGTGTAGGTTTGGTTTAGTTTCATGTAATTGTGCATAATTTATAGTTTACAGTATCCTTGTTATATCACAAGGATACTGTAAAATTTAGTGTTACCTATTTTTTACAGCATATATTTAAAATTGTAATTAAATAATATATTGAAATAATATTAAGCAGGATTGATACTACTGACTTTCCGTTTATATGAAACTACAGACTTACGTATTATTTATAATATTATTAGCAGTAGTATTAAAAACAATTTATTTTTTAATTTATTATTACATGTATTTAATATTAACCATAATTGATAATGACTTTCCATTTAATATTATTGAATTATTTGATTGTGGTGTGTCTTCACTGTGTTGTGTGTTTGTTCCAGAGAGGAAGGTTCCTCTGAGACTGAACTACAGTAAATACTGTAATAATCTTACGAGGATAACCTCATCCGCCTGGGCGCTCTGCTGATCGACTACAGCACCAGGGAAGTCAGCATGGCCATGCGGGACGTCGTGCTGGACGAACCCAGATCAAAATCAGGGTATGACCACGTTCACCTCCATTACAAGTGGACATGACATCACCAGGCGTGCCCAAGCCATCAGATGCATGTTGATGTGTGTATATGTGTGTGTTGATGTATGTGTATGTTGATGTACAGTATGTGTAGTAGAATAAGTTGGCTTGTCTGTTTGGGAACCATCAAAATAAAAGTGTTAGCAGATGTTAAGCATACAGTCTACTAAATAGTCTAATGAGAGTTAGTTAGACATAGTTGCAAAATTACTTATAGATAGAACGTCTAAAGTGGACTATCGAAATAAAGTGTTTGATTAATTCATTCATGTGTTATTCTAGATTCTGGGAGAACCCAAAGAGAACCGTAAGCTGGCGGCAGAGCTGACCTTACAGAACCCGCTGCCCGAACCCTTGCAAAGCTGTTGCTTCACCATAGAGGGCGCCAACCTCACGGGCGGCAGCAGCATCACCGAGAAGTAAGAACACAAACGGTCTTTAGTAGAATGAGAAAATGCAATAGAGAGTGAGAAACAATGGCTACAAACACACTGCAGAGTTCTGGTAATCAGCTTACAGTGTTCCTATTGTGTTTTTCCACATATTGCCTTACATGTAGTGTGTAATAGAGCTGTTTGTGAATGTGAATGTAAACGATGTGCAAAGTTTAACCTTAAAATGCAGATAAATGGAGTTTTTGTCTCCCAAAAGAAAGAAGTGATTCTGAACTGAGTCATCAGTCATTTCAGTCTCACTTCCTGATGATCCTGCGTAGGTTTTGAACTAATTTGCATAATGCTCTTGATTGGCTGAACGGCATCTTAGCCCCGCCTTCAGTCGCTGTAGTGTATCTGAGACTGGAATAGTTTGGTTTGTGTTGTTCATGACGAAAGACGCTGTTGACCAATCAGAGCAGAGACGGAGTTTAGAGAGACTGAATCCTCTATTGCAAGCTTTTTTTTAGACACTGAGAGAAAAGAGCTGATGCTGTAGTTGAGATTATGAGAAAATTAGGAACCTTTAAAATAGCATAATAAGCCACTTTAAATTATTGTTTTGTGTGTGAAATACACAAGGCACTAGCCTGGGGCTTCCATTCACATATTTTATGCACATTTTGGGATATCACCAAATAAATGTCCCAAGAACAGAGTGAGTTACATAAGGCAACTACACGGGTGGTTCAGAGACCTACTTATTATATGTAATAATTAATAGAAAATGTTGGTGTAGAAATGCTAGAAATTACTAGTAAATTTCTGAATTAAACATGACATTTTGAAGTAAATAGACTGAAATAGTATTTTCTTAAAGGAAAACATACTCGATTTTTGTTTTAGTTGCAACTTAAAAAAAAATCTGGGTTTTTTTCAGTGTATATGCGGAATTCGGACTGTAAAATTTAAGTGCTAGCCATAAACTTGTATGCTTAAGTTAAAGATATGCATAAACTACAATGAAAAAACACATTTAACTTATACATTTGTAGATGTGCATCCAAAACGCCTTTGTAGAGAAGCCCTGAACTGCAACCTAAAAAAAAAACTGTAAAAATAAATAAAAAAAATTAGTAAAAAAAAAATCTAGCATTTCGAGATTAAAGTTTCGAAACATTTCGAGACTTAAATTCGGAACATTTCAAGAGTTAAAGTTGAAACATTTCTGAAGATTGAAGTCTAAAACATTTCGAGATTAAACATTTTAAGATTTAAGTTCGTAATGATTAATGTTTCAACTTGTAATAATGTTTCGAATTTAATCTCTGAAATGCTAGATTTTTTATTATTATTATTATTTTTTTCTGTTTTTTTATGTTGCGGTTCAGGAGCTTCCATATTGTTGCCTCAACAAATCACGTGACTGAATAATTCACCATCAGACCTTTACATCACATTGCATCTCAGCTGTTCTGTTTAACTTTTTTCACAACTCCTCAAAATCCTGAGATTTTCAAAAGTGGTCTCAGACTTTTAGCACCAAATGAAACCTTTAAACGCAGCGAGCAAACATCGCACACAGCTCTTTACTTGTGTCTAATAGTTTATATTTGAATAAACACTATTCAGAAATATGAAAGAGGTGAATCTGTGAGATTTCTAACGTGTAAATATTTGCTCGTCTCAGGCTGGAGTTGACCATCGAACCTGGGCAGGAGGCCAAAGTTAAGATCTACTTCACCCCAACTCAGTCCGGCCTGCGCAAACTTGTGGTGGATTTTGACAGTGACAAGCTGGGCCACGTTAGAGGATACAGGAATGTCATCATCGGAAAATGAGTCTTCGATGGTGAAAAACAGAATGTGAAATCATCTATTTTCCATGTACTTATCGTCATAATCTTTTATATCCTGTATTTTTGTTCGAATGTGAAAAGCTACACGACGTTTCTGGCTTCTTAGCAGCACATACTCTACACACACCGCATGTTTTCAAGCACAGAACAGTGTATGCAATCTTTTCATTTTTAGGACACAAAAGCATGCACATTCCTGGATGTGTGTTTGGAGACACATTGCATATTATACTTCATAAAAATTATGCATTGAAGAGATGGCAATGTGGCATTGAGATTTTTAGGTGCGAGAGTAAACATTTTACATGCATCTTTGTTTTTGCTTCAAATGTATTTTTATATTCAGCTGTTACTTCATTAAAAAATGTGCTGTAATCTTGGATGGAGTGTTTTTAGTCTGTATCGTGTAAAAGGCTCAAAGAAGAATTGAAATATAATTTTTTAAATTCTAAGTAAAAATGCAATTCTTAAAACGATTAGCAGCGTAAATTTATTCTAAAAGTGAAATTGTATGATGATGCCTATGGAGTGATCAGAAACCAGTCCACACACTCACTTAAAATTGTTGGGTTAAAAATAACCCAATCAAAAAGCACTTTCCCAACTGTGGGTTATTTTTGGGTTAAAATAACCCAACAGTTGAGTTAAATATTTAAATGGCTATTTAACACAACATTTTTTAAATTAACCCAACATAATGACTCAATATGTGTAACCCAACAGTTTGGTTAAACAAATAAATAACCCAACGTGTTTTTACTGTAATGACTGCAATATGGTATTTAATTTTAATTGTATTGTTTTTATTCCTAAAAGTCCTAAAGTAATGACCCCTTTAAATGTTTTATCACTGTACAGACTTGCACATGTTTGATCTACTTCACATAAAGACCAGAAGGATGTTATCAACATAAACACTAGTAGATTACCTCAGCAACAGAGGGCGTCTTTCCCAAACACTGTTGCTATAGAGCAATCAACATTTACACAGACTATTCTGATATTTGGCATTGTTTTTTGACCACATTCAATGTTTCATAACAGGTAATAAATAAATCAACTCATCTAAAACTTAAACTTAATTAGTACATCAAAGTTAATGGACTTCATCATTGAACCATATGTTAAAGAGGAATTTGCACAGAAAATGCACTTTTAAAAAATGAAAACGGATGATAAAGTATATCTTACGTATTCCTGTCAGCCCTCAGGCGATGTGTTTTCATGACAGATTTGCTGTGACACACACACACACACCCTAGACACTTTCCTACTGGCAGCTCTTCTCAATTTCACAATATCACATTACACACATAATGTATTTGGCATATTTCACTGGACTTGTAATGTCTCTAACCACCATTCAGACAATTCCTCATTTCCTCCACCTATTAACCCTCTGGTGCTCTACGCATATCAATGAAAGGAGTGTTCTTTATTTTAATTTGATAATGTTTGTTTTTTATATTTTTATGGGATTTTATATTTATACTGTAGTTATCCATCCATTTATTCACGTTTTGAGCATAAAGTACGGTATTCACGATTTACAAGTTTAAGTTGGAAATGTAATTTTCAGGTCTAAAGCACAGACTCAAGTTCTTCTCTAGATCTTTTGTTTCCCATTTTGCACCAGTTTTCAAGTCTTCATGACATGAACCAGGAAATCCAATTGTTTTGGGTTACATTTTAAAAAGATGGGGCTATGTACGTACAGAAAGTGCATTTATTCTTTGTTTAATTATATATGCGGGTTTTCATTGGATAAACATTCAAAAGTGGTCATTTCATTTCATATAGCTGGCGATTGAGTCACATTTATCTTACCCGAAGGTGCAAAAAGAAAACCTCTGACAAAAAACATTGTTTTTTCATTGATTTAAATTATAGTTTGTGTCCCTGTGTTTTAAACGACAATAAGGGGTGAGTAGATAATGATAGTGTTTTGATTTTCCTTGTCATTATACGAGTAGTGAATACTGACCTCTGTTGGTCAAATGGAGAAATTAATCAAAAATAAGAAATAAAGACATTAGGTCAGCTATTTTGTATGTTCCTTCATTATCATTTCCCTCTAAAACATATTATGCTACGTGTATTCAATATAAACGAGCATGTTAGTAATGCGTTTCAAAACCTCCAGCAGTGAAATATTTGTGGCACAACCAAATTAACGTTAATTCCTACCACAACACACACAATTATAGTTAAATCCTGTTCAAAAATGGTGCAATGCAATTAAAAAACTCAAACTATTTTTTTATGTTTTAGCTTACCTCAAGGCATCCAAGATGTAGGTGTCTTTGTTTTCCACAGCATTTTCAATTTTGTCATTTCTTGGTCAAACCGTTGTTGTCTGTCAGTCATGCAGGTATGGGGTTCACCTCAAAGAGCATGCAGAGAAGCCCAAATTAAACATGATTTAATGACTCGTAAATGTAAGTACACACTGATGGCCTAAGACACTAAACGAGCGGTTTGTGTGAGAAAACGAACAGTATTTATATAGTTTTTACCTCTTGTTAACAGCCGTCGAAATGATCTGAATCAGATGTCCAACTGAACCGAACTGAACCATCTCCAACGTTACGCCGGAAGTGATCTCTCGTGTCTACCTCACGCATTGTTTACACGGAGATTTCGGAAGTTTTACCTTTCACTAAACATATTTAGATATACGGGAAATCGCAATGGAAGGAGATTTCGATATCTATATATGTTCAATATATTGAAATATGGTGGAGCTGGACTTTAATGAGACAAACACACAATACAACTATAGGCTACAGGCATAACACACAAACATGCATCATGAACACAAGACAATTAATCAACCGTTCAAGAGCTTTTTTAGACATTGTAAAATACAATTACAAATAACCCAGAGTTGGGAATTTCGTAATTCCTTTTAATAGGTTAAATTGATGTCTTCAGAAATTCCTCAACATCTAATTCCATAAGTAGGCCTAACATTAAAGCAGAACTAAGTAGATTTACAGAAGACGCATCATCAAAATCACTTCAACATTAGAAAACTGCAGGCTACATCTGTCGAACATTAATGTAAAAGCGCATTTAGAAACAGCTATATTATAAAACACACACACACGTTGATTTTTCATGTTTTATGGGACTCTATAGATATGATTTCTATACCCAGATAGCACAAGGCTGTCTGATCTCCTATTTACATCTAAGAAAGTGTTTGCTCATCTGCAAGACGTCTATAGGACGTTTCCTGCAGATGTCAAATAAGACGTTTATAAGATGTCAGTTTAACGTGCATTCTAAATCATTACATCTTAGAGACATCTTCTAAACGTCTATTTGACATCTGCAGGAAATGTCCTATAGACGTCTTGCAGATGACCAAACACTCTTTAAAATACGTCTTCCAGATGTAAATAGGAGATCAGACAGCCTTGTGCTATCTGGGTACTGTACAAACTGTATATTCTTTCCACTTACACTAACCCGACCCCTAAACCTACCCATCACACACAACTTTCTGCATTTTGACATTAAAAAAAAACATCAGTATGATTTATAAGCTGCATGTTTTCCTGAATGGGTACCAAAAATGTCCCCACAAGGAAAAGGATTTCGGATATTGGTCACCTTTGTGGGGACATTTTAGTATTTTATATTGACATTCTACACTATAATGTTTTTTCTGAGCTGAGAACTTTTAAGATAGTTTTTAAGATGAACCGCAGTGGCTTTTCAGATTTCAGCAAGTGAGCATATTCATAAGCTATTACATTGTCTAAAGGTATAGTTCACTTTGAAATTAATTTTTGATATGTTTTAGCTTACCTCAAAGGCATCCAAGACGTAGGTGTCTTTGTTTCCACAGTATTTTCAATTTTGATATTTTTAGGTCAAACCGTTCTTGTCTGTCAGTCATATAATGGAGGTCTATGGTCACCACCTCAAAGAGCATGCACAGAGAAGTCCAAATTAAACATGATTTAATGACTCATAAATGTAAGTAAACATTGATGGCCTAAGACACTGAAACGAGCGGTTTGTGTGAGAAAACCAACAGTGTTTATATCGTTTTACATCTTGTAACCACAGCCACGTCCAAGTGATCTGAGGTCGCGGACGCTTTGGTCAAGCGCCGAAAGTGATCTCTCTTGCGTGTACGTCACTCGTCGTTGTTTACACAGAGATTTCAGAAGTGTTATCCTTCACTGTGAAGATCTAAACATATTTAGATATACAGGAAATCGCAATGGAAGATGATTTCAATATATCAACAGACAACGTTTTTCAGCAATTTTTTCCGCAACCGTGCGAAGAGATCACTTGGACATGGCTGTGGTTACAAGAGGTAAAACGATATAAACACTTTTGGTTTTCTCACACAAACTACTCATTTCATGTCTTAGGCAATCAGTTTGTACTTACACTTACGAGTCATTAAATCATGTTTAATTTGGACTCTTTTGTGCATGCTCTTTGAGGTGGTGACCATAGACCTCCATTATATGACTGACGGACAAGAACGGTTTGACCTGAAAATAAAGGCACCTACATCTTGGATGCCCTTGAGGTAAGCTAAAACCTAAAAAATTATTTCAAAGTGAACTATCCCTTTAATGTCACTTTCTCAGAAACTCATACAGGCTTGACATTACATGAGGGTGAGAAAATGACATAATTCTATTGCTTTAAATCCACACATTGCTGGTTCCTTCCTTACAATAAAAAAAGCTCAAATCACAACAATGCCAGTTTAAAGTTTACAATAAACTAAAGCTAGGACTCATTATCTGGATAAACCCGGTCAGGACACGTGGATTGTAAAGTCAGGACTGTCCTCATTGCAGTCACTGTGTCTCTGACGGGTGTTTGTTTCCCGCTCTGGTCTTGTTCCTCTCGTGGAGTTGATGATGAACCATCATCTGATGGTCTTCAGGACCTGATGTCTTCTCTTCTTCTTTCTGCTCATTGATATGAATCTTCTGTTGTACCTGCAGATACGCCTGAACTCTGTGCCGCTGGGTTTGGCTTTCACTGAAGTCAATGACTCGACACTGTACGTCCCTCGTCGTGATCGTTTGACGCTAGATAGACGGAGTTTATGTGAGATGTTGCTGCCAACCACTTTTACCACCTTAAAGCAAATATAAAACATGGTTACATGGTTCACATTCAGCTAATTAAGTTTGTGAACTAAAGGGGTGTACAGTATGTAGAATTCAGAAACTGTGTTATAGTGACACCAGTGGCCGTTATAGTGAACTGCAGCTCTCACTGCTCATGCATAAAGTATATTTGAGACTATAGATTATATATCTTGGCTATGTAAGAATATTGTTTTCATTAATTATTTCATTAATTGGATTCATTAATCCGTTTTCCCTTGCATGACACATTGATATTACAGTACAGAAATGGCTTTCATTATCCTGAACATTGTAAGTATTATTGTCATGTGTGAGCGATAGAGAGGCTCTCGGGAGCATAACCGTCACATGCTTTTGATTTTCCCGGAAAAACGTCCCGAATCCTTCATGTAAAAATCAGTCCACAGGCTTTCATAGACAAACTAAGACAGGGAAAGTCTCGTTTTAAAGTGTCGCACATTAGCAATAAAAACGTGATTAATAAATTAAATATTCTTACATATAGCCCCTTTAAGAAATCGTGAATTGCAAAGAGATGCAATACAATGCTCATATTTATGAGCAATTAATATCTATTGAAGAAATATTAATGTTAACATTAATGAATGTAAATCAATATAGAGGAATGCAAAAGCACCACATTACTGTGCAGAATTACTAAAGAAATATTTAAAGAATAGGTAAGAGTGACTATCAGCATTTTAACAAGAGAAGCAAAACGTATTAGCATAACCTATAATTAGCACCGTATAATTCTCAAAATAACATGTAATAAATTAGAAAACAATGCATATGGAAATCTGAACATTAAGTCAAATTAAGAGAAATTTCTAAATGCAAAACTCACACTTATTTTATTCGCCCCCATTGGTGTGTTTTCCAGTGGAATCACCTGTAGACACATCAGCACATCAAAACCCAAAGTGAAGACTAATTATCTGGACAAATTGTGTCCAACTCTGTCTCAGGACATATGGCGTGTGGTTTCTGTAAAATTGGCACGTGATTAAAAAAACTAGGGGGGGGTTAGAACGATTAATTCGCATTCAAAATAAAAGTTTGTGTTTACATAATATATGTGGGTGCACTGTGTATAATTATTTTTTGTGTATATATATATATATATATATATATATATACACACACACACACACACACATATATATATATATATATATATATAATATAAATACACACATACATGCATGTTATATTTAAGAAAAAATATTATTGATATATAAAATATTTATATTTGTTATATAATATAAATTATATATAAATAAATCTATATACAGTATATACATGAAAATATTTCTTAAATATATACAAACATGTGTGTGTGTATTTACATCTATAAAATAATTATACACCCTGCACCCACATATATATATATAAACACAAACTTTTATTTTGGATGCAATTAATCGTTATTAATCATTTGACAGCCCAAAAAACAAAACAAAACATAGCAACATATATTGGTTAAAACTGTCCAATGCTTTTTAGAAATATTTTGAATAAAATCTAATTATATCTATTAATATAATTTCTCCACCATCTTGGAATACCAAGGTATGAATCGTCCAAAAATCATAATATGCGTACACTGGCTGCTTGGTAATATAAAAATATATAGTAATATTTATAACAATGTTGGGTAGAGTTTACAAAGCATTCAAACCTGTGTTACAGTGCAATTTTAAATCTTTAATAGATAAAAACAACGCAAAAACATTAGAACAAATCAAAGGTGAGTTTGGGCTTTCCTGATTGGCTGTGGACGCATGTGGCTCCTCCCAGTCTCTGCTGTGTCTGGTGTACCACCACTGGATCTCTCCAGAGAGGAGGAGGATGAAGAAGATCCCCTGAAGGAGCACGAACATTCTCCACATCATCTCCAGCCTGAGACACCACGTCACGAGGAACCTCTGTGAAAAGAGCTGAAGAGAACGAGACACACACTATACATCTCCTCATCCTGCTCTTTATAGATATAACCATACCGGGTTCTGCAAATCTCTCCACAGATACTCTCAGCCATGTGTGTGTGTGTGTGTGTGTGTGCCTAGAGGTCTGACAGTCCAACACTCAAGAAAATTAATTGCAAAACAGAGCTGGAGATAATTAAGCAGATACATTTGAGGACAAACAATATAATTCATTAGTATAAACACACACACAGTCTGATGGCCTAAAGGGACTCATAATGACTCTGTCGTTCTCCACGTCTACATTCAATTCTGCTATTTATTTCCCACTGGACTATTGTTCAAGTGTTTCAAATAAGTGAATATTAATCCATAAGCTTCCCCTAATCAATCAATGAAAGTTGTAAACTGCAGTGAATTGTATATATAGGTACGTTTTTGGTGTTTTGCAAAAACATACGTAGATGCTGAAAATAAAATAAATAATTAAAGGAGTAATTCACTTTAAAAAAAACTTCTGCTGATAATTTACTCACCCCATGTCATCCAAGATGTCCATGTCTTTCTTTCTTCAGTCTGAAAGAAATTAAGGTTTTTGATGAAAACATTCCAGGATTTTCTCCATATAATGGACTTCAATGGGGTCCAAACGGTTCAAGGTCCAAATGAGAGATTCAATGCAGCTTCAAAGGGCTTTAAACGATTCCAGACGATGAATAAGGGTCTTATCTAGGATCCTTGAGTCATGACTTTAAAAAAAGATTTGTTCATTTTGATGAGCGAACAGGAGAGTCACGAACGCGCATCACAGAACAGAGCAAGGCGAACATTTGAACTTATAAAACTTAAAAAACATTTTTTTTAAATGAGCGATCGTTTCACTTGATAAGACCCTTATTCATCGTCTGGAATCGTTTAAAGCCCTTTGAACAGTTTGCACTGAAACTATCTTTTGGACCTCTGAACCGTTTGGTCCCCATTGAAGTCCATTATATGGAGAAAATCCTGGAATGTTTTCATCAAAAACCTTAATTTCTTTTCAACTGAAGAAAGAAAGACATGGACATCTTGGATGACATGTGGTGACTAAATTATTAGCAAAAGTTTTTTTTTTAAAGTGAACTACTTTATTTGCCTGAAATTATTGAAATTATTTGCCTGGCATAAAAAAACTTTGAAGATCTTTGATATTCTGGTAATTTAGCAGCGATCTGAAATTATTGCACTCAAACCTCAAGATAGCACATGTGGAAATACACATTTTGAGTCTGTGCAACATTAGTCACACACACACATCTTTTCCCTTTGCGTCTTTGTAATTACTCCCTGATTTCTGCTCTTTGTCTGTATAATGAGAACGTACAGTGTGACCATCTGTTGTCTGTGTTTGGAGAGAGAAAGACAGTTTCTCAGGTCATTAATATGCACAGTCTCTATCCGGTGTGTAAAGGTTATTATCCAGAGTCTAAGATGGTGATATAGTGTGAGTATATGCTCATCAGACCCACAGCATTTACAGGATCAGCTGTGGCAGACGTTACAATCATCGCTCTTTTAGATAACTGTTGATAAGCACTGCACACTGCTTTTTCATTTGCCTTTTTGTCACTTAAATGGGATTTATGAATTTGCAAGTGAAAATATGTATTTTTCTGCTGTAGCTCGAGTCATTTCCTATAATCTAGCTTTCTAAACCTGTATGCATTTTGGCTCTGTGACAAATTGCTTATGTTCCTCTAGGATAAAAGTGTTTGACACATGCACAAATGTAAATATTGAAATGATATTTAGCATATTTAAGTAATATTACATGAATAACAGCATGCTTGTAATGCTTTAGAAACCTCTTGCCCTGACCGATTTCCCAGGAATATTGCCTCTGTAAAAGCACGCATTTCATTTAATGTGTTTAATTGCATGCTAGCTCAATCAAATCAAGTTAATTACGCATTCAATAATTGTTTTTTTTAGTTAATTCTGTGAAATTAATTACTTTTTAACTCTAATATTAAAGGCTATATTGTTCTGCATTAAATGCATAATTGATCTAACCCAAAGGCAGAATGCTTTTTATTTGTGCATGCTTTATTTCTTACCGTGTTTGATAAGTTAACAAATAAGGTACAAGAGGTCTTGCAATATTGTGAGGAGTCCCAGTTAAAGACTGCAGAGTGTCTGTACACACATTAACTGTTAGTACAATGTGTGTTTTAGGATGACAGGAACACCTGTATTGGCCAATCAGAATTACCGTGGACTAAAACTCATTTGGGCCGTGTCTGAAACCTGCAGCCTCGCTGACCAGTCTGTAAATGACTTAATAGGCAACTTTGGATTCTGACATGCATTGTTGCCTTCCCATCTCTGTATATATGGCGATGTTTTCCAGATTTCAGATACCGCCAGCTTTAAAACCTCATCTTAGCCATCAGGGCTTTTACTGCAGCAGTGAATGACATGCAATGTTACAATAGATCGCTCTACCACAGAGAAGTAAGCATTACCTACTACGGCAATTCTCTAAAGGTGAACGACACTGAACGACAGAAGTGAGTGTAGGAAGGCAAAGAAAAATAAATGAGAAACGACAAATAAGAACGCCAGCGTGATATCTGCTCCCTCGCCTCAACAAAGGGTTCAACGGTTTATTCTCAGCTGGAGGAAGACCACGGAGGTCACAGATGAAGACAGACCGCATAGGTCACAAAACCCCCAGTAGTCATTATTAAACCGGCTCATGCTGACCTGACAAATGGAGACAAATCACAGCTGAACATGATATGGCAAAATCTGTGCAGAAAATGCTCCCATGTTTCAATATACCAGCTTTAAAGGTGCATTGCGCAACATTTCATACCCATTTTTCGAACCCATACATCCTTTAACAATTGCCTGATGGGCTGATCTCCAGTCGGCTCTCCGGTCGCCCCAATGGAAAGAATATTTACACTGCCTGAATTCGTTCCCTATCCCCTATATAGTGCACTTTGTGCCTTTCTGAAAATGATAAAATGTGAGAAAAGTGATTTCAGCCACAGCTTCAGCGCTATTTATAATGTAGGGGGTGGAGCTTCAGATTCTAGAGAGCATATGATTGGACAGAAAATTTGATGAGAAGCCGAAGTGCAAAGTGATGTCATCATTGGTCCACATTGGCGGGAGTGAGTGACTGTACATTTTTAATAATCTTCCAAATGTAAATTTTGCCATTGTTTTGGAGCACACTAGCTTATAGATGACAATAAAGCTAACATATTCATACTAAAGACTTTAAGCACCAATTCAATGTCAAGACACTTGCTATCGGAAAAAGGAAAACTGGGAATTGTGTGCTGATGCCCATCATGACATCATGTCACAACATTAGTGTCAGAGAAAGGCTGGGAGAAGAAGAACATGGAAAACCCTTGGATCTTACACTTTATTTTCTGTCCAGCGGGTTTCATCCTTGCAGGACCACAATTCAAATGTCCGGATTAAATTTGACTAAATTGAATGGGTCTTAGGTATGTTTATGTCTGTTTGAAATTATAGATCTATATATAGGTTGAATATTTGTCGTTTCCTATGTTGATGTATGTTGCCAATAGACCCTGCCATTAATAGAAGCTTAATAAATATAAATTAGCAATGTTGCTTTAATTCGGCTTGTTTACATTTTCTATTTTAAAAATGTTTATTAGCCTAACATGCATTGTTCAAAACAATTAAAAAAAGAAAAACATAAAACAGCAAAAATCAAAAATCTGTCATGAGAGCACAGATCTAACTTTCATTTAAAATAGTTGGCAGGGTGGGTTTATTAATTTGATATAGCCTACAAAAATTACAATAATGTGATTTTAATTTTGAGAATTGATTTACATAAATAATTCTATTTAAGGCAGTGTTAACTAGGTGTTACCATCAAACAAAGAACTGCTAGAAAAAGTCAATTTAGGCTAAATTGAATTTTAAATCAATAATAACCAGCCTACTTTATATAGTTAGGATACAGTCTTATCTTGACAATTTTCCCCAGTCTATGTTTTAATTTGGTTTGAGTTTAAACTGCTTCATGACCGATTTCAGCTAATATCATCCAAAACATATTTTCGTTCAGGAAATTTTTTTCAGGAAAAGGATTTATCAGCAGTTTACACGAAACTTTCAAAAACAATGGTTTCAATCTTATTCATGAACGTTGAGTTATGCATAAAATCAACAAGAGAAGCTCAAAACTTCCTAAGATGTCTATCCAGACAGGATATCTGAATACAGCTCATCCATTTACGATGCCCAAAAACGCAATCTCGGTGGACAGCTGATTTGAGATACTTCATCCGTTTCATTAGTTCCCGTTCCTCAAGCCTACCGTTTCCAGATACGTGGTTGTCCACCGCCAAATTCGCGCTGATTTGGGCATAAATTCCCAACGAGTGTAAAATCCACAGCATCTCTCCAAACGAGCCCATGTCTCTGCTCTGCACTCATCAGATCTTCCAGTGAACCGGCAGCTGAGCGCGCGCGTCGCTGTACCGGAGCGCGGATGAACATCTATGTAATGAGGTCAGGTGATCAATTAGGCGGAGGGATATAAACTGCTCGCACTATTAGGTATGAGACCGGGGCATTGCAAGTCAATTTAGCTTATGCAAAGTTGCAAACTAAACATTTTTACAATAATTGCTCAGTATTAAGAAGACTTTTCATTAAATAGTGCATGTTGTACAGAGGATTAGATATCATCATTTGCACTTGCATGTCAGACTATGTTTAACATGTAAATGAGATCCAAAACTCTAAACAAAAACCCTAGAAATGAAAGGAACAGTCCACAGAAAGGCTAAAAGTCTTGTTTTATGCATCAAACTATATGATTTAATCCATGCTCAGATGCACTCTCGATAGTAATAATAATAATAAAACAAAATAATTTGCCTAGTTGTCTGTTGAATGTTCTTTCACAAGTTTTTAGTTGCTTTAAAGGTCACTAGAAAATTGCTGTCTCTGAACTTTTCAATCAGCGACGTTTAAACGTTAAAAGCAGAGTTTGATTATACAGTCTTGTGGATTTTCTCTGGCTGTGAAGGACAAGGCCAACACTTTAGCATCTGCTAACCGTGAAGGTGTCATTAAATGAGGTCAAGTGTCTTCATTGTTGTAAGTGGTGGAAAACATGACTTTCTGCTCAAATACAGAATATAGGTCTTCTGAAAGCTAATCTTTTGACTGCTTTATTGGGCCTTGATGCCGTTGGCTTTCGAGCTGCGGCTGATGTGACATTTTTATGTTGGCCTCAGCACTTAGTTTATCGATAGGGTAATAGATTGGCCAGAGTTAATGAGTTAGTGATTAAATTGTAATGAAAAGGTTCAGGCACCCACTGATGCTTTGGCAGGAGCTCTTGCTGACAGGCTTAAGAAGGAAATAACCTTGAAACAAAAGAAAATGCATTTTAAAATGCCAAAGAACTTTTAAAAATGTGCACAATTTGTCTGAAGGAGTCATTGCTAATTTTTGCATGTGGCTAAAAATGCATAGAACAAAGAAACAACTTCACTATGGGTGTGCAATCATCTTCCTGAAGGTAGCAGACTTTTAGCATGTGATATTACTTTAAAGGGGTGATGAACTGAGCTTCTGACATCTAAGAGGTCATCATATTATAAGAATATCCTAAGTTTCAGAACTGAAAACATCCTTGTTAGTCCAATAAAAGCTTTTATTGACACCAGCCTCAGCAAACTCATTTTTCAAAGTGGGGAACTATGACGACAAAGAGGATAAAACCCCAACCCCACAGAAGAAGATCAACGCCTACTTCAACACGGCTGGATTAGCTCCGCCCACCGATTCGCGCATTACATGCATAGCTAAATAACATAGATGCCTACCTCGTGATGCGGATCCAGCTACCGAGCAATACACAATATTGTGCAGTGCCTGATGTGGAAGAAGACAGTCACTGCATAAGCTTCCTCTGGACTTCAATAGGACTGCATGGATAAACTTTATTTTTAATGACGTTCCAGCTGATGAGGGTAAAACATCGTCCGTCTGTTCGCTTCATTTCACTGAGGATTGTTTTGTAAACAAGACTGGATTTGCAAAAAATATGTTAAAAAAACAGAAATAGGCTAGTATTTAAAACACAATGCAATGACTAATTCAAAATACTGGGAAAACACCTGTGAAAAATACTTTCACAATAAATGAGGCCAAAATCACAAACTATATAAACCATACAACACCTTTTTTGCTTTATTAAAATATAAGAATTACTATACAAATTTAGGTAATAATTAATCTGAATCTTTGTGGTTACTGAGCTTTCCAACATTGAGAATGAGACAAAGCAACTATAAAACATCACAGAATTCATCAAATCTATTGCTAATACACGAGTCCTGCATAAATGTACATGGCATGGATGCTGTCCAGTAGTGTGTGTGTGGGAGTAGCTGGGATTTCAGTGGCACAGTAATTGCCCTTGAGAGGCTGAGAATGACACATACATCTCGATTTCTCTTTTTTACATCTTACATAAAAGAGCATTTTAGAGTGAATAAAACTGGATGGAAAATGCTTGCAAGAAGTCTTTGTGCCGGCTGTATCTCTCATTATGACAGTCCATCACAAACATTACAGTACAGAAATAGATGCATCATCAGAGCATAATGCAACCCAGTCTGTTTACATGAACACACACTTCTACATCACTTTTGGATTTGATATGACTTTTCATCTTTCATAGTCCAGATGCAAAACAAAGCATGCGCTAATCAATGAGAAATACACATGCACACTCAAATAGAGCCAATAGAGGATAAAATAATAAAGGGAAAGGGTCTGAGGCATTGGAAGCGGACCGTGGCTTCATTAGCCAGTGTGTTTGGCAGCACTAATGGAGACAAATGTGCCAGCAGAGGCGATAGAAACAGAAATACTTCATTCTAATGCACATGTGCAGTCAGTAAAAACACAAGCTGCAAACATCCCAGACAACCATCAGTGAATGATCATGTGTCACTGTGACGTCTCATGCACAGTTTGTTACTAACATGAGGAAAAAGACACAATCCATATGCTTTCAAAGCTTAACAGAGCTACTGAAACTAAAGAGATTTATAGGTTTCTACTATTTCTTTTTAATAACTGCCATCAATTATTAAATAGTTGAAAGGGATTGACCAATGAAAATGATTTTGAATGTAGTCTCATACATCTCACTCATACTGACCCTTTTGACCCCTCAAGTTTTAATCAGCCCTCAATCAATGTATTGCTTTTTTAGTTTCCTTGTAAATCTGTTAAATGAAAGTCTCACTGTAAAAAAAAATCTGTTAAATTTACAGGAAAAAACTGGCAGCTGTGGTTATAGAGTTTTCCTGTTAAAAATACGGTAGAAATATTTTAGGTTTTACAGACTTTTAACCGTATTTAATTTTACAGCAATAAACCGTATTTCATTATCTGGCATAATGTTAATTTACTGACCTTTTGAAGTATTGATTTTTGTTTTGTTCCATTGTAATACACTGACAGCCGACAATCACAGCAGAAATGAGAGTCACATGACCAATCAAAGCTCGTCATAATCAGCTCTTCCACAAGAAAGTTCATAATATCATAGCTGCACAATTCAGTAACAGTATTTTACAGTAAAATTACATTAAATGTAGAGTACCATCACACTGTAAAAAATAATTGTGATTTTAACGGTAAAATACTGTAAAAATGCTACAGTCCAAAACTGTTAAATGGTTAACAGAAAGTTTCTGTACTATATACGGTAAATAGATAGGTACTGTGATAGATGGAACATTTATTATAACTTTACTGTAAAATTATTTACTTTTACAGATATAACTTTATTTTATTTTTGTTGAAATAATTGTTTCCTCATAGTTTTGTTTTCTTTCTAATCAGTTATGTACATTATGGTTTTGTAATGTTGTTAAATTGTGCATTGTGATCTGTGTGCCCCTGCAAATGTCTGATTTAAATAAAAAACAAAAAAGAGGCGGAGAGGGGAACAAGATCCTAACACCGAATCACACAGAAATGTTCATCGCAGGTGCGAACCCACTCTATAACCCTCCTGTGAATCATCTATTCTTAATGTGCATTTCAAACCCACTCAATTATTCTAATTCACCATGGCAACAGCATCAATGAATGTCCTTCACAGAATCAAAGTAATACAAAGAATTAAAGTCAGGTGTAAAAGGCACATAATAAATGCAAACAGCTTCCCTAATTCATAAGTTTGCATTGGTTCTCAGTTTTGCTTAATGCATAATGCAAGTTAATACGCCTATTGATATTTCCTTTAAGATTATATGCTTAGCTGGATTTTTTATATGCATTCAGCAATTCCCCGCTGCTTTTTGCAACCAAATCACACTTGAGAACTAGTTGAGAACCACTACTGTCAAGACCTATTGAAACAATTCACATTGACAGCTCTTTAAAGTTGTTTAATCCTGCAACTCGATCACATTAAATGCGTCACTATGGCACGCAGTGTGTTTATCGTGCAATTTATACGCGAAAATGAGTTTTTACGTGCATAGGATACAGGGTGTGGGGTGTATTACACGCAAAAGGACTGCGTATCAAATGCACGCGAAAACTGCGTATTATCATATGCACGTAAAAACTCATTTTCGCGTATAAATTGCACGATAATAGACTACACAATGCGTGCCATAGAGATGCATTTAGCAACTAAAATATCTGTAGGCCTATATAGGCTATTGGATTTTATTGCTAAGTACAAACAAAAGAGAAAATAAAACTGCAAAAAAAAACGAGATGAACCAGTGCCAAAACTTGCAAATCTTCGCATCCAAATAGACACTAATCAAATGTGCCACCTTCTACCCAAACTATTTGTGTTAGACAAACTCAGGAACACTTACAAACTATTTCAGTCATGAGCCCACGTATATAACAGGATCTAAATCCGCTGAGGAAACCGACACATCGGGTGCTGTGTACCGGCACACCAGAGATGATGATGGTGTGTAGAAATGCTAATTTTATTCAGTGTAGGCGCCAAGAGCCACTTCTCCCCGTCTCTCGTCTCTAACAGTCACTGAGCTCTGTTATGCCTCTGAATATGGAACGACAGCATGCTTTCACATCATCCAGAGCGAACACAATGTTCTCTGCGAGCTGCCATACAAGCAAGGATTGAATAAGACAAGATACATAACTCAGGGACAGAATGAGAGTTCTTTATCACACAAATGCGTTTTGGAAAATGTCTTTGACTGTGTTTGGGCAGGTTTTATGATCATTTCTGCAAACATTTCTAGAAAAACTGCAAATCCTGTCCTATATAAATACTGTTTGTTTTCTCACACAAACCACTCGTTTCAGTGTCTTAAGCCATCAATGTGTAC
The DNA here is from genome assembly GCA_030378365.1 of Hybognathus amarus. Lineage (NCBI taxonomy): Eukaryota > Metazoa > Chordata > Actinopteri > Cypriniformes > Leuciscidae > Hybognathus > Hybognathus amarus. The sequence goes on along the minus strand of JAQIUQ010001262.1, from coordinate 195,277 downwards.
TTACATTTACGAATCATTAAATCATGTTTAATTTGTACTTCTCTGTGTTCTTTAAGGTGGTGACCATAGACCTCCATTATATGACTGACAGACAAGAACGGTTTGACCTAAAAATATTAAAATTGAAAATACTGTGGAAACAAAGACACCTACATCTTGGATGCCCTTGAGGTAAGCTAAAACATACCATAAATAAATTTCAAAGTGAACTATACCTTTACAAATGTCTAAAACAGACATTTTTCTTGCACATCACCTTCCACCGAGTGGCTAATGGCACATTTTTTAGCTAATCGGATGTTTAGGAATATGATTAAGAGGAAGTGCAACATAAATATAATCATTACATTTCAGCATTTCCAACAATCGTAGTTTTTGTGATGTGTGCTATTGAGATGTCATATGCTTGTATTGAGACATGAGCACTTGATACTCACTTTGATAATTGCCAATTATACAATGTGAGCACTTTTTAGAGAGGACCTATTATGCAAAATTCACTTTTACATGGTGTTTTTTAGGGCAACATGCTTATATGATACATTTCTGAAAATACTAAAATTAGCTGCTCTAAAGCACTAGCACGTGGCAAATATCTCAAACATAATGGGTAAAATGGGAAGATTTTACTCTTCTGTCAAGAAGTTGTGTTAAAATAAAGTATTATTGTGCCACAGCTAATTGTTAAATGGACCATGAATAATTAAGTTTTTGAGGATGAGGGCTGGTCGCAAAACCTGTTCATGTTTACATCTGAGCTTCTACCAAGTGATTCATTTGTTGTAGCTATTGTTTGTAGGCCTCTATCATAGTACAGAAGATTAATGATTTAAGAAAGTTATCAGGAAAAGAAAAAGTGTGTTATGAAGGTAATATAGCGCACTCCAGGTGCTCTCTAAATGGCCGAACTGAGCTCCACTTCCAGCAGCGTGAGAGATGGTGAATGGTCATTTAGTTCATGGTGTTTAAAATTAGCCATGACATCTATCACAGGCACCACGTCCTTCAGCATCCTAGTGCACTACAAAAGAGCAGCCACAGGGGGGAGCAACACCTGGAGAGCCAACACGTCTGTGTAATACGTTTGTCACGACATGCACTAATCATTGCTCATCCAGGCAAAGGGTCAAAATATATACGAAAGCAGTCCAAAACAAGAACACAAACAGGAATTGATCTCCGAAGTGCAGCTGACATTAAAGGATCTGTTCAATTAAAAAAAAAAAAAACTTTTGCTGACAATTTACTCACCCCAATGTCATCCAAGATGTGTATGTCTTTCTTTCTTCTGTCAAAGAGAAATTAAGGTTTTTGATGAAAACATTCCAGGATTTTATCCATATAATGGACTTCAATGGTTGAAACTTCAAACGGTTCAAGGTCCAAAAGACAGTTTCAGTGCAGCTTCAAAGGGCTTTAAACGACTCCAGACGATGAATAGGGGTCTTATCAAGCAAAACGATCGCTCATTTAAAAAATAAATAAAAAAGTTTACGTTTTATAAGCTCAAATGCTCGCCTTGCTCTGTTTCGCTCTTTGTAAAGTGATCTAATCCAAGGATTCCATGACAGTGAACGAAACAGACAGGGTTTAAATAGGCAGATACGAACAATGTAAGTGGGAACAGCTGTGTGCAATGAACAGTAATGAGTACAGACAAAGGATGATGGGAAAAAAATTATAAAATTACAGCTTAAAGTTGAATTTACAAGATAAGACTAAGACTAAGTAATAGGTTTAGAAATGATGGCATCTGTTAAAAGTAAGAGATAAAAATAATCCCTAAGCATGACATTATAGTGAAATGGTAAAAGATGACCAACATCCTTCATGAAATGATCACAGAAGTATTGCTCAGAAATAAATGATCAATAGATGGATATTTTACCTCTAATGCATTCTGGGATTGTTGTAAATGATGAATGTGATGCTGCTTAAAGAAAGTATGTTCTTTCTTTTTGTTAGCGGCTGTTTTGCAACTGATTCACTGCCAACGTCAAGGTCATGAGTTCAATTTCCCTGTAAGCTGCTTTGGATATAAGCGTCTGCCAAACGTGCATGTAAAAAAAGAAAAAGCTATTTATGATATTCTGAATGTGTTGAAGCACGTATGGCAAGGGGAAAACTTGTTCTGATACAATGTTGGGTTGAGTTGTTGGGTTGTACACTGACTGTGTGTTACAGGAAAGGTAAATATAGCACAAAATCATGACAGCTACACAGAGACAGCATTGTTTGTGCGTGTGTGGATATGTACTCTACTCATTTATTTGCATATAACTTTTCATGTCATGTTGAAATCCTGCCAGCATTGGCATTGCATCTCACACACACACACACACAGCCACGGGAGTTTTGAGGGTGTGAAGATGATGACAGAATTTTAAGTTTCTAGCAAATGATGTACAAAGGCTACTGCTTCATTCATGCATACACATGTTTTACAGGAAAAAACCAGTGCAACAGTGCTGATAATGAAATATCTGTACAATTGATCTCATGGTTGTAGCAACATTACTCAATTAAATGCCGCAAATTTGCTCCGATATGTCTCTAGGAAACATTCATAACACTAATGCATTTCTCATACTTGATTCATAACAGCATTTCTTCATCTATCCTTGTATAAAATACCATGCATTTTGAGCCAGATCATATTGCGATTAACTGGGAGTATATACTCTTCTTTGTTAGTGGCATGAGGAGTGTTTGTCAGCCTTTCAGGGACAGAAACACAATAGAGCAGCGGCACTGAGCGGTTTTCTGTTCCTCCTTTATTAGATGGATCAATAATCTGCTTTCAGAGGAGAACACAACACCACCAACCCCAGAGAAACACACACACAGAGAAGACAACAGTCTCGCTACAGAGGGAAAATCAGGTTTTCATGTAATAACAAGCAGTATTAGCATCACTAACGCTTCTCACGAGTCACGACTCACTTTTATAAGGATTTGAGAGCTATTTAGGATTTCACAGAAAGGGCTTAGATTAAGCCAGGATTAGGCCTTAGTTTATCTTAGACATTTTAGTAGCTTTTATAAACGTGCCTTAGACAAAAACATGGTGTGCATCTTGAGACAAATCAATGGCACTGATATGTTTTAAGATGTTTGCAGTGCAAGTTGCTTTCACAGCTCAAACATGCATGTTAGTGTGGGAAACAATGGTGGGAATAAATAATAAAAGTAGTAAAAAAAATAATAATAAAAAGAATGCGCTGTCAAACTTGCAACATAAATAAGTCAAAATATGTTACTAAAAATCCAGCCATGATGGGACACAAAACTAGGCCTACTTCAAGTTAAAGAAGGACTAGTGTAGTCTGTGGTCTCTTTTGCTTTTATTTAATGCTCATAATCTTCGGTGACACATTGTCAGCCTTTTGCTAATGATAATGTGTTTCAACATGCCAGTGTTTGAAATGTTTTCACTGCAGTAAGTGCACTAACACTGGAGTCTTCACTATTCTGCCCTACTAGTGGCAAATGCATGGAACATATAGTGAAAAAAACTTTATTTTTCAGGCTTTTTCCAATATAAACTCGGCACACACAACTCAGATTGATTCAATTATATTGAAAGACATGTAAATTGAAAGCAATCATTTCTAAAGGTGCTTCAAGCTACTAGCTTAGTATTTCCTTTTGTGTGTTGTGGTAGATTTTTCCCTCAAACTATACGTCCTGTAATATTTATACACGTGCGTCTACTCATCGATGCGACTAGGTGCTCTAATCCTATACTCTGTAACGACTGTAGACACATCAGACTCAATTATTTGTTATAGGTAACAATAATTAAAACGGCTACCATCAGATAAGTTGTTTTATTGCGTAAAAGTGTGATCACGTGGTCCAGACAGAGAAGACAGAAACAGATTTTAAAACAAACGTTGCTGCATTAATCATAGACGAACTGATCTATAAGTGAACATGCATCCCAGAAAATTGAGTGAATGATTTATTGTTTGTGTAGTGTTGTGTAGTGTCTAATTTGTATTTAATGATATAACGGTCAAAGTAACCTCACCTATACCATGTTTGGTCTCTAATAAATTGGTGCTTTGAGGATCAATAGCTGCGCAACATATTAGTATTACAAGAATCTTTCATAGTTTCTTCATCAGCAACCAATCCAGCTGCTCATGCAAATGATCACGCTTAAAACAAAGACTCACAAATCCTCCAAACTGAGGTATCTCCTGCTTAGAAATCCCCTTTGATTGGTTGAGCCAACCTTGAAAGATGGGACCTTCTCTGGGCTTTAAATGGCCACAACACAAGCCCTTCAAGCTCAAGACCTTCTTCTCTATTTCACTCTTAAAATTTCTCAAGAAGAAGCACGGCCGGAGGATCTCAGACATATTCTATTGAGAATCCCCACCAGTACACGAATACAACAGTTCTTATACAATAGAGACAACAAAAAAGATCATTGTGACTAACATCTCTTTGAATACTGAATAAAACAATTTTATAATAAACGATTAGGGTAATTCTAATACATTTTCTAATGAGCTAAAATGCTATTAAAATGTTCAAAAAAACGAAGCTACAAATATATTTAATAAATATGAAAGAATATTTTAAAGAAATACACTTAATTGAACTATAAGTGGTTCCATTTAATATATTAAAACATATTGCAAATAGCTCAAAATTGATCTTAAAGCTACACTGTGTAACTCTTTAGTTTATTCTTAGCCAAAACAGGTATATTTACTTTGTTCAGGTAATAAAGTATTCTCGTGAGTGTATAATATGCCATTGAAAATACGGGTAAGGGGTTCTAATGTTGATCGCCATGTTGCCCCTCCATCTTAAAAAGTACATTAGCCAAAGAGGGACATACCCGTTAATTCAAGACTTCGCCTTTCATGTTTACTTTGAGTTAACACTCACGGACGAGGTCGAACTGGAAGCCATGTTAATCTTGGACTACATTGGCCACCGTAGGAGTGGATGGTCATATAACTTTTCAGCCACTAGATGAGGGTAAAAATCACAAAGTGTAGCTTTAAGCATATCTTGAAATACACCTAATACACCAAGTTGTTTCAGAATAATACATTTAATGCACACTTATACACTTGTAATTTAAATATATTAAGTATGTCCAAAAAAGCACAATTTAAACATATTTCCTTTTGTGTTCACGATCATCTGTAAAGGTGTTTTCCTCTACGCTGCTTGAACAGTGACGGTCTTGAATCCACGGAGGACGGTGGACGGATTTGTCAACTCTAAACTGGCGTGAAGCATCTTGGCTCCCGCCATCGTGGGAATGGAAACGGATGGCCTTCCTCATGGTTTCTCAGAAGCTGGATACGTAAGCCTGAGATATAAAGAACAGGACATTTTAATATCACTATTACTACTGCTCATGTTTAGGGTTAGTGCATGATATTACTGCTCATAAGTCTAGATTAAATCAAGGCTTATATAATAATCATGTTGCATTTTATAATAACTATGTTAAACGTAGGCTAAACAAACTTGCATTTAAAGCATAATTTTGATCCTGGCTTTGATTTATGTTTAATTCTGCTGCTCAACTACTTTAAGTCTCAGAGTTGATATTATATAATGGGGCAAATCTGCAGGTTTAACACAGATTAATGTACACTAAAGATTCTTTGTTATGCATGTGATTACACAACACACACATAGAAACTGAAGTAACCTGTGATTTAAAGTGCTTCAGAAATGCAGGCTGACAAGTGTGTACTGACCCTTTTAACACACACAGCTGCAGTGAAACTGATGTCAGAGATAAACAAGATAAAGATGTCAAAACTGTCAGGAACAACCCCACCCACTGTACAGATAATACTGTACGAACTCGACTGTTAGACGCCCTTCAGAGTCAGGTGTGTGCGCTAAATATACCATGGGAATCTTGTGTGTGCTTAAAACACTAAAGTTATTATATAGTGAATGTTACCACTGTTAAATCAAAATTGGATCTTTTTTTAAACAGTGTTAGGATATTTTTGTTATTTTATTTACTTTTTAAATGATCATTATTATATTATGTATCTAAGTAAAGTCACTATACTATTATTGTAAATTTTTACAATTTTGATAAAGCATCAGCCCAACACATTGTATTAATCAATGGTGTGTGTTTGGGGCGAGCCATCTTTTGTCTGACCAATGGCAATGGGGAGTGTTTAAGAAACCTATTCAAAAACAGTAATTTTACTCAATTACATGCACTGTAAAATATTGTTGGTTTAACTTAAAAAGTAAGTAACCTGGTTGCCTTAAAATTTTAAGTTGGTTGAACTGGAAAAAGTGAGTTAATACAATGAAGGAGATTAATTTAATCATCAGAAACTCAAAATAATAAGTTATCTCAACTAAATAAATTATTTAAGTTGATTTGACAAAAGAATTTTTTTTTGTACAGTGTGAATATTTTTGTGCATTCATATCGCTTTGAAAATAAAAAAATGAAACACTTTACATACCTCATCTGAACCTTCTCCTCCAGGAGTCCTGAACCCACGACGATGAGGTCACCGCTCACGGCAACGCTGAACGGGTTGGTAAAGGATATCGTGGCGACTTGCTGCGTGTTAATGATGACCGAGTGCTCGTTTTGAATCTGGAAGAAAACACAGGGCTCTTATTAAATTACTCTATTACTTCTGAATTCAGTTGTGCCAAAAACTATACAATATCCTTATTTATAATATCCTATGATCTTGGAGTGATGCAAAAACAACCCGAAATCTTTAATTTAATCACAAAACAAACATTGTGTTGAAACTCCACTTGCAATCCATTGAGTGATGATACTCTGTTTTGTCCATGAAAGGAGGTCATTATATATATATATTAGGGATGCACTACATATATCGGCCACTATATCAGTATCGGTCGATATGTACATTTTCGTGTTATCATTTTCACCCCGATAAGAAAAGTTGGCATATATATATATATATATATATATATATATATAAAATTATATACATATATATATTATATACATATATAATTATAATTATTTATATATATATATATATTAGGGATGCACTATATATCAGCCACTATATCAGTATCAGCCGATATGTAATTTTTATGTGTTATCGTTTTTGCCCCGATAAGAGAAGTTGGCCGAAATATATATATGTATATATATATATATATATATATATATATATATATATATTAGGGCTGTGCTAAGTTAATTGCGATTAATCGCATCCAAAATAAAAGTCTGTGCTTACATAATATATTTGTGTGTGCTGTATATAATTATTTTGTATATATAAATACCTATGCATGCATGTATATATTTAAGAATTATTTGCACTTAAATTCTGTATATATATATATATATATATATATATATATATATATATATAAATACATACATAATCTATATTTAATAAATATAAATATTTTATATATGAATAACACATTTTCTTTAAATACATACATGCATGTGTTATGTATTTATATATACACAATAATTATATACAGCACACACAAATATATTATGTAAACACAGACTATTGTTTGGATGCGAATTAATAGCAATTAATTTTTGCACAGCCCTAATATATATTTATTTTAGGGATGCACTATATATCAGCCACTATATCAGTATCGGCCGATATGTACATTTTTCGTGTTATCGTTTTCGCCCCGAATAGAGAAAAGTTGGGCGATATATATATATATATACTATATATATATATATATATATATATATATATATATATTTAGGGATGCACTATATATCGGCCACTATATCAGTATCGGCTGATTGGTCAATTTTTCGTGTTATCGTTTTCGCCCCAATAAGAAAAGTTGGGCGATATATTAAAGCTGATAAATACTGGATTATTTCATCCAGGTGAGACTCTTCAGATGTGCACTGTTCACCAGTATGGTTTTAAATTGCTTGAAATATGATTTGAATCACTTCAAAAAAAGGAAAATACAGTAAACTACAACATGCCTGTCATATCGGCTACATAAAATTACAATGAGAATAACATAATTGTGTGCTTGGGACATGCATTTTAATGATGAGACTTTTATTTTTTGTAATCAGGCTCTCAAAAATTATATAAAAATGTAGATATACCGGCCAATATATATATATATATATATATATATATATATATATACAGTATATATATATATATATATATATGAAGACTTCAGATGCAAAAGCCTCTAAGGCCATCTAAAGTTTGTTTTGTGTGTATATACTGTATATATATATATATATATATTATATATATATATTATATATTATATATATATATATATGTATGTGATGGTACAGCAGTACCTGTATATTGAGGTCAGGGCTGCAGATGTTAAACTCTTCTGAAGCCAGCACTCTCTCCTGAGAATTCACATCCTCTATAACCACTGACAGGTTAACCAGGCAATCCTCCATCGCCTCGTTCAGCATGTACTGGTTGAAGGAGATCTCGTGTTTGACTGTCACAGCTGGAGGAGAACAACACACAGGAATCATGACGAGTTCATATCGCAATTCCTAATGAATCATTTCAACACATTTTTGTGGCAGTCAAAATCATGTCCAATAATATCCAGATGGGTGAGTAGTTAGATTCTAAGAAATGTGTTTTACATGTTATCTGTGTTAGGAATCCTAGCTCAGTGTCTACGGTCAACTATTTTTTAAAGGCCATATTATGCCCTTTTACAAAGTTTTCGTCTCTATTAAGCCCCTCCTCCTGAAATGCACACTGTGCTCTGATTGGTCGGCTGGATCATTTAGTGTGCATTCCATGAAAAATTTTACATTTTAGTCACATGATGCATGCAAGTGCTTTTAAGTTAAATTAAAAGTAAGAAAGGTTGGGTTTTTTTCAATTTCAAATGTAATTACTATTATTTTAATCGCAATATTATATTTTTGTCAAATCGCCCACTCCTACATGAGAGTAACTGTGGAAAACAACTAGTCCACAGTACATTTGAACTCAGTTTAAGCACTTTAATATCAAATTCTTACTTTCATGCGGGCCGATCTTCAGATCATCATGAGCCTCCCAGAAGGTGCCGAGTGGGATTACGGTTGAACTCTTTGTTCTGAGCGTTCACGTGTTTCCTCAGCAGTTTCGGCATTGCTTCGTTGTTAGTGATTATGACGTTGAAAGAAAGGTTTTCTCCGACTACAGGGGCTTTCAGAAGCTGAAGAGAAACTCTAACGCCCTGAGGAGCTGCATGAAGAGACATGAAGAATCACTCAAACAATCATAGAGTATTATTAATGTGGGAAGAAAAACAAGGGCTGAAACTTACCTCTTCCATTAGGACCTTCACCACTTCGGGCTGGAAGAGAGAATTGTTTTAAATGAAGATGGATAACAACAATAAAATATGTAAAAAAAATATCTATAAAAAATTGCCTACTTGATTAAAACATCAAAATATGAAGAAAATATTTCATGAAATTTAAATTTGAGGGAAGAACAAAACTTAGTTAAATTATTTGCAGAAAAACTCAAACTACAGCTACAGTTTTAGTTTTCTATTCAGACAATATATATATATATATATAGCTAATCGCTAATGTAAGCGATTAATCACATCCAAAATAAAAGTTTGTGTTTACTTAATATATGTGGGTGCAATGTGTATAATTATTTTGTATATATAAATACACACACATGCATGTATATTTAAGAAAAAAATATTCTTTATATATAAAATATTTATATTTATATATAATATAAATTATATAAAATTCTATATACAGTATATACATGAAAATATTTCTATATTTATATATATATAAAATAATTATACACAGTGCATCCACATATAATGTAAACACAAACTTTTATTTTGGATGCAATTAATGCAATTAATCATTTGACAGCCCTAATATATATATATATATATATATATAGCATTTATTTCTTTTTTATTATTATTTCTGTTTCTCTTGGTGTGAGCATACATAATTGTATTCAGAGAGTAAGAAATACTTTTCGCATATTGATATCTCATATTAATGCCCTGAATGATGAACTGCATGAAAAGACATGAAACATAACTTGTTATATTAAACATTATTAATGTGGAAAGAAAAGCCAAATACTAAAACCTACCGAAATTTCTAGAAGTACCTCCACCACCTCGAACTGGAAGAGAATATTGCAGAAAATATAATCAATAATAAATATCTAAATAAAAATATCATCAAAATTGTATATGTAGATAAAACATGACAATATATATATATATATATATATATATATATATATATATATATATATATATATATATATATGATCTTGATGCGAGCATAATTGTATTCAGAGAGTAATCTGGCAATATGTAAAAAATATATATATTTTATATATAAATATATGCATTTTTTTATTATATGCATTTAAAAATATATATATTTTTTTGCAATGGTGAAAATCTGTTTCACTGTCTAACTCCACAATTCTTCACAGTTCACAGTCTTTGTAATATGTTTTAGGAATACATTTCTAACATTAATAATGCGTTTAGAATTTTTTAGGGACTTTAAACTAGACTTTGATTGATGCAGAGTTATTTTTAAATATTTCCTCAGTCTTGTTTAACATCAACCATTCTTTGTTATATTTTGCTGATACTAGATGAATTACACACCTCATCTTAAAAAATAGAAATATCAAATGACTCACCGTCACTGCTGAACACAGACGGCCTTCTATCTAAATGAGAAAGAAATCAGCTGTTGTTGTTTTTTGTATAAAAATCTATTGAACACTCAGTTATTGTTTCTCAGTGTTTCTCTCACCTATCTCAGTTTTGTATTCTGACGTGATGTCCTGCATGAGCATGGCCCCGGGGCGTTTGGTGCAGATCAGCGCTCCGACTGAGTCTTTGTCAACGCTGGTCGCTAATATCCTCCCATCTCTGATGATCATTCTCCGCACATCTGCATTGACTTCTGCGTAAACGAAGGGTACGTCGTACGGCGCGCTCACCTTCTGCTCAAAAACGGCCTTCACAGCGGCAGGACCACAGCGGTACATTCCTGTGACAGATTCAGATCAGCTTTTAGCATCGACAGCATCATATAACATGGATGCTCTTATCTGCATGCAGGGATAAAAAAGCATGTGATTTTTCTATATGCATTAGCATTGACCAACCGGCGCTCATTCTCTTGTGGCGTGGGGTCAACAACCTGCCAGCCGTCATAAACTCCATCCAGATCAGGCCTCTTCATCCAACTCTCCACCCACACATGGAAGTTCCTGAAGAAGCCCAAACACTGTTTAATCATATTTTGTCAGATTAAAAAATACAATGTATTTCTCCTTTAACCGACTTTTTAATCCTTTTAATCAACTTTATTTGTTTATTTGTAAAGGGCCTAAATCTTAATATGGAGCACATTTATGGAGCAACTTTAGAAACATAATAAAAGACTTCACACAAACAAAATAAGTACATTAACGTTTGAAAGTTTAAGGATCAGTTAGATCTCTTTTTTTTTGGAAGAAATTAATACAGCAAGGATGCATTAAATTGACAATAAAGAGATTTATAATGTTAGAAAAGATTTCTATTCCAAATAAATGTTGTTATTTTAAACTTTTTTTATTCATCAAGAAGAAAAACAAATAGAAAATGAAAATCACAGTTTTCACAAAAAACATAGCAGCAAATCATCATATTAGAGTGATTTTTGAAAGATCATGTGACACTGAAGACTGGAGTAATGATGCTGAAAATTCAGCTTTGATCACAGAAATAAATTACACTTTAAAACATAATCAAATAGAAAACAGTTATTTTAAATTGTAATAATATTTCCCTGTTTTTACAGTATTTTTGATCAAATAAATGCAGAAGAGACTTTTAAAAAACATTTAAAAATCTTTCCGAACCCCAGACTTTTGAGCGGTAGTGAATGTTTAAGACATTACTATGACAAGAGGACCGGTTAACTTTAACAGTGTAACTCACCAGACACTATCCCGACCGATGGATAGCTTTTCGCCCATCTCCGAGTAAAATTCCTCGATCACCATGTTCATGTTTGTGTCGTGAGCCGAGTTAAAGTTGGTGATCACTCGAGTTGGAATGCCGAGGACTCTCATCACTGTTACACAAATACATGCATTTTATATATCAATCATCAACAGCACTAATTCATTTACCAATGACCCAAACACAGATTATTTTACTCCACACTATCGGAGAAACACAAAGCCATTGGCTCTTTTGGAGCTTGGCTGTATAAATCAACGCTCATTTTCACTGTATGAACATGAGCAGCTTGAACTTTCTTCCTAACATCTCCCTTTGTGTTTCACAGAAAATAACAGCATGCAGGTTTGTAAGATTTTTGGGTAAATTAAAACTGTAAAGGACATACAGATGCACCATTCAAAAGTTTTTTGTTTTGTTTTTAAAAGAAGCCTCTAATGTTCATCAAGGCAGCATTTATTGATCAAAAATTCAGTATAAACAGTGATTATTATTGCAATTTAAAACAGCTGTTTTCTATGGAATATATTGTAAAATGTAATTTATTCCTGTGATCAAAGCTGAATTTTACTCCATTTTTTACTCCGAATTTTAGTCTTCAGCGTCACATGATTTGCTGCTCAAGAAATATTTCTGATTGTTATCAGTGTTGAAAACAGTTCATATTTTTTGTGGAAACTGTGATGCATTTGATGAACAGAAAGTTCAAAAGAACAGCATTTATTTGAAATGGAAATCTTTTGTAACATTATAAATAGGGCTGTCAAACGATTAATCACGAATGAATTGCATCCAAAATAAAAGTTTGTTTACATAATAAATGTGGGTGCACTGTCTATAATTATTTTGTATATATATATATATATATATATATATATATATATATATATATATATATATATATATATATATATATATAATATAAATATAAATATACACACATGCATGTATATTTAGGAAAAAATATTATTTATATATAAAATATTTATATTTACAAATCATATAAATAATATATAAATCTATATACAGTACATGACAATATTACTTAAATATATACAAGCATGTGTGTGTATTTATATATATATAAAATAATTATACGAAGTGCACCCACATATATTATGTAAACACAAACTTTTATTTTGGATGCAATTGGCTTTATGCATAGCAGCACTACTTCCTGAACTTAAGCCAGCTCCTTTGTTTCCTGTCTGCCATTATTGGACAAATTAATTAGTTCAGGTGTGCCTGACCTCAGTAGTCATGGCAACAATAATCAGACACACCTGAATTAATCAAGCTTGGCCAATAATGGCAGACAGGAAACAAAGGAGCTGGCTTAAGTTCAGGAAGTAGTGCAGCTGTGCATGAAGCCAATTAATGCGATTGATCGTTTGACAGCCCTAATTATAAATGTCTGCCGCTTTTGATGAATTTAATGCATCCTTGCTAAATAAAAATGTTCATTAATTTAAAGAAAATTATAATAATGGTGTAAGAAGTCATATTGGTCGCACCTGTACACATGACAGCAGCGAACACCCAGCACTGTCCGTATTTCACAGGGCTGTAGTGTCTTTCTGCCCACGTCCTGAGAATATCTGCACTGCTGGACCACGTGGAGGGGTTTACACCATCGCTGTACTTTCCTGACCAGTTCCCCATTAACACCCCTTTATCATCCTGACAGTTCACCTGATGAGAACAACAGAGAGACTACATGAGCACATGGAGAGAGGGATCGGAGAGCAGAGAACAAGAGGAGATCCTCCTTCACCATCACGGAGATCACACGGCTGATGTACACCGGACTGCTGCGGTTCTGAAGATCTCTCCTCGTGTCGAGCTTGAGATTGAGGACTCAACTCCAGCAACTTCATACAGATGTCCAGTATTCCTTTTTCATACTGAAAATACATGCGTGTCAGGTGTTAAATCAGTGTAATCTTTAGCGGAATCTAGTGGTGAGGTTGAGAATTGCAACCAACAGAAGTTACGGTTGCAGCAACAAACAGCAACACTACACACTAACTAAAGTTAGAAAAGTGAAATCATAATCAACCACCCCTTTAATTAATCAGTAAAACGATATGTTGTGATTACTATTGTTACTTGTTCAGTGTTTTATTCACTGACTTTCACTTGCTTTTTCGCACCAAGAACAACATATTGAAGAAAACGCGTTTGTCTATTTAGGGCCACCGTAGAAATATGTCGAGACGTTTCAATGTAAGCGATAGCCGCGGTGTATAGATAGAAATGGCTCATTCTATCGTAATAATTAAATAAGGTCTTCATACACCACTGAAAACGTAGTTCTGTATATGATATTGCATTTCTGTCAACAGATCCTCCTAAATATTACACACTGCACCTTTAATGAGAAGCAGTTTTTCAGAGATGTCCCATCAGTCAACAGTCAATCATCTCACCTGACCGAAAGACCAGGGTCTGGAGACAACGTTCCCGGGACTGCCTTTAAACAGCAGGCCGAAGTCATTCCTGATGTATTCATCCCTCAGATCCTCCGACGACAGGAACACGGAGTCGGCTGCAGAGTAACAGAAGAGGGGGTGAGCTTGGGATAATGACAACAAATGAAAGCACTGGGCTATATGCACGCATAAGTTCCGCATTTGACTCAAGGATGCTCGTCAGTTTCCGGTTGGGGAGATTAAAGCGGTGGAAAACCGAGAAAAAAGTCGTCATCCTCCCGTCTTTGAAACGAAAACTTTCATACGTTTAGATGTAATTTTATATATAGTTATGTTTATTTAAAATCATTTTAAAAAGAAACATAAACACAATGAGGGGTGTCTGTTTTGTCTGTTTTTGTGACTAAAGTTTCAATAGAATTCAATTCAATAGAAATTCTCGGTATAGAGTGCCGAAGTGATGACGTCACTTTGTAGGACAACTCGGAAGCTAGCGGCGCACGGGTTCCCTCGGTTGAAAAGCAATGCATTTTCCCCATAGACTTTTGGAAAATCGCAAAAAACAAGATCTGTGTTTAACAAAGAGTTGTGACCCTTACACGTTTTGTCTAGCAAGATAATCTTTACAAGTTAATCCAAAATGTATACACTTTGAAGCCTATATAAAGATTTTAAAAAAACACAATCAGACACAATAAAGTTTAAAAAACCACAAGCAGGTTATAACTGTGTGTTCTATGTCATAGATCAAAAAGTGAAAATATTTAGAGGCTTTGTTCACCACAGACCTTATTTCAGGAGATTTAGTAAAAACCCATTCAAAAATCCCATAGGCTTTAGAGCGAGGGAACAAAAATGCTAGCTCACTTCCGCATTTTGGCCTACAGAGTGACGACCTTCACCGGAAATACCGCCGTGCATAGAGACCGTAAGCCGTGCGTTATGGTGTGTTCACACCGAACGCGAATTTTATTATTTGCGCAAGTAGATTACATACAAAGTCAGGGCATTTGCGAATGACGCAATTTTGGCGACTCGATTTGCGCGAATGTCTTCCGCAGGAAGTGATCACAGGAATAAATTACACTTTACAATATATTCACATAGAAAACAGCTATTTTAGATTGTAATAATATATTACTGTGTTTTTTTGTATCAAATAAATGCATAAGAGTTAGCATAAGAGACAAAAACATTAAAAACTCTTACAGACACCAAACACCACACTGTATAGCAAGCAAGTAATATTCTTAAAAATAATTTTCACCATGCAATATAGTTTATTAGCTCACAGTGTGTATATTAACTTTGACCTTGATCAGATTTCATCAAATAATGTAAATCTTAGCATAATATTGAATGCTGCTGAGTGCTGAATAATATTTTTAATCAAGTCCTAACATGAATGATTTCTCAAACTATGTGTTTTGTTGAGTAGATAAATTTCTAAGCCTATCAAGAGACCAGAATATCATAGTGACTTGAATGCATTTTTTAGTTATGTTAAACATGAAAGAAGATATTTTGAAGAATGTTAGTAAACCGAATATTTTGCGACCCCATTGACTTCCATAGTATAAAAAAAACCTCTATAGAAGTCAATGGGGACCAGCACCAGTTTAGCACAATATCTTCTTTTGTGTTGACCAGAACTACTATAGTTGTCCGTCCTGCTCACCTTGGCACCAGGGGTTGCAGAGGAGTGTGAACTGTCCCAGCAGGTGTGTTTTGATGCTCCCGCGGCTCTCGACTCTCAGCTGAAGTGAATAGACTCCTACAGGGGAAGATGCAGGGCTGAACAGTGATACGGTCTGCGATACGGCCTGTGTTCGGGGTCCAGCACGCTCCTCTCCATAACGGCACTCCATTGAGACAGAGAAGGGTTTGCAGACATGGAGACCGGATCTCCAAGACAGCGGCCCTGCGAGAACACAGTTCAAAAAAAGAAAAGAAAAAAGTACAGGGTAATTAATATAAGGTTTAAGGGTAGGTTCAGGGTTATTATTGTAACCCAAGTATGATATACAGGGGGAACAAGACTATAAAATAAAGTGTTACCAATACCTTTTTTTATTTGCATGTATTGGAATAAACCAATTTTATAGTCTATAAATACATTTTTAAATGATTTCTATAATTTTTATCTGGAAGTTTAACTTTATTATGGGATGAATAAAGAACCTCATAAAATATTTTTTTATATATATATTTCACTTTACAAACACTTTCTTTGGTTTCAGTTTTTGACCTCAAACGAGCAGGATTTACTCAAAAAACATTTAGGCCTAAATTTAAGATTTATGCATATGTTTTTGATATAAACTGTTAATCTATTTGAATTACACGGTCTTAAACTGAACAAACTAAGAAACCTAATGTGATGCATGTGTACTTGTATGGAAGCATATGGCATTCACTTGAGGAAACTAAATCTACAAGTTAATCATCATGAGTTAATTATCTCAGAATTACGAGATAATTTTTCATGTATAAAAGTTTTTGCTCTGTTTTTCTGAATTAATGAGTAAATTATCTCAAGATAATTTTTCATGGAAAAAAGTTTTTGCTCTGTTTTTCTGAATTAATGACTTGATTATCTAAAAAACTAATTAATTCAGAAAAACATAGCAAACATTTTTCCATGAAAAATAATCTCATAATTCTAAGATAATTAACATGTTAATTCAGAAAAACTGAGTAGATTATTTTTCTTCAAGTGAATGCATTACAGCTTCCGATATATTTGTTAGTCACACTAAAACAGCTAAGATTTCTTTAATGGTTTAAACTGAATGCTTTTTAAATACACAAAATCCAGGTTTATTTGAATATATATATATAAAATATTTATAAATGAGTAAATTGAATTCCTTACACATTGCACAGATTCACACTGATTCTAAGCTATTTGGAAAATATGATTATTTACTGTGAATCATAATGCATGAGTGAGATGAGGCTTCACGTTTGTTTTACACACACACACACCTAGAACAATCCGAAGACCAGTTTTCTCCTTCAGTGGATCGAATGGCCGTCCATCATAGCTGATGAGGATGGTGAAGGGCTGTCCTCGTCGCAGCACCAGAGAGCCAGGAGCTCAGACAATTCCGGTAGATACCAGATCTGGTTCTGGAGACGCTGCAGGTTGACACTTCGAAGCTTCAACTCTGCAGAAAAATCAGCAAATTATTTGTGAAGCAGCTGAAAATTGTTGAAATAAAAATAGAAATCATTTAAAATATAAATAGCTAATTACTGAACATAAAATGTTACAGAATTCCTATTTAATAAAAACTTCAATTACATTTAATTTTCAATCATATTTAAAAAAAAACACAATAAAAAAAATCTGAAATTGTACCACACAAACATTGAAGAATTTCAAATTAATAGCAATTAATCATTTATTAACAACTATTATAAAAATACATGGCTAAGAATTATAGCAGCAATAATCTGATCAAATTAAATAACATGCATAGAAGATATTAAAGCAGTACATTCTTTAAAAACACAACCATGAATAGTAAAATAACAAAAAAAATGTTAAGGTTTAAGAGTAAAAAATGATTAAATCAGAGTTGAAGCTCACCATCCATGAGTGCTGCTGTGTTGTCGATTTTCTGTGAGATTCAGGTTCTACATTTTTTCTGCTTTATATGACATTCCTCCACCCCTCCCTGAGACGTCAAAGCACATTCAAAAGAAGTCATAATCACACCTGAAAGTTACACAATCAAGAGCGCTGCGCGATTCAGAGGGTGGATGCAGTGTGTGCACCCACACAATGAGACATGCATTTGCATGTAATCACACATCTGCATTTCATTGTGACAAAGGTGAGATCAAAATCTAAAAAATGCTGAGTTGTCTCATCTTAAAATCATATGTTGCACTTAATATTGATTCATCCAAAGCATTCGATTCTTCTTTTGCAAAGGCTCAAATGTAGGATTAGAGCTGAAGTGGCTTTAAATCTATTTGATTGTGTGTGTCAATTATAATTCCAATAATGAAGGCGGAGTTTCCTCAAGGATCTATTTTGGGACCAATTTTATTTTCTATTTATATAAATGGACTTGCAAATATACTTTTATGCATGTGTGTACACTATGGCTCCATGCAAGTGTCTGTGCACATCATTTATGCATTACATTATGATAAATCAACCCGATCACACCAAATGCGTCTTTAATGAAAAACAATCTTATGAGGTGAAACGTTTTGTTCTTAAAGGAGTAGTTCACTTTTTTTTTTTTAAAACTTGCTGATAATTTACTCACCCACATGTCATCCGAGATGTCCATGTCTTCTTTCTTCAGTCGAAAAGAAATTAAGGTTTTTGATGAAAACATTCCAGGATTTTTTTCCATATAATGGACTTCAATGGGGTCCAAACGGTTCAAGGTTCAAATGAGAGTTTCAGTGCAGCTTCAAAGGGCTATAAACGATTCCAGAAGATAAATAAGGGTCTTATCAAGCAAAACGATCGCTCATTTGAAAAATAAATGAAAATGTTTCCGTTTTATAAGCACAAATGCTCGCCTTGCTCTGTTCTGTGACGCGTTCGTGACTCTCCTGTTCAACTCGTTCATCAAAATTAAGAAACATTTTTTCAAGTCATGTCTTCGAAGGGTCCTATAAAACCCTTATTTATCTTCTGGTGTCATTTAAAGCCCCTTGAAGCTGCACTGAAACTCTCATTTCGATCTTGAACCGTTTGGACCCCATTGAAGTCCATTATATGGAGAAAAATTTAATGTTTTCATCAAAAACCTTAATTTCTTTCCGACTGAATGAAGAAAAAAATATATGGACATCTTGGATGAGCATGGGTGAGTAAATTGTCAGCAAAAGTTTTTTTTTTTTAAGTGAACTACTTCCTTTAACATGTTTCATTTGATTTAACCTCATAGATGACTAATAATGAGCCTTGAAGTGGTACAGTATAACAGATGATTTGTGTGATGTTTTTACTGAGTGCATAATAAATCTGCGTTCTATAGAGACTGTGATCTCAGTCATGGAAAGCGCTTGAGATCACACACCCACACTGTGAATATGGTGAATATAAGCATCGATCATACACCAGGTCTGCCATGCAGAAGGTGTGGTGATATCAGGCCTGGTGACACCCGATCACTCCTCGTCTCTCGGCCAATTTTACAAAGAACTTGGATAATGACACTCATTCGCAAGGAGGATTATGAAATACTCTATGACACAAAAACCCCTGCACATATTTCACATATAAGAGGATTTCACAATAATTATCAAAGACTGTAAACTGTAAAAAGCCAACTTGAGTGGTTAGCCTGCATGAACTCATTTTAAATGTGTCAGCTTTATAATTTTAATGTAGTCTGAACGATGGATTATTATAGTTACTAAACTAAAACCATAAAAAATATTTTTTTGTTTCAATATTTTTATAGTAATAAGAACTGAAGAGTGTACATTATGCAGAATGTGCTGATAAACAGCAAAATTATGTTTTATAACACATAAAGAAGCATAATAAGGATAAGCATAGGTGACAGTAAGAAAATTTTCACTATTATTAGCCCAAAACATTTTTGTTGCTTTAAATAAAAAAGAAATTGATCTATACACATTGATCTATATAGTTATCTATAGATAACTATATTTATCTACACACTCTAAAAAAATGCTGGGTTGTTTCAAACCCAAATTTGGGTCAAATATGGACAAACCCTAATGTTGGGTTAAAACGTAATTAAAAAATGTACAGTAAAGTGTGAGTTTAAAATTTAGTATTATTAGCCCAAAACATTTTTTGTTGCTTTAAATAAAAATAAAAAGTAATTGACAAATAATATGTCTCTAAAAAATGCTGGTTGTTTCAACCCAAATTTGGGTAAAATATGGAAAACCCCAAATGTTGGGTTAAAAATGTAATACAAAAAGTGAAAGTTGGGTTAAAATTTTAAATTACATTTTTAACCCAACATTTGGGTTTGTCCATATTTGACCCAAATTTGGGTTAAACAACCCAGCATTGTTTAGAGTGTATAGCCTATAAAAAAAAAAAAAAATGAGTCATAAAAAATATTTAAAAAATTGGGTCAATTATGGACAAACCCAGCTGTTGGGTTAAATTTATGAAATGCATTTTTTAAACCAATAATTATGTTTGTCCATATTTGACCCAAAATTGGGTTAGAACAACCCAGTATTTTTTAGTGTACTAAAACTTTAACTATAGAAACGACAGTGGAATTTAATTTTCATGATTTATTTATTGGACATTCTAAAGAATTTACAGACGTATCGAGCAGCTTATAGGTTATTAATTCAGACACCGTTGCTAATCTGAGGCCCGTCCCTGTATAAACATACACCTTCAGTTTTGCCATCTCATAATGCAGGTTTCTGAAATGACTCAAAGTCCTCGATCAAAGTGATTGATGCTCCAGTGGTTTATATTGGCCTTGCTGAACACACTGGCACAGTATGAAAGCAGTCCGAATAGTGAACAGCAGCTCTGTGCCTCTTCACACACACACGACTGTCCAGACTGAAATCACACCATGGTGTCTGATTATGTTTCTAAAAGTCTTGATCCCATGGATGCCTTGAGACTTAAGGCTCTGCTTTTGTTATTGACTTTTACTTGACTATTATTGTCTTATTTACTCAACAAGCCAATTCATTTTCTTAATTTGTTTATTTTAAAACAATCAATTAAAATAAAAAGAAATTGTGTACAGTGTAATTTATCATACATTTGTGATTATAAATAAATGTTACAAAACTTATTGTTGACTTTCAATAGTCAATAATTTTGGCTAATTTTTTTAAGTATTTTCTACGTTCCTTTTTAAAAATTAAAACAATAAAAAAATAATTATATATATATATATATATATATATATATATATATATATATATATATATATATATATATATATACACTCAAAAAATGGACAAACCCTAAAAAAAATTACAGTTGAAAGTTAAAAGTTGAATTTGGGTTAAAATTTTAATTTACATTTTTAAACCAATATTTGAGTTTGTCCATATTTATAAAAAAATGCTGGGTTGTTTTAACCCAAATTTAGGTCAGTGTATATAAATACGCACACACACACACATAAACTAAATTTCACAACCCAGTTACCTGAAACAGGATAATATGTGGAGAAGATATATTACACACGGAAAAGGACGGTTGGTGTTTTAACACCATTACAACTTCTTTTTAACTTTGAAATTTTTCAACTTTTTATGACGAGGAACATTTAAAATACCATAAAATGGCCATTTAAAAACAATATTTTAAGGTAATTAAAGTTTGCTAAGTTCTAAATGGATTCAGGGTTGACAAAAAAAATTAGCTGGGTAATATCATTTCCAAAGAGGACTTAAACCAGAAATAGATTTAATAAGATATGTAAGTGATGTAAGTGAATATTACACATATGAACTTGCGATTGTTGAAGATAAAGATGCAATTTCACCCACAGTAGGGTTCATTTCATACAGTTTTAATACATATGGGAAACTATGGATAATAAATATTTTTCTAACATTATTAATGACTCACGCATATATTCTGTTACTGTATTTAATCAATTAATACATTCATTCTTCCATCAAATCTGCACCAACATAATGCATGGAAAAAATATTACTCTTGAATTTCCACCTTATACTTTGCATTTCAATTATTAAAAGTTTTGCAATCAGCAAAAGAATAAAATATATAAAGCACTTAAACAGTTTATCAATGCTGTGGAGAGAATCAGGAATAAACTATGGACCCAGATGACTAATTATTTACAATTAAAAAAATTATGAACAGTCATTAATTTGTTTTAAGGCCTGCGATTGCTAGTTACGTTTTATGCAATATTAACCAAAACATGCCCAGGTCATATTTCCCCCAGAAAACAAGTTAAAAAACAAACAAGTTAAATTGCACACAGAAAATGAAGTTGACAGGTTTCATGATTCTTACTCCTCATAAAAATGATGCAAAACTAGGATTTATTTGAAATGATTTTGTATTTTTACATTAACTATTTACACATCATGGCACTATTTGTTGCACTATCAAAAACAGTATCACTTTACAACAAGGTCTCATTTGTTTATAAGAGTTAATGCATTAAACTAACAATGAGAAATATATTTTTACAGCATTTATGAACCTTTCTTAATGTTAGTTAATCAAAATGTTCATGTTAGCTCACAGTGCATTAACTAATGTTAACAGATGCTACTTTTAATCTTAAAAAGTAAATGTTACGGTTAATATTAAATATTAAAATGCTGTAGTATTGTTCACTGTTAGTTCATGTAGGGAAGTTATGTTAACCGATGAAACCTTATTTCAAAGTGTCACCAGAGAAACTAAAGGGAATAATAGGAAAAGCTCAAAAGTAAAGTGACGAGTCCTAAAAACAAATTTCATTTGTCATGCTTTTCGGGTGAAATGTGGCCTGATTTTTTTTTTTTTTTTTTTTTGAGAAATTCATAAACATGTTCTGTTTCTTTACATGATGGTTTATCACCGAAGTGTAAGTACATCCGAGTGTAAAAGTGGAGCGAATAAAATCCGATGTGCAAAGTAGTCATTTAGTTCAACCTCTAACAATGTAAAGTAGAACAGTCGAGCATCTGCGATTTCTACACGTGCCCCAAATAATGGTATAGTGATTAAACCCTTCAATCAAACGCCGACAGGAAGGCAGGAGTCAGTCCCTCAGTTGGTTTTGGGTTTGTTATAGATGAGAAAGTCTGAAATGTCGTGCCATGTGTTGCTGTCGTGGTAGAGGTAGTTCATGGAGGACTGCAGGGACGGCTGAAGTGTGTGTGGGTGATACTCAAACAACCAGAGCACGACGCCCACACCAGCGTGGCGAACAGGGGGAACGGGTCGTTCTTGGGCTGCGGGATCCAGCCCTTCTCCACTGCGAGACGAGACAAGGCGAAGAGAATCCGGGACAGCAGGTACATGTTTATCTGAGCAGAACAACACAAATCAAGTGTAAACTGACAATAAAGTGAACTGGAAACCTCACATTAGTCATGTTAGGAGTCAGGTTTCAAGTTCAAGTTCATTTATTTATATAGCACATTTAAACAGCCACTTAGACAGACCAATGTGCTTTACAGAACACACAAATAAGAAAGTAAAAAAAAAAAATAAATTTTAAAAAAGCAAATAACACATAAAAAGCAGCAAAGTAGCCTTGTCAGAGACTCTTATAACATAATAAAATACTTAAAAAAGAAATCAGTATGCTAAAGAGAACAGGTAGGTTTTTACCAAGGACTTAAAAATAGACAGGTTGGGGGCCATTCCATTTTTAAGGACTATATCAAGGCAACTTTTAAATCAGAAGTCTTTATGTATGCTCTATTGTTCATTAGTTTTAATAATAATAACAATTACAACAACAGTTCAGTCATTTTACAGAAGAGAGCTTTAAGGATCATTCATGGGGGAGGTTATAGGAACATACCAATATATATTTTATGGAGTCCAAATTATAAAATTTTAAAGATTTGGTGGATTTACAGACAAAAATAGGGCGTAATGATTTACCTCAAAATGTTACTAAAAGTTATTTACTCTGAGAGAAAAAAGGGTTGTGTTGAGAGGAAATATTACCATTGGTACATAGTACCAAGAAAAGTTTGTGTTTCCATTCAACTGTGGAACAACTTCAGTGAGAAATATAAAACAATTCAGGAAAAGATTTAAAGAAATAACCTTGTAAAAATGAAGGAAAATGAGTTGTTAAGCTGGAAATGTTTTTGCTAGAGTATTTATAAATGTATGAAGATACATGTGCTTGTGCTTTGGGAAAAAAGTGGATAATACCAAAGGAAGTAAACTAATGTATTAAGAATTTGGGTGGGAATCAATAAGTGGTAAATTTCATCCAACTCATTTTCAAGGAGCGGTGAATTTTTATTTGTTTGATCATCAGACTTCTTTTAAAAACATCATAAGGTTTCCAAACGTTTGCATTTTTTTGCAAGTAGTCTGCAAAGATCTCATTGATTTACATGACAAGATGTCAGTATTACATCTTAGATTTTGGTCATATAACCATCAGCATCTGCACCACACTGCTATTATTATTGCCTCTGAATAAAATATGGGCCTTTTTTAGGATTTTATCTGATGGTTCAATAAACTGTTCCATCAAACCGTATTCACTTTATAGCCCTTAATCCTGTAATTGTGGACAAATGTGGGCACAGAGGACTCAGGTGTGATCCTAATTTTTATTTATTATAAATGTTATATCACTGTCTTCGATAAAGTTTTGTCTATCCATTCTTGGTGTTTTTTTTAATTTTGGGGGTGTTTTTGAATTTATTTACTTCAAAAAGTACCATATTTTCTATGTAAATTATGCTTATTGTTTTAACTATATTCAAATATCATTCCAATAAGTTCTAAGAGCTAAAACCTAAAGATGAAGTGACTTTGCTGTCACCTGGTGTCTTATTTTGGCTTATTTTAGAATGCTCTAAATTACAGTTTTTCCCATTCATTTCTATGGGTGCCCATTTTTGACCCAAATACAAGATTAAGGAGTTTTTTCACCCACTTAACATTGTAGAATTGAGTCAAAAAAAAATTGTGTGTTCAGGAGGCAAACTTAGGAAAAATAGCCAAGTCTTGAACCGCTCAGATCAAGGGAAGTATTTTTTAAAAATAAATCAAAACTATTTTGCGCACATTTGTCCAAAATATGACTTTAGGGTTAAAATGAAAAGCCAGGCTTAAAAGCATTAAAGAAGATGGTTGAACACGTTCAACTGAAACTGTTAGGTATGAATGACAGATCAGATAATTCCACTAACCTGGCTGTTAATGTTGTCATTTTCTCCAAACACCAGCCAGCCTCCGAGACACGGGCGAGGGAAGGAGTGAGACTGCAGGTGTTTCCCCTGGACGTGCTGCTGAAGAGCCTGAAGGCCTTTATATGTGAACACAAAGCAGGCGAGATTCCTGGGAGTGAGTGACGTGGCCTGAGCGATCGCCCGAAACTTCTCTCTCAGACTGTTGATGAGCAGAGATCACAGGATATTACATTTATTATGTTATTGGTTGTTAGTCATGATAAGTCATGATGATTGTCTGATTATTAGTCACATTTATTGCACGTATATATATATGTATCAAATGTATTTATATTAGAAAAATATTACCACTGCCACTAGTCATCTAATTCTTTTGGACATGTGAACACCAGTTTAATATTTAAAGGAGTAGTTCACTTATCAAAACTTTTGCTGATAATTTACTCACCCCCATGTCATCCAATTTGTCCATGTCTTTCTTTCTTCAGTCGAAAAGAAATTAGGGTTTTTGATGAAAACATTCCAGGATTTTTCTCCATATAATGGACTTCAATGGGGTCCAAACGGTTCAAGGTCCAAAAGACAGTTTCAGTGCAAACTGTTCAAAGGGCTTTAAATGATTCCAGACGATGAATAAGGGTCTTATCAAGCGAAACGATCACTCATTTAATAAAAAAATAACAAAGTTTAAGTTTTATAAGCTCAAATGCTCGCCTTGCTCCGTTCTGTGATGCGCGTTCATGACTCTCCTGTTCGAACTCGTTCATCAAAATGAACGAATCTTTTGAGTTCATTTGGTTCATTCAACGAATGAAATGAACGAATTGACTCAGAAAAAGATTCGTTCAATTTGATAACGAGTTCGAACAGGAGGGTCGAATAGAACAAGCAAGGCGAGCATTTGAGCTTACAAAACTTATGTTTTTTTATTTATTAATTTATTAAACATTAAATTAATTAAATTATAATTAATTAATAAATTAATTTACGTTATTTATTTATTAAAAGAGCGATCGTTTTGCTAGATAAGACCCTTTTTCATCGTCTGGAATCGTTTAAAGCGCTTTGAAGCTGCACTGAAACTGTCTTTTGGACCTTGAACCGTTTGGACCCCATTGAAGTCCATTATATGGAGAAAAAATCCAGGAATGTTTTCATCAAAAACCTTAATTTCTTTTCGACTGACGAAAGAAAGACATGGACATCTTGGATGACATGGGGGTAAGTAAATTATCAGCAAAAGTTTTTTTTTTAAGTGAACTACTCCTTTAAGAAAAATTTGAATGATAAAATATCACACAGTATTTTCCACGTAATATTATTTATTTATCAACAAGCAAAAGCAGCAGTCTATGAGTGCTAGACTAGAACTACTTATGACATAAAAGTAACATGGAGTTGGTGATCTAAAAGGTCAAAGTTCACCTCACCTGCCACTTCTGAAAAGAAACGTCATCACTAGGGCATGAGGAGCACGAATTTTAGCCCCGTATCTGGAAAAACAGAACAAAACATAAATGCAAAAATTAATAACATGTATTTAATTACATAATTACAGTGAGTCTTGTCTAAACCTAGCAATATGAATACATTTTACTGCAATGTTAAGATTAAAATGTAGTAGAACGCTCGTATACGGCAAAAAAGAAACTGATCGACTTATAAATACATATGTTTTTTTTTCAAACGCAAAATGAAATGAAATCAAAAGTGTAAACAAGGTCAGAATCACAATATGTCCATGCATTTATTAACAAACATACAAAAAACGCGTTTGAAAACACTCACACAGCTCCATTCCTGAAGCCTTTGAGGACAGCCAGAGCAGGTTTATATTTGTGCTGCTGCAGGAGATTGTTGACTGTGTATAATAAAGTTTTAAAGAGGTCTGAGGCTGCCATGACTCTTCTTTAACACGGACACTTTTGCGCTGTAACACACGCGTGCAGCGTTTCACACGGAAACAGTCCTGCTGTTAACAGTTCCGCTTACAGTGCCCGGAACTTTTACTTCATAATGCTTTTACTGTCTATGGCCCGGAACAGCAGCAATACATCAAATACAACATTTTCCTTAAATAAAATGCATCTAGATTTCAATTTTACCGTCTTAATATGTTACATCTAAATTTATAGATTATTAACGAGGTTTTTATATTCGAACAGGATCTGCAGCTTGTTATTACCATAGGTAATTAATAATGTTCAACATGAGAGGGCGCTACTGTACGCTTCATGTTTGTTGAGTCACACCTGTCATTCAGATATAGTTAACTTGAAATTAATATTATAATAATAACATTGATTAACATTAAGGCCTGTATATTATCTATCTATCTATTATCTATCTATCTATCTATCTATCTATCTATCTATCTATCTATCTATCTATCTATCTATCTATCTATCTATCTATCTATCTATCTATCTATCTATCTATCTATCTATCTATCTATCTATCTATTATATCTGTATCTATCTATCTATCTATCTATATGTCTATCTGTCTGTATGTCTATCTGTATGTCTGTATCTATCTATCTGTATGTCTGTATGTCTATCTGTCTGTCTGTCTATCTGTCTATCTATCTATCTATCTATCTATCTATCTATCTATCTATCTATCTATCTATATTTATCTATCTATCTATCTATCTATCTATCTATCTATCTATCTATCTATCTATCTATCTATCTATCTATCTATGTATCTATATATTTATCTATCTATGTATATATATCTATCTATATATATATCTATATATTATCTGTCTGTCTGTCTGTCTGTCTGTCTGTCTGTCTGTCTATATATATCTATCTATCTATCTATCTATCTATCTATCTATCTATCTATCTATCTATCTATCTGTCTATCTATCTGTCTATCTATCTGTCTATCTATCTATCTATCTGTCTATCTATCTATCTATCTATCTGTCTGTCTGTCTGTCTGTCTGTCTGTCTGTCTGTCTGTCTGTCTGTCTATCTAGACTGTCTGTCTGTCTGTCTGTTATCTGTCTATCTGTCTGGTATCGCGCGTGCTCTGTGGCGCGGTCTCGTCAGCGGAGTTCACGCGCATTCTCAGTGCGATGGGAGTCCTGTGAGGAGGATGGACCCTCGGCAAATACTGCGACTCTTGGTCGTTTTATCGGGATTAAACGGAGCGTGTGATGGTAAGGATGCAGTGTTTTTATGTTTCAGCATTGTTTTGTTTACAGGTGTGTGTAAGTTTGGTTCGTTTAATTGTGTATTAGTCGCTGAACGTCTGGCTTTTAATACAACAACAACAACAACATGGCGCTGGGATTTAACGACTGGCCCCATAAACTCTCTGCTTTTTCACTAGTTTTATCTAATTTATGTCAGTAACATGCATTTATGATGTACTTTAAGATATATTTTGTATATGTTAGTCGTTTAAATAACAATAATCCAGCAGGATGATCGTGTTTATGTTGGAAACTCAAAAAGGTGAATGGCTAGCATGCTAACCGGCTAACTTAGTTTAATACGTGGCTCTAAATTAAATAAAATAAAAACTTCAGAAAAATAATTATTTAAGAGTTCATATTTAAGTTGATATGCGTCTGAATATGATTGTTGAACAGCACATAGTTATTAGACATCATACTTATATTGACATATTTGACACATCCAGATTTAATACTGTTTGAAAACATTTGCTGTATATACTTTCCCTTGTTTGTGTTTTTAAGTTGTTATTTTGAAGTTCATTCATTTTGGGTTTATTTGTTTTGTCTCTTTGCGTGGGTGAAGTATTAATAAGAGGCTAAACACGATCACAGTGTCAATTTACAGTAAACAAAAATATTTTATTAACCCTGGCAGATTATTTTAAACTTGTTTATTTGTGTCTGAATGAGATTTTTAACAGTTAGAGCAATCAGAGCCTGTATTTAGATACACCTTGGCTGACCTGTTGCCCTTTTCCCAGACATTATTACAAGTGGAACCAAGTTCTTCCAAATGTTTATTGTAATAAGTGTTGCATTTAGCCAGTATCAGGGATTGTATATCATTTTTACATGTTGCTTATGTAGTCTATGTAGTAGAGGAAAACTCTCAGGATCTGTTCACTGTAACTACAGTTTAAAGTCAAGTATGAAACGACACATTAATATCATGAGAGGAAGAAGGTGTGTGTGGTCTGAAGCTTGAAGTATAGGTCTGCTGCTTTCCTTTAAGTGATGATATGGTTTCGAGTAACAATAACCTCTGAGCACAGGTAATGATAATAGTTGGGTTATGGAGCCAGTGCTATGAACTTCAGTGGGACTGCGACTGGGTTAAATCTCATTTAATTGTCAAGATTGGACAAAATAATAAGGATATGACCGAACAGTGACCCCATTTCTCTTGGATATGTCTGTCTGACTCTCTCTCCACGGCATATAGAAATACAGTTAGCCTTGTCTCTGTTTGCTTCGGATACGGGTAACTCATAGCCAGAGGGCTTTCTTTATTACTGTTAAGGTTTCTCTTTTAACCCACTGTGAAAGGCCCTTAATGTTTTCTGCATATTAAAGCCTACAGGCTTGAACATGCACTCTAGTTTTTAAAGAGTTCGGAGTTTCCCCTAAAGGTTTAATAAAGTACATCTATCTTTCTGTTGGTCTATTGATCAATATGCCTTTCTCTTTTTTCCTGTTTTGTAAGTTGTGAAAACACTATTGTGTAGTTTCTCTTTTGCTAAATGAGAAAATGTAGTTTACAATAGAAGTTTACCCAACCATGACGAATTCCTCATATGAGACCTGCAAATGTGTAAAACACCTGCAGTTTATGTTCTCGTTGTGTTTCTCTCCGTCTTTATTAAAAGCATGTCGTTACTCACATAGTTTTGCAGAAACATGGATAAGATTAGTTATCCCCTGACAGCAGCTAATGCTTTTTAATCTCAATTTATAACAGAGCAAACAGAGTTGTGTATCATATTTAATGAGAGAAGTGAAAAGCTTATCTGAACACACAGCTGAAGCGTGTGAGGGATTAAAATGCAAGTCAGTAATAATGAGCAAATTTTTAAAAAAATTACAGAATTAGCTTTTGTCAAATCTGCTAATGGCAGGCGAATATAAAAATGTTTAATTGTTACAATTTGCATTTTATTAAGCCAAGTGTTTTTCATTTTGATTAGGGATGTGCACAAATACTCGGACATGATGACAGTGACACTCAATCATGAAATCGATAGATGAAACACTTAGACTTATTTTGAATCACTAATGTCTCGTATATCACATCAGTGAGGGTCTTGCATAAACTGCATTTTATATTGTAGTTACATTTTGTTTACCCAATTTTTACCATGTGGAAGATGTTGAAGTCCACCACGTGTGTAAAAAGGACATAGGCTACATGTTTAATTTGTTATTCATGGTTTTGATAAATGACATCATATTATTGTAATATTACCAAATGCCTTTGTAAAATGCTGAAGTAGTGAGGTTTTCCAATGTACAGTAGTCAGCCAGTGTTGTCCTAAAACAAGAACGGGTTGTTCAAAATGCATGTAAAACTTTAATGAAACTTCCACTTCAGATGTTGACTACTGTAGTTCAGTTAATCAGTCTCTTTAGTTAATCAGATATATGACTGTTAATAATTATTCCATGCATAGTTGTATTACCAGTTTATGTGGACTCTTCACAGTTGAGACATTTTATCTTTCTCCTCAATGAAGTGTTGTGGATTGACACTCAGGCGTTGAACTTGCGCCAAACGAAGTGTGTATTATTAGTCAGTTCGAAAGTGTAATTGGCAGAAGCAGGAAGATATGGTTGTTTTCGGAAGTCATTTGAGTTTCAGTCTCTTATGATATAAATAACAAAATCATCATCATTGATCGTGCAGCAGTGCCAAAGTCAGTCAGATCTCAGACTGGTAATAATTCACATGTGATATTTGGAAATTACTGAATTTTAATTCAGATTGACAGGGGAAATAAAGTGGACAGAGTTTTGCAAGAGGATAAAAATAAGCAAAATAAGCTCATCATCATCATCTAAGGACATTATCTGAGCTCCCCTGCGGCTGGCATTACCAGATGCTGGTTGTAAAGACGCAGGTTTAATTATGATTTCACTTTTCTAACTTTAGTTAGTGTGTAGTGTTGCTGTTTGAGCATAAACAACATCTGCAAAGTTACAATGGTCAAAGTTCAAAGCAAAGGGAGATTTTTTAGGGCCCTATAAAATCCGTTTTTTTTTTCCCAAATTCCATTTGATTTTTTCCCAAATTCCGTTTTTTCCATTTTAATTTTTGCAAATTCCGTTTTTTCTGTTTTAATTTTTGGAAATTCATTTTTTTTTACCCTTTACTGTTATTTTAGTTGTAAAAAGAGTGTGCTTTTTATTCCGTGATCGCGGAAATTATAGGGCCCTAATATTTTGTTTTTTAAGGACTACAACAAACGGCTGGTAGGAACTACACAAGCTTCCTCCCGGGTTAGTGACATCACTAACCCTAAAATTTACATAAACCCCGACCCCGGGAACACAGTCCACGTTGAGAAGAGGAAGAGCTGTTGTAGTCGAGCACATGCAATAGAAAGTCACTCTGTGTGCATCTCACAACAGTTCCTATATGAGCGATTTATAGATTATCCTGACAGAATATGCTAATTGAAGATAGTTAACTCCACATCAGCAACATAAATTAATTAACGATTCAGAGATGTTGTCACTTCTTCTTAGTCTCTCCATCTTTGTCTGACTCCGGTTTAAACATAAAAGGCAGAACAGTTTCTGACATTTTAGCATGTGTCTACGTGAGATAATCGGAGCTGCTAGCACACACACTCTTAAAGCTCCGCCCACTGTGTCGGGAGCTGCAGCTCATTTGCATTTAAAGGGCCAGACACAAAATGGCATGTTTTTGCTCACCCTCATAAAGTGACAACTGTAACATGCTATATAAAAATATCTGTGGGGTATTTTATGCTAAAACTTCACATACACACTCTGGGGACATCTGAGATTTATTTTACATCTTGTAAAATGGGTGTTATACCACCCCTTTTAAATACGCCAGAGCAGAGACAATTTCACTGGTTCTGAACAGCCTTGTCTTTGGTGGAAACTGTGCCAGATTTTTTAAGTCTAACATAAAAACACTTAGCTGGAGTGATTTCTCAGGGTGGTCACCTATAGGGAAAAGTAACATTCCTGCATGCCCATTTTCTTGATCACCTGGATGCTTGACAGCACTGCTGAGAACAATGTTCTGTGAATAGATGAGGCAAGCGTTCGGTTATTTAAACACTGATCGGCTGCACCAAAATCTCAAGCATAAAGTGGTAGAGGAGTGTGTTTAGGCCTGCGTCACTGCCTCAGGGTGTGAGCAGCATTATCAGGTGTTTGATTGCCAGTGAATTCACAGTTTGATCATGACATTCAAAAATATGTTGAAATTTAAAATGATTCAATTCACATTTATTTGTATATCACAATACACATTCTTTCAAAGCAGCTTTGCAGAAAATACATGTCTACATTACACTTTAGAGTGATCTGAGGTGATCGTGTCCAAGTTATGCATTTCAGAAATATACAGTTACAAATCACACAGTTAGCTAATAATATATTAATTTAAATAATGTGTTAGGCTAATTTAAGGCAGAAACAATAAGCTTGTTGGAGTAATAAATGCATGTTTGTTAACAAATTATTATAGAAAAATAATATAGCATTTGTGCATGTTGTCCAAGTCCCTTTGATCTGATGTAGTGGTGCAATTTATTGACTATTTGTCCTTTCTATTCATTTTTTTAGCAGCATGAAAACTAATATATTATCAACCTGAACTAGGTTGACTACGGTGGCGTATTGCATTCACTTGAAGAAAAAAATCTACTCTGTTTTTCTGAATTAACGAGTTAATTTTTCATGAGAATAATTTTTTTGCTCTGTTTTTCTGAATTAACGAGTTAATTTTTCATGAGAATTTTTTTTGCTCTGTTTTTCTGAATTAATGATGTTAATTTTACATGAGAAAAAAAGTTTTTGCTCTGTTTTTTTCTGAATTAACTACTTAATTTTTCATTAGAAAAAAAGTTTTTGCTCTGTTTTTCTGAATTAAACGACTTAATTTTTCATGAGAAAAAAAGTTTTTGCTCTGTTTTTCTGAATTAACGACTTAATTTTTCATAAGAAAAATTTTTCATTCAGAAAAACAGAGCAAAAACGTTTTTTCTCATGAAAAATTATCTCATTAATTCAGAAAAACAGCAAAAAAAATTCTCATGAAAAATGAACTCGTTAATTCAGAAAAACAGAGCAAAAAAATGTTTTCTCATGAAAAATTAACTGGTTAATTCAGAAAAACAGAACAAAAAAAATTTTTCTCATGAAAAATTTACTCGGTAATTCAGAAAAACAGAGTAGATTTTTTTTTTCTTCAAATGAATGCAATATGCCACCGTAGTTGACAACATGCGTCATGTAGCATGAAATCACTGTTGATATGAATGGGGATCTGGATATTTGTGTCTTAGTCATGCCTTTTTCATGGTTGCCAAGTATACCGTGAACTGAAAGGAGCACATTGTGAAATGTTA
This sequence comes from Hybognathus amarus, assembly GCA_030378365.1. Lineage (NCBI taxonomy): Eukaryota > Metazoa > Chordata > Actinopteri > Cypriniformes > Leuciscidae > Hybognathus > Hybognathus amarus. Next base: position 161,414 of record JAQIUQ010001262.1, on the reverse strand, counting down.
GAGCTGTTTTCTTTAGACTACAAGTGTGAACTTTATATGTATGCCTCACTGAGAAAGTCATATGATATTTGTGTCTAGTATAGTTTAGAAACCTGGTTTTCGGGTCAGCGTGACTTCTCTTGCTTCATTGTTGGTTGTTAGTGGTTAATGCGAGGAACTCCATGGTCTCCTCGATTGTTGCATTAAATAGCATTTTTTAAATCAATGTGATCAAATAATTTTACATGAATGCGAGTGTATATTCCTGCATGTCTGAGTCTCATTGTTTTATTTTCCTAATACACGGAAATGCCAAATTATTTAATTGTCCTTTGAATATAAAATAAAGACCATATGCTATTAAAAGCTTGCATGGGTCTGAGGAGATACAAAACCTTGATACAAACTGTGTGTATTTCCCTTTTGGAGAATGATTCTGTGCACAATCCAATTTCACTACCTCTAAATTTCCTAATTATCCCCCTTAGGGCTCCATGATTAAAGAACAGCAGCATATTAGCCTGGCTGATACTCCAATCCGGATAATGAATGGTTTCTTGTTTTCAACCCGTTGATGTTTTCCATATTGTCTCGCCAATTGGTATTGCATCATATTTTAGTTATAAAATTAAAACAATTTTCAAGCTGAACATAAGACCAAAGACTTTGTCCGATGCAGGGCATTTCAGATTTCATGTGCAGAATTAACAATAATATAATTAATCAAACGTTGCAGTAAAGTTTGTCTTTTACTCTTTTAAAATTCTTTTATACTGTTTAGACCCAGCCACTTGACTTTAAATACCAACACTGAATCATAGTGTCTCATATTTACTAAACATGCTGTTATGGATGTGCTGTTGTGTGTCTATTATGGTTTTGTGTGCTCCATTAAGTAATGGATTTCAGTTTATCAGTGAGTAAAAATAAGTTTGGAATGGGAATCTAGTGTACAATTTACGCTGTAGCTATACGGCCTACTGTTTTTCTAAAATTATATTATTTCAGAAAAACAGTAGGCCGTATAGGCTACAGTGTAAATATAATATGAGATGTGGCATTACAAACTGCAGTATGATTATTTTCACATGACTTCACTATTGTGTATGTTTAATTCAGCAAGTGACGTCTAGTCTAGAAAATAAAAAGGCCTATTGTTAGTCTGATTTTGCCTAAATATCTGGTCAAATCAAATAAGGTTTCAGGGACTTTAGTTTGGAAATTTATTAGCACTTTACTTCTGTACATGTGCAAGTACAAACAAGTTCATCAGTTTGAGTGAGTTTAGCAGTGAGGTCATTATCAAGAGATTACGCTTCTGATTTACTATTAGATTTACTGTACTTTTATTTACTACTTTACTAAATGGATCTACTTTTTGTTTTGGTATGTTTTATTTTTTGATACTTTCAAATTGGTTTAGACTGAATAGAGGCAAGAATATATTTTACGTTGGGCATCTTCGTGACCCAAAACTGCACTAAAATTGATTAGCATACAGCAGTAAACAAATTGTCTTCAAATTAAATTCCATTTATTTAATTTGCAGAGGCATATTTTGACATTATGCAAAATTGCATAGGCTATAATAAATGTTAAAAAATGCACAATTTTGCTCCCAACTGCACAAATTTACCAAAATACTGCAGAGCTTGATTGAACTGTGAATTCAACAAAAGATATGGGATTTGTTTTCTCCTTGTTGGTAAACCTAATTATTTTGCAATCCTAAAAGCATGATTATGAGTTAGCTGCATTTTGTTATTAGCATTTTACTTTTTATCTGATCAGAACTGACCTGTGATTCGTCATTGTAACCCGTCATAGACCGCGACATCAACCACAATGACAAAATTGAAACATCTGTAAACCAGTAGTTTCACTTGGTTTGTAGCCCAAGGGGAAATCCCACGGAAATGTCATTTCTTTTTGCGTCACATTGTATGAATGAGAGTAAATAACAGGAAATCCTGTCTATTAACCAATGTGCCACTACAATCCACTGGCACTGATATGATGAAACGTCTTCAGTGGAAAACCAAGCCTGCATGCTAAATTTATTCCACAACGACCTACATCCATGCAAACTCTGATTAGTAAAGTAGAAATCTCCCACACTGCTTATCTGATGCTGAAAAGCGGAACATTTAGAAATGACCTGGCCTGCAAGATTTACTGTAAAACCAGATCTTCTTAATGTGAATTGATCAAGGCTTAATTTGTTTATAATCACTGTGTTTTGGCCTGAAATGGTTCCTGTTGGCATGAGCTGGAGCTGTGTTCAGTCACGCCATCAACGCAACACGCCGCAGCCTGTGTTCAGCGCTGTCAAAACCGAGAACGTTTTCGACTAAATCACATCTGTTTTTTCAGATTTCACACTTTCTAATTATCCATATGTCACAAAAAATATTTCACTAATAACGTCGTGTAGGTGCTTCACCAGAGAGGCAATCGAGCACCAAATGAAAGTTGCTCATCAGCAGCTCTTGCATAATTTACACAATTATTACTTGACTTCTAGGACTGCCGGTAATAAAGATTGTTTTACACGGTTTCCTGACCTGTAGCAAAAAACATTCAGATATTTTGACCCTTGCAATTAAACAGGCTGCAGTGTTTTTTTTTTTAGATTTTAATATGTAGGCTAAATCTTTTCTGATTTGTATGTATATATATATTATGATTGGCTCAAAGGAGGGCAGAGATGCTGAAAATAATCTGGTGTTATTTAAAACAGTGGTCGAATAAAAAAAATGAATCTAATATATGTACAGTAGAAAAGATTCAGAGGTGGGTCAAGATGGCCAGACAATTCAGCAAGTGAGTAACTTTAGTGGCGCGTTTCAAAAGGGATCATTTTGAATAAACTTCTTGGAGAGGGATTTTAACCCTTAGGGGTCTGATGTGTTCTCTGGGTCCTAGAGGTGTTCTGACATGCTCTGACATTTGTGCTTTTTTCTGTTACTTTTGACATTTTTATGGCTTAAGTATTATTACAATGTATTCAGCACAAACTCTGCTACAATAATATGTCAGCAGCATGTATGTAAAATTTTGTAGTTTTGAGATAATGACGTTTATGCATGGTTTGTAAAAAACAAAAAATTGTGAGCTGGTATCACCGGCGATACCGTTGGACCCCAGGGGGTTAACATGCAACAGTAGCTTTAGGACTATCAGCACTTTAAAACCACTTCTGAGGAGGTGTATGTAAGTTCACCATTCATACTCCAGATGGATGACTTTGAAACTTGTATTTTTTTCATCTTGCGCCATGAATTTTGATGAAACGTTACGTTTAAAGTTCCAAATTGTAGGAAACTAATCTTTAAACGGTGTTCATTAGATTCCAGTGAGTTGTGCTCCTTCCAGCTTTATCAACACGCTTCTTCGGTTTAGATCTCACCAAATCAAAAATGCAGTTTTGCACATCTCTAGAAAGATCCTGCAGCCCATGGCTCATCTCTCATTGCGTAAGCTCAGATGAGTTGAGACTGTGGACTGCAGGTGAGCGACGTCTGGGGCCACTTTGGTGCGTCTACATCCTCCATTTAAATGTGTTCTGGTCCCAGTATGATTGAATCCTCTCTGTCTGGCTGCTCGTAATGGACAGACCTGATGATTGAGGTTTTTCTGACTTTATATCTCACAATTCTGACTTTATATCATGCAATTCTGACTTTATATCTTGCAATTCTGAGAAATAAAGTCAGGATTTGCAAGATAAAAACTCGCAATTGTGAGAAAAAAAGTCAAAATTGTGAGATAAAAAGTCAGTGGCGGAAACAAGCTTCCATAATTGTTACATACTTTATTTTATTTGTTAAATTCATATGCTCACACAATGACAAATAATACATATAAAAGTAAAATAATGATAATTCTACTTGCATAAACAGACATGATGCTGGTTTATTCACAGGTTAGGGCTCTACTGATCTCTGTCACCCCCTGATGTTGAAAAGACACATCTTCTGGTCCATTCACTGCAGTGTTTATAAATAATAGGGATTTGACTCGACTAAAGATTTTATTCAGCGAGTAGTCGTTCATTTAAGTGATTAGTCAACGAATCGTGCTTTTATAGTAATAAGCCATAAATCATATCTTATTGGCAATATAATACATGGTCTAATCAGGGCTAAAACGCATGCATAAAGCTTTCCACAGCGCAACTGTAAACGTAATGATTTTTAGTGTGTCATGAAAAAACAGGAGATTGTTTAATCATTTTAATAATTTATTGATAGTGGACGTGCCTTATGCGGATTATATAATCTGAGAAGTTTTAATTGGTAGACACTTCAAGCTTCCTATAAATATAAATGATATTTATTGATTTCTATATTTCCATAAATGATAGGTGAATGTTTGGATTTCCTGGTGTTAATGATCAATCCTCCACTTTATATTGAGTTTTTTTTTTCTGTGACTGACTAATAAAATTTTGTTCGACCAAGCCTCTTCTAGTCGACTAATGGTGAGTCATCTATTGGGGGCATCTCTAATAAATAATATAAAATGTCATGTATTTGTTTGATTCTCTCTGCAGCTCTGTTCTGTAACTGCACTGCACCACACTGTGCGAAGGATGATTTTAAGTGCGAGACCAACGGGGCGTGCGTGGCCTCCACCTCCATCATTAAAGGACAGGAGCAACACGTGCGGCTCTGCATTAAGAAGAGAAGCTGGTTCCTCCAGGCCAGCCAATCTACTGCCTCAGCACAGAGGGACTGGTGAACACACACTGTTGCTACTCAGATTTCTGCAACAGCATTGACCTCAGAGTACCAACAGGTGAGCGGCAGTACATTACATCACAATACAATACAATTTTATTGCATATAGCATGTTTGGTGTTAACAGAAGAGCATTACAAAAGCCAAGGAAACAAACTATAAGATAGAAAACATAAAGCAATATAAAGAACAATGAAAAGAACAAACCTATGACCCAAGGTAAAATATTAAAAAAATAATGATAATCAAGATAAATTGAAAAAAAGATAAGTTTCAAGGTGGAATTAAAAATTGACAAACGTTCGGGCGGACCAGGGATCTCATTTATAAAGCGTGTGTACGCACAAAACGGGGCTGGAAACGTACGTACGCCAGTTTCCACGCAAAGTTTGTGATCTATAAAAAACAAACTTGACGGGAGGATGTCCGCACCTTTAAGCAAACTTTGAGCCGTACGTACGCACATTCTGGAGACAAAGGGATTTGGAGACAGCGATGGTGAGCTATTAAATGTCTTTTTGGTCACTTTTAGACCGAAAATCTAAAGAAAATTATAGCCTATCTATAGGCTACAAAAAGAAAATAGCCTACAAATAAAATTTCACTCACCAAGCCAATCACTTGAAGCAAATATCTAAGGCCCTATAATTTCTGCAATCACGGAGTAAAAAGCACACTCTTTTAACAAATAAAATAACAGTAAAGGGTAAAAAAATTAATTCCCAAAAATTAAAACAGAACAAATGGAATTTGCAAAAATTAAAACGGAAAAAACAGAATTTTGGAAAAAATAAAATGGAATTTGGGAAAAAATAAAACGGATTTTATAGGGCCCTAAATATCCATCCCTTCTTAAGTGTCCGCGCCAGCACGCGCGTTGGGCCGTTTAGTGAAACTGACGCACATAATCTAATGGCAGATGAACCGTAAATCTTCATGAGTAGCCTAATAAATACAGTGCAAGTTCTCAATAACAGTTTAAATAAATGAAATAATGATTTAAACTATGTTTTACTTCTGATATAAACATTTAGATTAAATATGGCATTCTCGTTAATGGAGTTAAACACTTAAACTACATGAAATCATTACTGAGAAGTTACAAAAAAATATATTCAATAAATAGAAATATATATTTGTTGTGGATGCAATGCTTTTGAACACTTTCCCTCTGGCATGCAGTGTTTTAATGTTTTATCTAGAGATAATTGTAGGGCCCTATAATTTCTGCAATCATGGAATAAAAAGTACACTCTTTTTACAACTAAAATAACATTCTAGAATTCCCAAAAATTTTAACAGAAAAAACAGAATTTGCAAAAATTAAAACGGAATTTGGGAAAAAATAAAATGGAATTTGGGAAAAAATAAAACGGATTTTATAGGGCCCTATAATTGCTAATCATGATAATAGCAGATTGTCTGAGAAAATAATAATTGTGACACGGCACATCTGTATTTCATATTTTCCTAACGTCTTGTACGTTAACATGGTGATCACATGCAGATGAGGATATGCATATTTAAACTAGGCATAAAATCTCCATATATGGTTATTTCGGGGCGGAGACGCATGTGCGCGCATTCTTCCGCTGACTGGGATTTAAAAAGGGAATTCTGCGTAGGTTCTGGCATACGCACGGTTTTATAAATCTGAATATTTTTTTGGCGTACTCCATTTTTGGCTTTCGGGCGTACGTACACTTAGTAAGGAACCTACGCACAGTTTTATAAAAGAGACCTCTTATCTCCATAACTTGACTATTTTCAAGTCTAGTTCTAGGAACTGATAGTAGATCAGAGTCCCCTGATCTGAGTGATCTTTACACCAGATGTAATCAATGCCAAATTCAACCAGCAAATTCCAGATGTCATCAAAGCAACTAATGCATTGTGTCCTCTGTTGCAGTGACGAACGAACCGGGCGCAGAACAGGACTGGGGGCCGGTGGAGCTCACGGCAGTGGTGGCGGGTCCGGTCTTTGTGCTGTGTGTGCTGGTTCTGCTGGGTCTCTTCCTCTTCCAGCACCACCAGCGAGCTTACGGCCACCGGCAGAGGCTGGAGGTGGAGGATCCCAGCACTGAACACATGTTCCTGGCCAAGGACAAGACCTTACAGGACCTCATCTATGACCTCTCCACCTCAGGATCTGGGTCAGGTTCAGTATCGCAGACTGACCCATTTTTACACAAGCGTTTGTAGGAGCAGTCTGAATTCCTAAGTCCTTGATTTTATACAACTGTGGCCATGGAAGTGATTGGAATACCTACAAACGTCCAATCGAACGCTTCAAAAACATGTCTTCACCGATCGCTTACACAGATACACATGGGCGTCTATCAGCGGATCCCATAGACAACACGTACTAGTATGCGATATCACATGCAGCTTGAATCTTCTGGAAATCATGTGATGCTTTGTGTGAAGAACAGATTAACATACAAGTTGGTCACTGATGATCTCCTCCAGCATATTGTGAGTTGTTTTATAAGGTCTCTCTCTCTCTCTGTGCTGCAGGTCTGCCACTGTTTGTCCAGCGGACAGTGGCCCGTACTATAGTGCTGCAGGAGATCATCGGTAAAGGCCGCTTCGGGGAGGTGTGGAGGGGGAGGTGGAGAGGAGGAGACGTCGCGGTGAAGATCTTCTCCTCTCGTGAAGAACGCTCCTGGTTTCGTGAAGCTGAATCTACCAGACCATCATGTCTCCGCCACGAGAATATTCTGGGTTTCATTGCGGCCGACAACAAAGGTAAACTGAATGAATATGCAGTAGGGCTGGGACAATAAATCGATGCATCGTGAATTCGAGAAATGATTCGGAAGAATTTCCGAATGCATCGCGATTCTCTCTCGAATCAGTTCTGAGTTTATATGTTAACAGCAGATGGCAATGTGTGCTTTAGAAACAGACGAACTCTGCTTGCTTCCAATGACACCACTTGAACCTATAAAATAATCATTCATAGAGGTCAAAAAGCAAATTACAAGTGTGTTTGCAGTGGGCTGTTAGTACCTACTGTACAGTTTCGTTAGGAAAACTAGCCTAGAGCGCCATCTGCTGTTAAAAGAGATGTATAGTAACGAAGTAGAACTACTTAAGTACTAAAATGCTGTATCTGTACTCTACTAGACTACTGTTTTTTTTCTCGTACTTTTACTTCAGTAGATATTTTCGAATGAATTTAATACTTTTACTTCGATTTTTTTAATGTTTTGCTAGTTACTCGTTGCAAGTATAAAAATGTTACGAATCATTCGTTGCAAGTTGGCTTTCATGCTGCCAAAATCACACGCCAGTTTTATAGGGTAATGGTATTGATTGACACACATTAATAACTAATTTAGGGGTTTTCCTGCAATGACATTTTTTTGGTGGCCGCCAAAGCCAATTTGTATCCTGCCAAAGCGCCTTATTTGATTGCTAGTTCAAACTTTTGACTGCTTTCTTTAATGACTACATGACACAATACTTTTACTTTTAGTACTTAAGTAGTGCATTTTTAAATAAACTACTTGCATTACTTAAGTACAAAAAATGTTGAATACTTTAGTACTTCTACTCAAGTGTGGAGTACTATTACTATTACTCCAGTTTCTAGTACTTTATACATCTCTGCCTGTTAAAAACTAAGCTCAGAATCGTTTCGAAAGAGAAAGGCGATGCATTTGGGAAAATAGTGAAATCGATCCATGAATTGATTTATTGTCCCGGCCCTAATATGCAGTGCATTTTAATACTGTATGGTGTTGTCATCTGGGTATAATAATATCTAATTGTCTCTGTCACAGATAACGGCACATGGACTCAGTTGTGGTTGGTGTCTGATTATCATGAGAATGGATCCCTGTTTGACTATCTGAACCGATATTCAGTCACCATCGAGGGCATGATCAAACTGGCCCTGACGGCTGCCAGCGGCCTGGCACATCTGCATATGGAGATATTGGGCACTCAGGGTGAGTGCGTCATATTATTAGATGAAGTGTAAAGATATTAGTCATCTTGTCATTTACATAACACTGCCTCTACAGCAGATATGCAGACTTTTATTGTATTATAATTTGGTCTTTGTCATGAAAGTAGCTGTAGAAGTTGGCTTTTCCCAAAGAAGCTTATGTGCTTCTAAGTGGAAAAATTTGGGGGTGCAATTATATTTGATCAAATAACGTGTGTGTTTTTATATATATATATATATATATGTTAATATGCGTTTGTAATAATTATACTGTAAAACAGATTGTGGCAAACCTGTAATTTTACTAAGACCTCAGTTGATTCCAGGAGAGTCTGACATTAGCATTTGTTAAAATAATGACTTTAATAAGAACGAACAAACATATCGAGAGCGCACAAATATTGGGTGCAATAATACATTTTTATCAGGCCTTTTGAGCACTGAATCAAATATATTTAAAATCCAAGTTTCCCTTGACCACTCTGGAATGGTTACATCATTGAAGATCAAATGCCATCTTGAACAGAGATATTACGAATCCATCTCTGACCAGAGAAAAGTGTTTTCCAGATGTGTGTGCATACATGAATCTGTAAAGGTTGTGTTTGCTCGGCAGGTAAGCCTGGCATCGCTCACCGTGACCTGAAGTCCAAGAACATCCTGGTGAAGAAAAACTGCACGTGTGCAATCGCTGATCTCGGCCTGGCAGTTCGTCACGAGTCCGTCTCTGACACCATCGATATCGCCCCCAACCAACGCGTCGGCACTAAGAGGTATGCCGTACATTACGTGGCAGAAATCATAGCAATGAAAAACATGTTTACAAACGACGTTACACTAATCTAGTCTACTTGTACAATCAGTGGTTTCTACTTTATGTACTTTAAAACTCAAAGAATACTTTACTAGAGCTTTTAGTATAGAGGTAGTCTCAACTTTTAAATTCTTACAAAATTCAAACAGTAAATGGCGTTTTGAAGCTGTTAAATGTGACGTGACAGATCGCTGTAGTGTACAGTACAACTTAACAAAATCCGTATCATGACTAGTAATCACTCAATCTGTGTTTCAACTGTGGAAATATATCAGTAAAACAGCTTGTGAACAATAACGTTGCATTTACCTCAGGAAAGTCATCCAGTGTTCACAGTTCGTTAGTTAGCTATAAAAACACCGGAGAAGAGCTTATTTACTGTTAATTATAGATGCATGTTTGAATACAGTTGTCTTAAAGTGTTTATTAAAACTACCTTATGTGCAACTGAGTTCTCATTTCAGCTTTTATTTGAGTGTAAATATTATATCTGGAAATAGCAGATGAATATAACGGCTCTGTTAATTTTAAAGGGATAGTTTACTTTGAAATCAGTCATATAATGCAGGTCTATGGTCACCACCTCAAAGAGCATGCACAGAGAAGTCCAAATTAAACATGATTTAATGACTCGTGAATGTAATTACACATTGATGGCCTAAGAATATCTAAACGAGTGGTTTGAGTGAGAAAATTTATATCGTTTTTACCTCTGTGCATGCTCTTTGAGGTGGTGACCATAGACCTCCATTATATGACTGACAGACAAGAATGGTTTGACCTAAAAATATCAAAATTGAAAATACTGCAGAAACAAAGACACCTACATCTTGGATGCCCTTGAGGTAAGATAAAACATACAAAAAATTATTTCAAAGTGACCTATCCCTTTAACGTCTAATATTATAGTAATGTACCAAAATGTAGGGTTCCCTGTATAGTTTTTAGCATTATTTGGGAGTTTTTTTTTAAAACGGACTATAGTTTGAAAGGCTGCAACGTCGTATCCACCTAAAGGGACCTTTGCAAATATAAAAATATACAGACTTTCACATGCGCACAAGAAAACTAACTTGTACGGACGCAAAAGTCTGTATATTTTTATATTTGCAAAAGTCCCTTTAGGAGCTCCATACAAACGACTGTACGCACACACGTTTAAAAAAAATATTGCAGTATACTTTGGGTTTAAGTAGTACTCGTGTTTATGTCTGTGTCTGCTGTGTGTTTCAGGTACATGGCACCTGAGGTTCTAGAAGAGAGTATAAACATGCGTCACTTCGAACTCGTTTAAATGCGCCGATATCTACGCTTTAGGACTTCGTGTACTGGGAGATCGCTCGCCGCTGCAATGCTGGAGGTACTGAACTTTATCAAAACCATTTTTTAATAATTGCACAATGTTTCTGCTAGCCATTGTTCTTATTAATGCTGCTCTTATGTTTCCCCTCAGGAATTCACGAAGAGTACCAACTGCCCTACTATGACCTGGTGCCCTCCGATCCATCCATAGAAGAAATGAGGAAAGTTGTGTGTGACCAGAGGTTACGACCCAACATACCGAACTGGTGGCAGAGCTATGAGGTGAGACACATCACAACAGCTCATGCTACTACTAACTACCACACCAGACTCGCGTCTCATTCTGATGTTAATATCATGATGATTTCCCAATGATCGCTTTTTTCTTCTAAATTTGAATATGGTCTTTAATGGACTAACGAGACATGATTGTCTTAATAGGTACAAAATAGTGCTTGAAACTGTTAAATAAGTCCAATGAAATGAGGTGCTTGTTTGTACACCTCAGAAATAATAAAAAAGTAGTTACTAAGTACTTACTTTTATCTTTTTATTTCTTTATTTCACACAAAAAAAAAAAAAAAAATTGTGTCTGGCATTAATTGGGCGCATCCAAAATAAAAGTTTGTGTTTCCATAATATGTGTGTGTGTACTGTGTATGTTAATTTTGTATATACAGACACATGCATGTATTAAAGAAAACTGTGTTATTTATATATAAAATATTTTTATTTATATTTCTTAAATATATACATGCATGTGTGTCAAATTATACAATTTATATTTTACAATTTATAACAATTTATATATTATATAATTATATAACATAATTAAAGTCATAATGTGATATTAAACTAGTTAAATTTTGAGAAAAAAGTTGAAATACAATCTTAAGAATTAACTCAATAAATATAGAATTTTCTTGAAACACAACGACTTTATTCTTGATATTTAATTACTTTATTTTCAATATTTAATGAGTTTATTCTCAAGATTGTATTTCAACTTTTTCTCCAAATTTAATGAGTTTTTTTCTAAATATTAACTTTATTTTCAATATTTAATGAGTTTATTATCAAGATTGTATTTCGACTTTTTTCTTGAAATTTAACAAGTTTTTTCTCGAAACACAATGACTTTATTCTCAATTTTTAATGAGTTTATTCTCAAGATTCTATTTCAACTTTTTCTCTAAATTTAATGAGTTTTTCTTCAAATATCAACTTTATTCTCTATATTTAATGAGTTTATTCTCAAGATTGTATTTCAACTTTTTCTCTAAATTTAACATGTTTTTTTTAAAATACAACTTTATTCTCCATATTTAATGAGTTTATTCTCAAGATTGTATTACGACTTTATTTCTCAAAATTTAACAAGTTTTTTTTGGAAACACAACAACTTTATTCTCCATGTTTAATGAGTTTATTCTCAAGATTGTATTACGACTTTATTTCTCAAAATTTAACAAGTTTTTTTCTAAAATACGACTTTATTTCTCCATATTTAATGAGTTTAACCATTGCCCAGCACTAAAATAAATAAATAAACGGTTAAATGATTGAGCATGAGCACAAAAAAAAAAAAATCAGACATTTAATGTTTAAAAAGTGCCAGTTGTCAATATATCTATAATATAATAATGATGTGGTGAACTCTCGTATCCTCCAGGCGCTGCGCGTGATGGGGAAGATCATGCGCGAGTGCTGGTACGCGAACGGTGCCGCGCGACTGACGGCTCTCCGGATCAAGAAAACCCTGTCTCAGCTCAGCGTGGACGAAGACATGAAAATCTGAGCGCAAACACTACCTTCAGCGAGAGAGAGAGAGAGAGTAACACTCCTGAGGAAAGACGACGTGTACAGACATGCTACCACTCTAAACTATCCTGCCAGTTTAAAAGTATTTCCGTCCACTCGGTTGTGACGGGCCTACCTCACCCCACCGCCAAACTACTGAACCTACGCTAGTGTCTCTCCCTCTCAAAATACTGACACACATCATCATCATCCACTGTCATGATTTCTGTTCAAATCAGTTTTCCCCAAAGATCATTTTCCAAACCCATGCGTTTTGCCTTCTCTTAGATCAGTTTGACCAAGTTTAATCTCTAAACCAGGTGGAAAACACACACCACAGGTTTAGTAAACCGAGTTAATTTGGTTTAAGGTGGGCTGATGGCACTGCTAGTCACGTGTTCCCATAACCACGTTAAAGCTGTTAGCAAAACAACCTTATTTGCACTTTATTACGGAGGTTTCATGAGCGTGGATTATAGCCATCTTGATTTTTGGTATCACACACTGGCACACACACACACGTCTGATTCTTACTACTGAACGGTACTACGGATGTCTATTTATTTTAGCTTGTAGATCCTTCATATTTTTTTATCGCTGTTAGATCTCCTTCTCTCCTCCATGGGTGAATAAAGCTACTGTACATAGTATATTTTTTAAAAGTATGGAAGTGTAAATAGCATACCCTTTTTTTTTTTTTCATTTCCGAATCCTTCGTCTAAGCTAAAGTGTTTATACGTCCCGAGCGTCGGACAGTTAGGGTAACCCTAACCCCGTCGGTCATCTGAGATGTGAAGCTGCGTGGGTGCCTGGGTAAAGTATGTTTTTCATAGCTAAACTTGTGTGTTGCTTTTCACTGTAGCATTAAATGACACTAAAAATGACGAGGACACTGATAACGCACATTTTATTAGTCGAGGAGACTGTTTTGTTTAGGAATAGTTCATTATTTATTCACCCTCATATTGTTCCAAACCCATTTTTCAGTGCAACCCAAAAGGAGACGATGAGCAGAATGTACACGCTGCTCTTTTCCATGAAAAATCTCAACACTACAAGTCCTCTGAATTTATATGGACTACATCTATGATGCTTTTTCTGAGCTCCTATCACTTTGAGCATCCCTCCGAATGCAATGGATCGACGTGAGTGTGAATAAATAATGGTTTTAATAGAGGAAGTAGATCTCATTCTTCATGCACTGGGCCTGTAACGAGAGAAAACGACTTGAAAATGTAAGTTGACTTGAAAAGTTGGGCGTCTGAAGCCTCTTTACTCCTAATACACTGTATTTATGACTCCAGATTTCTACTACTGCCCTCCTGTTCCTCTCGCTTCTGAATGAAATATGCAAGATGTAAATATAGTTTCTATAATGTATGACCTTTTTTTAATAATCCACTTTGATTCTGTAGATGAGTGCGTGTGGTCGTAGCTTGCTGTGTTTTATTTAATCTGTTTTGTGTTTTTTTTTTTTTTTAATGTGACTCAGATTTAATTCAGGTTTAATTTGTATAGCGCTTTTAACCGTAGGAATCGTCTTGAAGCGGCTGTACAGGGGTTTGGGTCTGCGGTCTTTCATTTTTATTATTGATTTTTTTTATCTCCCAACGTTTCAGGATTAATGTCTAGAGGATGTGTGTGATGTTTGACAATCGAAACAAGTACTGTTGTAATCTCATTCGTCCATTTGCAACAATTCAAAGTCACCTTACTCTATTTAATGTGTCCAGAGAAAGCCAAATATGATTGCATAGAGATGGAAGATGGTTTCTTTAGATTTTTTTGTTATTTTTTTGTAATATTGATCCAAAAAAAGGACAAACTTCCATGTCAGCATATGTGAAATGTGATTGTAACTACTGAGAACTAATATACACTGGCACAAATCTGTCATGGAAAACCTTAAAGAATTGAGAATAAGAGTTCTGGATGGACCTGTGTTTGTTTCTCCTGTTAAACGAGAGTTTGTACATATATTTATAGCTTCCAGAAAGCGTTTGACCGACTCGTCTCTTTCATCCGCTCGCTGTAGTGGAGACGTCCGTTGTCCTCGATCTAAGATGTGCAAACGGTCCTGGTTTATCATAAGGAAGTTTCCTCTATCCTCTGACCTCACAGCCTACCTGTATAATCTGCCTGTTTTTCCCAAATCTACATGGATTTTCAGGAATTTTCAGTTTCCCGTCATGTATATGGGTAATTATTAAATGGTAATAAACACAGATTTTCCTACATTTGTCAAGTGTTCATTTGTGCCTCCACGTGTCACTATAGACCTGTGAATATGGTGTGTTTTTCAAGATTTTGATTAAAAAGTGGTTGAGCTGGTATGAAAATGCTAGTTTAGCTGTAAATGCAGTGAATTTGAGCAGTGATGCCTAAAATAGTGATTTTGTTTTATACTTTAGGTTGAAAATCAAGTTCTTAATGTTTATGTCTATGTCTGTTTTTAATGTTTTAAGACAAATGTGTAAATTCGTGAGTATTTATTAACATAAGAGTATTTCCTCCTTAAAACTGCAGTGAATCAAAGACAGTCTCAAAAACGTGTTAAAATCGCTGGTGTTTCTGACGTCACAAACGGCCTTAACCAATCAGATCAAGGTGTGATCGTCAACCAGTGGATCGCTGAGTGAGTGAGTGGAGGCGTGGCTCATTTGCATATTCATAGACCCGCGCATTCTAAATGAGGCGAGGGTGTCGAGTTACATTCAAGATATTTCAAGACATGAGGAAATGTTTTTAGGACTGATTTTATAAGATCCTTTATAATTAAAAACACCATAATGAAATATTGGCACCTTATATCTGATGATTCTTCTCTTCAGGATAAATTTAAGGATCCACCTTTGTGTCCAGACGGGGCCCTAACCTCCGCAATAGGTTAGTTAAAGCATGTATAAGATCAGATTCGTATTATGTAATAATACGAACAAGACCTAGCCTATAAATTTAAACCTAGATCCGGTAAGAGTGATGTGAAGGGCATTATTACATGTAAAACTAAGTATGTGGGAAAGACCAAATTTCCTAGAGGTGGCAATATTGATAAAGTGCTATCCCAAAGGGAACTGTACTGGATTCATACTTGGACGCCTTACATCCTAACGGTGTAAATGTGGACTTGGACTTGAGTGTCATGTACTGTTTTTTTTATATCTTACTGTTGAATACTGCAGTTTATGAAGGTGTTACTGATATTTATGCAGTCTCTATATACTTATATAGCAAGCATGAATGAATGTGTGTATATATATTTATATATGCGTCTATATTTTTGTATACGTGCATTTATGACTGTTTCTTGAAGTGTTTTTCACCATGTGAAGTTAAAAAACTACAACTCCCACCATTGGACTACAACTGGTTCTACCAGGCTTCTGCAGGTGTGGGTTATCACCGTTGATTGTCCTGATGTGTTTGAACAGTTACATGTGACATTTAGTTTGTGTATGCCTTTCTTTTGAGCGAAAGATTGGCTATTAAATTTGCTTAACGGACAGTTTATTTATTTTTTGAGTTTTCTAGTCTTGTCTGGCACCTTGTTTATCGTGACTGCGGTGAAACTCCTTCAAATAAGCTCAAATGTTCGCCTTGCTCTGTTCTGTGATGCACGTGTGACTCTCCTGTTCAAACTCGTTTATCAAAATGAACGAATCTTTTTTGTGTCATTTTTGGTTCATTCAACGAACGAAATGAACGAGTTGACTCGGGAAAAGATTCGTTCATATTGATGAACGAGTTCGAACAGGAGAGTCACAAACGCGCGTCACAGAACAGAGCAAGGCGAACATTTGAGCTTATACAAATGAAACTTTTTTTTTAATGAGCGATTCTTTCGCTTGATAAGACCTTTATTCATCGTCTGGTGTCGTTTAAAGCCCTTTGAACAGTTTGCACTGAAAGGACCTTGAACCGAAACTGTCTTTTGGATCTTGAACCGTTTGGACCCAATTTAAGTCCATTATATGGAGAAAATCCTGGAATGTTTTCATCAAAAACCTTCATTTCTCTTCGATTAAAGAAAGAAAGACATGGACATCTTGGATGACATGGGGGTGAGTAAATTATCAGCAAAAGTTTTTTTTTTAAAGTGATAAGTGAACTACTTTTAGTTCGACACATTTTCAAGACATCACAGCCTTCAATATATACTTGAACATATGGAGCTGATGTTTTACGTTTCCATATGATCACAAAATTCTAGTTTCAACATAAGAAAATATTACATTTGAGTGATGCAAGCCTTTAAAAATGATTAAAATCTGAAATGAAGATTTAATATGCATAACAGATGCTTAAAGAAAGGTGTTTACAATAAATGACTGAATGGACACTCTTTGACATTTCTGTATAATTCTCAAAACTACAAAAACAAGTTTTTAAATTGCACATTCTTATAGATGCAAAAGAATATTAGCAGATATCGGTTTACTTTCCAACATAAGAACTGCAACAACTTAATAAATGAATACATTTTTATTTTTCTTGTGCCTTCAATAAAACATCTTTGACATGAGAGAATTAGAAAACAGTTCAGGTGTATTTACAGATCGTTTATGTGTGGCATAAAAATGATTACAGAGAGAAATACCAACAAAATCTATTATGATTTTTTGTAGCGAGACGAGCCACAATAAAAAGTGTGAGTCGTCTGATATTGTCATTTTGGGTTATGAAAGTTTTGCTGATAATTCATGGACCTTAAAACAATTAAAGCAGAGTAAAATCAGTAGCGATATTAACTAGAAATGTAATGCACGTCTGCATCAGACATTAAAAACAAGAGTGGTCCAAAACCAAAGATAAAGAACTACATTTATCTATGATAATATACGTGATGTAAATAATATTGAGTAATTGTTTTTCCAATTATATAAATATTCAGTGATTAATATCAACACAAGCTTTCCCTTTCTTTCCTCAATGTTCAGACTAAATCGATGAAACTTCCCCGAATACTCAAGTGTGTGTGTGTAGTGTAGAAATTCAGCTAAGATTGTATCTGGCTTTAGAGGACAAACCTCTTCAATATTAAAAATGCCCATGAGTTAGAAAAACCCTGCAAAACCGGCACAATAACGGAATGTTTCAGTCTCTCGTGTGAGTTTTCTCTTCCACTGACACTTAAAAACCAACACGCAAAACATAAATGACTATTTCCCGGCTCAAGCTTCGGCTTTTCTGCCTCATTTCCGCAGTCCAGACAATCTTCACCTCAATCTCATCGTGTTTTCCTTCTGCGAGGACAATAATGTGAACGACAGATGTCTCTTCAGCAAAAAGAGTGTGCCGAGCGACAGAACTAAAATAATTTGAAGCTAAAAATGATATTTCCTTTCCCACTCGCTGAAGTGGTGCAGGGACTCCATTATTAAACGAGTTTCTTCTTAGAAAAGCAATTGCATTTCCGAGCATGTCTCTTTCCTGATGGAGAAGCCGGGTCTCTGTTAATTAATCTGTGGTGCTTCATTAGATCTTGTTTTTGAGATGGTTGCATATCATAGATGTTTTCCATTTCTGGAGCTTCTAGAGAGAAGGAAACGGTCACTCTTCTTCATCAAGCACTGCCTGAGGGGAAATCAGAAGAAAGAGCAGGCTGTCAATAGACCATCTAAATCACACATAAATCAACCCTTCTAATTAACATTAGCTGTATGCTAACATTTGGAAGTCACACCGTCAACTAGGGAATCGATACTGATGTTCTAATTTGAGTCCCGATTTGACTCAATGAATATAGATTTAATACAAATCCTATAATTAGAAGTATAACCCTAAAACCGTATTCTGGACAAATGTGGGCAAAATAGTTTTGATTTATTTTTAAAAATACTTCTCTTGATCTGAGCGGTTCAAGACTTGGCTACTTTTCCTAAGTTCGCCTCCTGAACACACACAATTTTTTTTTGACCCTCCTTAATCTTGTATTTGGGTCAAAAAATGGGCACCCATAGAAATGAATGGGAAAAACTGTAATTTAGAGCATTCTAAAATAAGCCAAAATAAGACACCAGGTGACAGCAAAGTCACTTCATCTTTAGGTTTTAGCTCTAAGAACTTATTGGAATGATTTTTAATGTAGTTAAAAAAAAAAAAAAAATTAAACCTAAAAATAAGCATAATTTACATAGAAAATATGGTACTTTTTGAAGTAAATAAATTCAAAAATACCCCCAAAATTAAGAAAAACACCATAAATGGATAGACAAAACTTTATCGAAGACAGTGATATAACATTTATAATAAATAAAAATTAGGATCACACCGGAGTCCTCTGTGCCCACATTTGTCCACAATTACAGGATTAACGGCTAAAGTGAATACAGTTTGAGGTATAAACATAAATTTACAAGTGGTTAATTAATAGAAAGAAATTAAGGGCCACAAGCCTGTATATTAAACTCTTTTTATTTTAGGCACACTTGGGTACATTAAAACAGATCCCAACTCTTGATTTCAAATGCATACAGTGAATAAACAGGATTTTGATGCAAGATGAAAAATGCATTCGGACAAGTCAGAACAGTCGCACGCCTTGATCAAACAGGATCTGGTTATTTTATATTTAAGATGAAATGCATAAAATCTCATTAACATGGAGGCTGCAAGCCGAGGGAAACTAAATCTGGATTTTGGGTGATAGATAAATATGGAAAAATCGATTCGTGGCCATTGAGAAACGATTGAGAATCGGCCATCTAATAAAAAGAATTCATCAAAAAATCATTTTTTTTGCTCAGCCCTAGTACCATCAACTATCGAAACAATTCTCATTATAAATCTGGGAATGTTGCGTTCCCAAATGCAAATTGTAAGCAACTCAAATACACACATAAATGACGGTGCGTCAGTTCACATCACACTTTGTGAAGCAACTGATTCAAAGTTTCAAAAAAGCTTCACGTCTCCCATCAATAGTGTAGTCTATTATATACATAAATGTAAAATGTGACGAACTGTCATTTGGAAAAATGTGTATTTTGAGTCTTACCGTCGTCTCCACTGGTGAGCACCAAAGACTGCAGGATATCCGACAGAGACACGATGCCTTTCACCACTTCCTGCTCATCCACGATCACTAGCCTGTGAACCTGAACATCACACAGATCCCTCAGTACGCCACATATTGTCCACCCAAGTACTCGTGCGCAAGTTAATGAATGCATTATATCAGGATCATATATGAACTTTTCCATTAAGATGGAATGGGATTACTTTTTATAATGATCCTATTAAATATGTCTGTGTTGTCTTAGGACTGCATTATTATGAAAAAGGTAATTGATGATGATTGCTCCTCCTTAATTATTATTAATATTGATGACTAGAAAACAGATAAACACAATGTGTTTGAGGAACAGCATGTCATATTCTGGCTATAAAGACACAACGTGTCAGTCCATGACTTCTGTCTAGTGCGAGTTATCGCAATAATTTAATCTCTTATTTAGATAATATCTGTAATTTATTGTTTATAATCTAAAAACGTCTGATTGGCTCAACACAAATGGGCCTGTGATTGGTTATAATGCACAACACTTCAGTCACTTTTCACATTTACAGCAACAGTGATAATAGACTGTTTAACTGTGCGGGACATCTTGAATTTTTATTACATTTTGGTGGTATGTTTACCCCAAGCTTTTGTTCATTTCCGACCCTGGAGAGTGTGTGTGTATAAACAATTGAATATATATATATATATAAATGTCCAAAGTTTTAGGTCAGTAAGATTTGTTTAAAATACATAACACTTTGATTTAGCAAGGATGCATTTTGATTTCAAATAAATCAATACATTTTCAACTTTCTAAAGTAAAAAAAAAAATCATGGTTTCCACAAAAAAAGTAAAAGCAGCAAAAACTGTTTTCAGCGTCAAAAATAATCAGAAATGTTTCTGGATCATGTGACCCTGAAGACTTGAGTAATGATGCTGAAAACTCAGCTTTAATCACAGGAATAAATCGCATTAACAATATATTAAAATAATAGTAATTTGAAATTGCAATAATGAGAGACTAAGAGTCTTTCAAAAATCTTACTGACCCAATCTTTTGACCGGTATATATGCAATGATGAGCAAAAGGCTGAGATTAATTGCCATCATGTCACATGTTTCCCTCACCTCGGCCTCCACCAGTCGGTTAATAATGGCCTCGAGGGTCTCGCTGGCCCGACAGGTCAACACACCCTCGAAATACTGCGAGCGATGCTGGAGGGCTTTAGTCACGGTGATGTCCAGGTTATTATACGTCTTCTCCGCTGCCAGATTCTGTGTGAAAAACACATAAGAAAAACACATTGAGGCAAGCACACACACACAGAGAGATACAACAGTGTATAAACTCGCATGTGTCATTAATTTAGAAATCATTGTCATTGTGTGATGGGTTTTTAAAAATATTTTACTTTCAGATTTTAAATTAAATACATAATGTTGAATATATATATATATTTACTCTATATCAGATGTTGAAAATATATATACTCTCAGAACCAGAGGCTTTAACCCTTTAGCTGTCACCCCCCTTTTTGAGAATGGGAGGTTAAAATGCACAATTCAAACTTAAATGGTTGTAATTCAAAAATGCCCAAGTTTGGTCTTGTTTTAAAGAAAACACTCAGCAGATTATTGCTGAACTGAAAACACTTAAAAAAAATGAACGTATGAAAAGGTTATTGAAGTTTAAATATATACATTTACTGTATATATTTTATATAAAATACATATTTTACTAAATATTTTTTATTCTACAATTACTATAAAATCAAAGCCATAAATCTAACCAAGTTGTGTTCCAAATTTGAAGTTGAAATCACAAAAATTGTTGTTCACATGAGATTTTCTTTGGGCGTAGTACCAAAAATAGCCACTGGGTGCCATTGAATTCCACTGAATTTAGTTGTATATATTCTGCCTTAACAAATTACTACATTTCTGTCCAAATATCAATTCTGTGAACACGTTTACATACATAATGTCCACTGTTCTAGATTCAAACAAGAGATATAAACACACTTACTATAACATCAAACTTGGAATAGATGTCAATCACATGTCCTGTCGGCATAAATGAGAGGGAGACACAATGATCAAGTTAGAGGGGAAGGAAAAAACTAAATCACACATGCAATTTATAAAAAATACAGTATATTTATTACCATTTTCATCCACCACAGGGAGAGCGGACACTCTCTGATCCACGAAGATGCCCAGCGCGGAGTAGAGCGGCGTATCGGCGTGAACCACTGCGATGTTGTGAAACGTCCCGATGTTCGACTCCTCCAGCGTTTGAGACAGGAAAGCAGGTTTGGGGATTTCAGATATCTGGGAGAGAAAATTAGCATCATCAGAAACAGGAAGTTGTACTAGATGAGTAAAGAGGAAATTTAGCAGTAGTTGCAGCCTCCAGTAGTTGTGTCACAATTCCAGTTGTGACACAATTACAGCTCAGCTCTGTGACGGGGTTAGCAAACAAATTAATGCCTGGGCTTAAAGGAGTAGTTCATTTAAAAAAAAAAAACTTTTGCTGATAATTTACTCACCCCCATGTCATCCAAGATGTCCATGTCTTTCTTTCTTCAGTCGAAAAGAAATTAAGGTTTTTGATTAAAACATTCCAGGATTTTTCTCCATATAATGGACTTCAAATGGGGACCAAACGGTTCAAGGTCCAAAAGAGAGTTTCAGTGCAAACTGTTCAAAGGGCTTTAAATCGACTCCAGACGATGAATATGGGTCTTATCAGGCGAAACGATCGGCCATTTAAAAAAAAAAATAAAGTTTAAGCAAGGCGAGCATTTGAGCTTATAAAACGTACTTTTTTTTTTTTTTTCAAATGAGCGATCGTTTCGCTTGATAAGACCCTTATTCGTCGTGGTGTCGTTTAAAGCCCTTTGAACAGTTTGCACTGGAGAAAAATCCTGGAATGTTTTCATCAAAAACCTTAATTTCTTTTCGACTGAAGAAAGAAAGACATGGACATCTTGGATGACATGGGGGTGAGTAAATTATCAGCAAAAGTTTTTTTTAAAGTGAACTACTCCTTTAACTTCAAGCGTCACGGGTGAGCGATTATTAGAACTTACAAAGAGTTTCAGGAATTTGAGGATCCTCTTGTGTGTCAGGATGTAGAGTGTGTTTCCCGTTAGAGGATCAATCACGGGTAATCTGTGAATCTTATGCTTCAGTAGAGATGAAACTGCATCATAAAGGCTGAGAGAGAAAAAAAAACCCATCAGACATCTCTCTGTCAAAACCATTCAATCTGCCTGGACCAATTACAACTCTTACCTGGCATTGGGCGATATGCTCACGAGAGGCTTGAAGGAATCTTGCAAGTAGACCTCTATAAGAAAAGAACAACAGATCAGTCATGGGCTCACACACCCGAGCATCGACATCATGAACACGTCAACATTATTCCCACCTCTCCATGTCTCTATTTTGTGCTCTTCTAGCTCATATATCTGGACCTAAAATTAAAAAGAATGCATGAAATTGTTGAAAATATCTCAAAATAAACTTAAATGGGAGAATAACAGTTTTAACATGAGCAGGAGGAGAGAAATTTACCAGAGGAGACTTGTAATAGCGATGAAGTATATTGATGAAATCTGTGATGGTCAGCATACCTACGATAGCAAAAAGAGTATGAAAGATGATGTGCATAAGTTGAATCAGAACTACTTTTAAACTGTTGTTACTACTGTGTAGGGCTGGTCCGAATACCACTTTTTGAGCTTCGACGCGTCGGTAGAAATGAACATTGAATATTCGAAGCTTCGGAATCTCTATATGGTGCAATATAGATAGACAGGCGAGACGCGAGCACGTTCAGAATTAATAAACTTTTAATAAACTACAGAAGAGCAAAGTACGAGGAGAGTATCTGCAGAACTTATGATCTGAGAACGGACACTGCAAAACACACACACACACACAGGTCTGTTAACTTATAACTCACTAACAAATCACTGACAAAGTAGGATAGATGTAAATAAAGAAGCGGCGCGCCTCACGCTTGCAGGGATTATATGCTCCGAGAACGGACACTGCACTAGTGATATAAAACACACACACGCGCATACAGGTCTTTAACTTAACCAATATTTTAATAAGGTACAGTCTTCTCACTGACAAAGTAGGGTAGATTTAAATAAATAAAAACGAAATTTAAATGAATAAAAACGAAATTTAAATAAATAAAACTAAATTTAAATAAATAAAACATACATTTAAATGAATAAAACTAAATTTAAATAAATAAAACATAAAACATAAAAACTAAATTTAAATGAATAAAAACTAAATTTAAATAAATAAAACATAAAAACGAAATTTAAATTAGTAAAAATGAAATTTAAATAAATAAAACATAAAAATGAAATTTAAATGAATAAAAATTAAATTTAAATAAATAAAACAAAAAAACGAAATTTAAATAAATAAAACATAAATACGAAATTTAAATGAATAAAAATTACATTTAAATAAATAAAACATAAATATGAAATTTAAATGAATAAAAACGAAATTTAAATAAATAAAAACGATAATAATAACAAAAACCTTAAATATAGAAAAAAAAATAATTTAAATAAAGAAAAAGAAAAATTTTGTTTCTATTATTCTATTTTCCACAATGTCAAAACAACGCAGCTTAACCCAAAATACAAGTGTCCACACAAACTGGAGAATACTCCCGTTGCAGGAACACTTTTAGTAGTCCTCGAAGAAGCAAATATAGTTATTAAGTAGCTATAGCGAAGCGCGAATAAGAACCGTTTTGAGTGCGATGTCAGGTGTGCAAAAAAAAGGAAAAAAAAAAATTTGAATGTCACATTTCATCACAAATCGAATACCAACCCTCCGACGAATATTCTGGTCCAGCCCTACTACTGTGCATTAATTATTTAATTGCAAGTACTCTTTAGCATAATAACAAAATGCTCTATTTCCTTCTATATAGGAAAACAAATTTTATTGAAAGCACATTCTACCTGCAGTGATTTTTTTCGTCCCTAAAATGTGTTGCATTATGCAAATTAAATATATTATGAAAGCCTTTTAATGCCATCAATCAATCACAATTTTGAAACTTCCAAAAACACGTGCTTACCAACAAAGCATTGCTTCTTGCTGTCCCAGAGAGGTGCTGCTCTCACCCCATTAGACACCAGAGCAAAGAACGCCTTCTTCACCTGGAAACCATACAAACACAAATTAACCAGCCTGCACTCGGACGGTTTAAAATGTCATCAATGTTGACACGGATTACAGAGCAAACAAATCCAACCTCTAAAGTCAACACGAAATCAATACTGACCCCATTTCTTAATGCATGTACCTATTGATAATTCAGTGGTGCACATTATTCCAAATATTGTGTTGTTATATATAATTATTATAATATTTTATCAAAAAGTTCTTCCTCTTAAAGAACAGAGCTTATACTGATAACATTTATAAATAGACAGGGCTTTAGTTTACTTAGGACATTTAAGTAGCTTTTATAACATGCCTTAGACAGACGCATTACTGGTGTGCATCTTATTGAGACACTGATATACTTTTAGATATGCTAGTATAAATTGCTCAAACATGCATTTTAGTGTGGGATTATCTTAGAGTCTAGTCTGTGAAACGGGGACGATGTCAAACAGCCAAAAGGCTTTTTAGGCATAGTGTAATAAATGCACATTTAATCTGGCTGTGTACTGGTATGGAATGGCTACTTAACATATCTAACTAATGATGGGTAAAATCTTGTGCTGCCCAACATTTGTCTTGTTTCATACAGAAATGTGTCAGTAAATTGGTTGTAAGCAAAGTTGTATATTGAACATTTGTCTTCAGAGTGCCCACCTGGAGAGAAGTGTCAAACACCACTAACTTTGAGCTGGTGGGCACCAGGTCATAGCAGCGGTGGGACTTCATGAAGCGGGTGTACACATTATACTCAGGATCTGCTTTGATAGAGAGAGGAAAATAAAAAAGGGATAATTCACAATTTTATTGTTTGAAAACATGAACAAGCATTAAAAATATGAGAGAAAAGGTGTCACTGGATCATATTTCTGTTGTCAATTTAGTTTCAGATTTCACTGCAAACAGAGAAGTCAAACCCCTGCTCGGCTCTCGCGCATGAGCTGCAGGTGATCGCAGGAATACAGTCTCATTTTTATTTATTCACACTCTTACCCTCTGTGTGCGCCTCCTTTTTACCATCCAACTCATCTAGAACAGCAGGAACCTGAAAAACAGATTGTAAACATTCAAAACTTTTGGTTTTCCAAAATGTGGAAATGATCATAAATGTGATCGTTCTTCTGATGAGTTCTCGCTGATTAACAATGATCTGAATTAGAGTTGTTATACTAAACTAAGCAAAAGGCTACAATGTGTCAGTAAAACACACATTAGCCAGATAGTTAATGGGAGAACAACTTTATATTGCAGGTTCTTACACATTAATAAACTGTTGTTTTTAAAGCTCTGTTCCTCCATGATCTAGTTCACTACTTTGCTTGTTATTAACTCTACTAACCAATAACTGAGAAAGCTGTCAGATATCACTGGAAACATGACGAATTACTAGGCTGAACATTTTGTTAAAATGTTATGTAAAATACAGTACTAACACCAACAAGAGCAAACAAAAGCAGCACTAGTGTAAAGAGTAACAGAAAACTAACATTGTACTAGAGTCTGAGTGACTATTGTTATTGCAGTAAACTAACAAAGTACTAGAGAGAAACAGTAAACTTGTTAACTGTACAAGTGTAACATTACAGTAAACGTGTTAACATGATACTAGTGTAACAGCAGTAAACGGTGTTAACAGGAGTATATGTGTTAACTTAGTACTAGTGTAAGAGCAGTAAATGTGTTAACAGGAGTATACGTGTTAACTTAGTACTAGTGTAAGAGCAGTAAATGTGTTAACAGGAGTATACGTGTTAACTTAGTACTAGTGTAAGAGCAGTAAATGTGTTAATAACATGGTACTAGTGTAACAATAGTGTAAGAACAGTAAACGTGTAAACATGGTACTAGTGTAACAACAGTAAACATGTTAACAGGAGTATATGTGTTAACTTAGTACTAGTGTAAGAGCAGTAAATGTGTTAATAACATGGTACTAGTGTAACAATAGT
The DNA here is from genome assembly GCA_030378365.1 of Hybognathus amarus. Lineage (NCBI taxonomy): Eukaryota > Metazoa > Chordata > Actinopteri > Cypriniformes > Leuciscidae > Hybognathus > Hybognathus amarus. Next base: position 134,655 of record JAQIUQ010001262.1, on the reverse strand, counting down.
GTAAGAACAGTAAACGTGTAAACATGGTACTAGTGTAACAACAGTAAACATGTTAACAGGAGTATATGTGTTAACTTAGTACTAGTGTAACAGCAGTAAATGTGTTAATAACATGGTACTAGTGTAACAATAGTGTAAGAACAGTAAACGTGTAAACATGGTACTAGTGTAACAACAGTAAACATGTTAACAGGAGTATATGTGTTAACTTAGTACTAGTGTAAGAGCAGTAAATGTGTTAATAACATGGTACTAGTGTAACAATAGTGTAAGAACAGTAAACGTGAACATAGTACTAGTGTAACAACAGTAAACATGTTAGGAGTATATGTGTTAACTTAGTACTAATGTAACAGCAGTAAATGTGTGGTTACACTTTATTTTAATGTGTCATTGTTACACTGTAATTATACATTTAAGTACTGAGTAATATTAAGTAACTACATGTACTTACTAAAGGGTTAGGATTAGGGTTGAGGGTTAGTTGCATGTAATTATGCATAATTTATAGTTATTACTATAGTAATTACATGTAACATATGTAACAATGACGCATTAAAATAAAGTGTTACCATTAATACCATGGTACTAGTGTAACAATAGTGTAAGAACAGTCAGTAAACATGTAAACAAACACAATTATTACAGTGTAACAACAGTAGACGTGTTAACATAGTTATAGTATAACAACAGTAACTTAAACGTGTAATTGTAAGTTAGTGAACTAGCAGCACAGAACTAAACTTGACCGCAGGATAAATGTTACTGGCTTCATATGAATAAGAAATAATCTACTACACAGGACTACTGTAATAACAGGCAAACTACTAGGTAATTAGGTGCAACCTCAACACTTTAACAGATATTAGACATTTTTGAATATCGTTACACCATTGAACAAACCCGCTGTTGGTTTAACTGTCTCTCGGCGTCATTCAAGGAGACTGAATCAGTCAGATCAACTCTTTCTCCTTAACTGATCGATCTCACAGTACTTACACACTCCATGATCCATTCACAGCGTAGAGACACTTAATGGTTTCCACTTCGATCTCTGAATGCGAAAATGTAGTTTAGTTCGGTAGCTGAACTGGTGTTTAATGTTTCCGGTGCCGCTGCGGCTCGCTCACAACAGGATGAAGAAGACCACTCCTCCTGAGGCCGCGACCGGATGTGACGATACACACGTGTGCGCGTTCTCCTTCATCACAATGGTACATAATAATGTATTAATCCTGCTAATAATAAACTGGTTGTAAAGTATGGTTTCAGAAATATGATTGACATAACATCATTGCAAAATAATTATGATTAGGACAAGTAAAATAAAAACCTATTAACCTATAAAAAAACGTCTTGACCACTGTAGTGACAGATAAACATTGTTCTAAGATTTGTATTTATTTGATTTAATTGGGCTCTTATTCTCAACAAAAATACAGTAATATCATTAAAATTTAAAACGAAATACATTCTATTTGAATATATTGTAAAATGTGATTTATTCCTGTAATCAAAGCTGAATTACTCCAGTCTTCAGTGTCACAAGCGATCAAGTGAAGGTGAATGGATTAAAAACAGCCGTTTTAATTTTATTAATGAAAAAAAAAGGCAATCCATCATGAAAACAGTCCACAGGAGAAAATCAACGCAACAGCTTTTCCAAAGGGAAGATAATACTGGGAGAACTAAACTGAGGGCTTAAATACAGAAAACCAACTAACGTTAAACCAGAAACAGGTGCACAAAGTAATCAGTAACCATGGCAACAAGTAATGTATGAGAACAGGAGCAGGGAAAACCAAATCTAGGGTACGTTTACAAGACAATGATGCACTGAAACGGAAATGTTTTTCCTTTGCTTTTTTAAAAAAGTTTAATCCGCGAAAATGACTAAAAACGCCGTATTCTGCTGCCAGGCCAGAAGATGGCGATGTCACTTCAGACTGAACACGTAATACACGTGCATGGCGTCACCATTTTCACAAATTTGCATTTTTTTCGTATTCACAGAGATGATAAAGGTGTAGTTTTATTAAACTGGCATTTTTGAAACCCGTTTTCAAAAATGTTCCTTTTCAGGCTCCCAAAACACCATTTTTAATTTGAAAATGGTGTCGTGTAAACAGCCTCTAAAACACAATACAACTAAACCAAACCCTTACATAATCTGATTGATCACATTCTGATTCAAGATTACGAGGAACATGAATTTAACCATTAATGATTTGCATCGATAAATACTGCAATATTCCATTAAAAATAAGAAGGTCTATTTTGATTTCATGGTGACTTGTTTTCACTCTTTCTCTTGCAAAGATGAGAAAGTATGTAATGTAAGAGATTGGCGTGTGAAACAGAGGCCTTAACACTCATTCGCACCGCAGCATCTCAATGGGAACCTGTAAATGATCATGTCAAAATATTCTGCTGTAAATGAAAGCTTACAGTCAAAACTGCAGGGCGCATTTTCAGAATAGAGAAAATATTTTCATTTAATTTTTCAAGATGTTTTGGTGCAGTGTTGGTGTTCAAACAACATTAGACATCACTGACATTGTCGCTTTAATTGAATAGAGTAAAAAATATAGATGGGAGTGAATAATGACAGAATTATCATTTTTGGTTGAACTATCCCTTTAAATCTTTGTTCTTCTGCCTGTAGTTCTGTTCGCTGCCTCTAGATGGGAGTGTCGCATCAGCCGAATCCCTCAGTTCTTATAAACTGCACGTGTTTCACATGAGATTCATGTATTTATGAGTGAAACTAAATGTGTGGGATGGAAAAGCGATTGAACAAAAAACACTCAGCAGAAGTGCAAAATAAACGTCTCGGTATCGAGGAATTACTGTAGGTGAGTCGGTTTAACATGTTGAGAGGTGTTTGTGTGAATCTGCTTTTATTTGACTCAATATGTGTCGACACCATCAGATAATGAAATAATATGTTATAGCAAGTAGTTTATACTGTCGCATCTATATTTTTATAAGTTGTAAATTGAAAATTATAAAGCAATTAGCCTATATAAAAGACTAACAGGATGGAAAGTGTTGTTGAGGACACAGAAAAAAAAACTAGAAATTGATGTTTGAAAAGGTGAACAGTAAAGAATATGAAGTGAAAAAAATATTAAGATAAATATAAATATTTTTTACTGCAACACCCAAAGATAACAATGGATGGAAAGTGATAACAACACCCAAAGATAACAATGGATTCCTCATTAGGAATACTATCACAAATGTGTTTTTTATAGATAGATTAGTTCAGTTGATTCTCTCTATCAATATCAAACAGAAACCACGTTTACATCTACTACATGTTCCTGTATATTAAAAAGGTGGAAGCTCAATTTAATTTCTGTATCATGAACATGCTTTATTGTAATAAAATGGTGCCATATTAGTATGCAGGGAATTGTTTAACATATCAAAAAATTAATTTACACTGGTAATTTGAATTCAACTTTCTCTAATACAGGATAAGTAGGACAGGTCAGTGGAGGATGCTTTGTTCATTCTTAAATTACTCTATTGTGAAACTGAAAGCAATTAAAATGAAAAAAAATGTTTTCCGTCCTTCACCGTCAGTCAGTGACACTGCAGCTGGGAGGACGAGACAATAATTCAACAAGAAATGAACAGCGTGGAACCCGTCAAGGTCATATTTCATCCCAAAATCGATAAAATCAGATTATTTATATTTTGCTTTAAAATAATTCTCATTACAGTAACGTAAAGTAGTGTAAATCTCATTATTTATTACATCATACATGGTTTATACATATCAGCATTTGTTTTAATATGTACTAATTGAAATAAAGTAGTATAGTATTTTTTATCTAAATTATTATAGCCTTAGCATTTACATGGAGCTCCAAAGCACTTGCAAGAATATGATCATAGTGCCATGTCCACAAAAACATGGTAATACCATGGCAAAGAAGTGGATCCGAGTCTTGTCATACAAAGAAATGATGAACACATGCAAATACAAGGGAACAAGCAAAATATTAATAATTGAGTATGTTGTAGTCAATGCATGTTGTGAGCTTTTTTCATAATAAAATAAAACCGCTGTAGTTTGCCTTTTTTGCCAAATAATTTTGTCAGATAAATATCTTAACCAAGTTTAGTGTGTTGTGCTTCCCTCATATTTCAAATATTTTCCACATGGTTTAATCAACCTTGACTCAAAACAAACACGTTGCTAATCTGAACGATTACATTGTACTTTTAGGAATTTCAAAGAATAACAGTTTTACTATGGTAGGCCTACATGTAAAAAAGCAACAACAAACACAAATAGGTAAAAGTAACTCATACACATGCATTTTGTGTGTTATGTAGTCACACACACACACACACACAGCCATCAGCTGAATGTCATCACAGCACAGCCCGTGTGAGAGTGGAGCCAGCGGCAGAAGCCAACAATTAATTTCTGGAAAAAGTGCTCTTTTAATTAAACAAATGGTCCTGAAAAATGGAGAGCGAGAACTAGTGTCAGAATTCCCACATGTGGAGGAGTTCATTACTGTTCACAGAGCCTGGTGTTCAACCCACCTACTTACACACACACACAACACACACACACAAGAGGTGTTTTACTCTGTTTAGACCATTAACGGGACAGTGGAAGTCACAGTGAGACAGTCATTTACTGACTTTAACATAAATAAAAACACATTTGCAGTACATCGTACACCACATCATATGCTTTATTATACTGTATTATAATTGTATTATTATTTTACTAATAGAATTTTAATATTTTAAATCATATTATTTTTATTCATTTTTGTCATATCTCTGGGTGTTGCAGCAACTCAATTTTACCTACTATATACGACTTTTCCAGGAAAGCAATTCGGACAGTTTTATCCATTTCTTGTTGTATTTACACTTAAAACCAAATAATAATCTTACATAACATGCAGAAATCCAACATGTCAATAAATATTTAGAATTAATAATGAAGTAAATAAAATAAAAAATGAATGCATTTTGAAGTATCCAAATATTTTTAAGGGAACGCTGTAATATTATATTTATATTGCAAATAATAAGAAAGCATATTTATTTAAATAAAAATGAAACATATTTTCCTACCTTTAAGAATGTATGCATTGTGATAATAATTCCCTATATTTATTAATATTTTTTAATTAGTTCAGATTTTTATTTATTTCTTTGCTTTTGTCATTTTTATTAGTTTAAGTACTTTTGGCTTTTTTAATTTAAGTTTTGCTCATTTTCCAATTTCTTTTTTTAAATTTCAGTTACTAGTTGCCAAGCTAGTGCTAATTATTAAGTTTTTTAAGTTTAAGGTTTTTTATATAACACTTATAGTGTTATTTTAAGTTTGATTACAACTGAACTGATTTTTATAGTCTTAGCTCAGTGTCCTTTCATAACGCTTCTCTCACATTAGCAGCGTGAGGCCTAAGGCTTTGTCACATTTCTGTCTGCCACTGCCACAAATACACACACACACAACACACAAACGTTGTGCATTTATGTTTTATGGGGACTTTCCAGAGCCATAATGATTTTTATACTGTAAAAACAGTAACTGTGTATTCTCTCCCCTTACACTAAACCGACCCCCTATGCGCATTACACACAACTTTCTGCATTTTTACATTTTCAGGGCTCCAGACTAACTTTTCCACTGGTTGCACTGGTGCTGCCAACTTTCTCAGATGGTTGCACCTTTTTTTTTTTTTTTTTTTTGCTACATGCCATGAGATTAATCAATGCATGCTGATGAATAGTGGTTTTAATGGACCAAAGCTGGCAAAGGCTTTCTGGGTTGCAGCATAAACATCTGTAATATACGGTATTAATTATCATTGCCAAATTTTAGGATTTTCATGGATTTTGGATAGTAATTTAAATTTGTTATTTTTTTAAATCTATTTACATTTTAATCAATTTCTATCTGTCTGTCTGTCATCTTTCTATCAGCTGTCATCTTTCTATCTTTTAAAAATCATTAAACATTTAAGTGTATGCATTACATTTTAAAAGATTAGAGTATTAAAATAATACAAATACTATACAAATACAATACTAATACAAATTTTTCGTTATTAAAGTTTTAAGTTTAAAATCTCACACTCCTTGCCTTCTGCATTTTATAGGCTAATAATTTCATTTTACTCAGTCGAGCGATAACTCTCATCTAACGTAGAAATGGGCACGCTGTTTCGTGAGACATTTTCATTTTAATGAAATTTTCATTTTAAGCGTAATTGGCGCGTCTTCACCATCAGTGTGCAATGCGCGTGACGTCTACGTTCGTCTATGGCGAGTCACGCAGGCACTGGGCAACTCCGTATCCGGAGTCTGACCCCGGGATAAAATAGTCAGAAATCCAAATATAAACACTTATTATAGGCGCAGCTGCACCAAATATCGCACATTTGCGACCATGTAAAATTTTAACTCGCACATTCTCAAAAAATGGTCACATATGCGACCAATTTGGTTGCAGTCTGGAACCCTGATTTTTTTTAAAAAAAAAACGTAACAATTTTTTTATACCAGATTTACAATTTAGGACTTCCCTAAAGGGAGGTTTTTGGAGATTTTGTCAGGTTTTGGTCACTTCTGGGTAAAAATTTGTCACCAAAATATAGTTAAGTAGGTAGCACACAGACACACATGTTGTGTATTCATGTTTTATGGGGACTTTCAGACAATGTTATACTGTACATATATTTATACCCCTTACACTAAACCTACCCATCACACAAAACTTTCTGCATTTTTACATTTTCAAAAAACATAACTTAGTCTGATTTATAAGCTGTTTTTAAGATGTCCTCACAAGGACACTTTGCGGCATCCCCATAATGTAGGGTTTACCAGGATCACATACACGCACACCAAACGAAACTATCCAGCACACACTGTATAGCTGCGCAGTGCTAATGTTAGCATGTTTTGGCGCGCGCGGAACTGAAGCTGCTGGCCGTGTGAAGGCGTTGTTTGCGGCCGCTTCTTCACTGCGAGCAGCTGTGACTGCGAGTGAAGAAGAAGATGCTCAGCTTTCACACAGCCTGGAGCTCATCAGAGAGGAAGACTGCGATGTCAGACAAGCCTTCATCACGCCACCGCCCGCCAGCGGTCCTCGGCTCGCGAGTAAGAATAGCAGAAGTCATGTCGCATCAGACGCAAGCGCGCGGCGTGTTCGGGGGCTGTTTCGGCGCGCTCTCCCCTCCTGCAGTGATTATCTGCGGCCGTCTGCATGCTGTCACGTCGCGTGGGAAGCTTTGGCCCTCAGGTTGACATAATCCCGCCGAAGGGGCCCCAGCGCGGACCCTTTATTAAAGTGATTCTGTTACAGCATCACAGCTGGGCTTTTCCCCGCGGACTGTGTGCTTATTGTGCACTGGAGACATCTCTTCTTGTTTCATATCTGTGTCGTTTGGAAAAAGGTGTTTTAGGTTTATCGACTAAATGAAAGTAAAAATACACCTATGTGCATTTTCAGGACGACGGCATGATACATTTATGGGCACATAGGAGCATTGCGTGTAGAAAAACAACCAAGTGTGATGCATAGAGCTCATATTGCAAAACCATAAGCCCATGTATCCTAGTCAATACAGTTTGCATGGGGTTGTCAAGATTTTTGTTTGTTAAAGATGTCTTATGCTCACAGAGATTGGATTTATTTGATAAATACAGTAAAATACAGTAAACTGGTTTTCATTTTAATCATGCTAAATTTTCAGGAATTACTCGTTTTCAGGATTCTTTGATGAAAGAGAACAGTATTAGTTTAACAGAAACCATATGTAACATTGTAACTCTTCACTGTCAGTTTTGATAAATTTAATGCTTATTTATTAATTTATACTCTCTCTCACACACACACACATATATGTGTATATATATATATATATATATATATATATATATATATATATATATATATATATATATATATATGAAGAGTTCAGATGCAAAGCCTCAAATGCCATTTGAAATTTTCTTCTAAAATGACCATTTTATCAAGCTTGTATATTTAAGTTCAGTAATTTCACTTAAATGACAATTAATAGGTAATCTTCATTGCCATTTAAAGTGAAATTACTGAACTTAAATATACAAGCTTGATAAAAATGATCATTTTAGAAGAAAATTTCAAATGGCATTTAGAGGCTTTTGCATCTGAACTCTTCATATATATATATATATATATATATATATATATATATATAGGGCCCTATAAAATCCGTTTTATTTTTTCCCAAATTCCATTTTATTTTTTCCCAAATTCCGTTTTTTCCGTTTTAAATTTAGCAAATTCATTTTTTTCCGTTTTAATTTTTGCGGAATTCATTTTTTTTTTACCCTTTACTGTTATTTTAGTTATAAAAAGAGTGTGCTTTTTATTCCGTGATCACAGAAATTATAGGGCCCTATATATATATATATATATATATATATATATATATATGCATGCTGACCATAAGTATATGTAGTCAAAACAGGAATCGAAAACAATTATTTTAAGATTTATGCAATTAGTTATAACAACTTATTATTTGTTGCAATAACCTAAATATCTAAGCTAACTAGAACTAATCTAAAGTTAATCTTAAAGCTGCAGTCTGCGCTTTTCCTTTTCCCATCTCTGTTTGAAATCTGCAATTGCAGTCATTCGTCAGAATTAATAGGAGATCCATAGCCGTTTCAAAGTTGGACAGGCTTAAATCCGATCTTTCATATCGAATTATTATTCACGATGAGATGGACACTTTCTGATTGTATAGCCATAGTGATTCTGCAGCCTGTTTGACACGTGTCGGCTCTTTATGTCGCATCTGTCCTATTTCTTCTCCCAAGGATCTATATAAGAACTTTTTGATGGGAAAAAAAGATTTACTTTCAATTAAAAAGCTTTGATTGGAAAAAAAAGACCATTTCTAGAAATTTCATTCTTCATCAAGAATCCAATTACCGTGTGAAAGGGAAAAGTGTAAAGAGTTTTTATTGAATGTAGTTGGTAATGATGGTACTTCGAATGTAATAACTCAGCCAATTAGCCGTTTTCATTTGATTTAGACTGACTTTATGATCTCTCAATATCAATTACACGGAAAGCTTTCAAAGCTTTTCTTCACCGTGAGACGGGCAGAGGAGAGTCTCAATTAATGCATTCCAACCAGTTTTCATTTGCGGGTTAATTACCAATTCACAGTTTCTAGGTCAAGCACACAATGTCTACTGTCAAACAAAGTGACTCTTCGACTATTTTTATGTTTAACAAAAAAATATGAATAGCCAATCTTGTACAATGCTATTATTATTATTCAAATTAACAAGTTTTACAGAATGTATACACTCCACACCACCACCACATTTATGCTTGATTTATTGTCTGTCATATGGCTTGCATTATTTCTTGTATCTTTACTGTCAAATGTTTTGCACATTACATATGTGCATCAGTATATTTCAGTTTTCTTCTTTCAGATCACATGAGCAGTCAAAAGATTAGTCAGCGGATATGATTGATTGATTGACAGCTGTCGGTTAATGTCAGCAAGTCTATTTAGTGCTGAATAGAGCTGAATATTCAGCGTTTCAACTTACAATAATGCAGAATTTCTTCATTTTCATTTACAAATCTAATCTACAGTTGCCCTTCTAAAGCATTTGAGTACTCCGGATATCGTCTGTTTCCTGTGATCCAGGATTATTTAAAAAGAAAAACTAAAACCACACTGTAAAAATAAATATGCTTTATCTAATCAATAGAATTGTGGCAACAGATTACAATCAATATTATTAATTACATTTAACAAATTAGAATTGAGTAATAATTAATCAAATTATTCCTTAAAAGTTAACCAATTAAAATGAGTGAAGTTTACATCAAACAATTTAACAAAAATAACTCACTAACAGACAGACGTCAAAAATTAATTAAGAACTCTTTATTTTACATTGTGAACATTGAAGACACCTGATGTTAACAAGCAGAATCACTGAAGCAGAAAAAAACATCATTTTAAAACAAACACCGATCACCATAATGGTGACTTCAGTTTATGTTTTTTGTTGCCTTGTCTGGTCGTAGATGTTGAGATGAGAGGTTTTGTGGGATATGGATCTTTTCTACCTCATCTATATACGGAGTTGGGTCTGGGAAAACAGTGTTCAAAGACCAGCTCCATGATGTCATGACATAATCTGTAATGACAGAAAATAACTTCCATAAACTATTTTGCTTAAGTTTGTTCTATTGCACTGCCATTTCTAGTGTCATTTGGTTTTAATTTTGTTGGTTCAATTGTTATTACTCTGCATGAAAAAGTCATTATGTTACAAATAAAACTTTTTTTAATTGCTATTAAAAAGTGATTTGATAAATTGAAATCAGGTTAAAACACTTTAACACACATATAGATTAATAGTCCCTAAAGGACTTACTCAGGGTTGCTGGTGTTTTGATGGGCTTAGAAGTTATTTCTCCCTGATTTCTCCCTTGCTCTTCCATGTGTGGTAGTAGCTTGCAGACGGTCAGAATTTTCATTGAAGTGCAATTCCCGCCAGGTACAGCCTAAAAGAATAAAACAAAATATATATATATTTTTTTATTATTAAAAAAATTTTTTTATATATATATATATATATATATATATATATACACTACCGGTCAAAAGTTTCAGGGTCGGTAAGATTTTTTTATGTTTTTAAAACAAGTCTCTTCTGCTCACCAAGGCTGCAATTTTTTGATAAAAAATACACAAAAAACAGTAATATTGTAAAATATATTATGACAATTTAAAATGACTTTTTTATGTTAATATATATTAAAATGTAATTTATTCCTCTGAAAAAATAGCTGAATTTTAAGCATCATTACTCCAGTCTTCAGTGTCACATGATCCTTCACAAATCATTTATTTAATTAGAATCTTTTCTAACATTATAAATGTCTTTACTGTAACTTTTGATCAATGTAACTGATCCTTGATGAATAGAAGTATTGATTTCTTATTTATTTCCCCCAAAAATAAAATACAAATTCTTACTTTTTAAAGGGTAGTGTTTAATGTAACAAAAGCTTTCCATTTCAGATAAAAGCTGTTCTTTTGAACTTTCTATTCATCAAAGAATCCTGAAACAAAAATGTAAAAAAACTGTAAAATGTAAAATACATGTTTTTGAGCATAAAATCATCATATCAGAGTGATTTGTGAAGGATCATGTGACACTGAAGACTGGAGTAATGATGCTGAAAATTCTAGCTTTTTTCAGAGGTATAAATTACATTTTAATATATATTAACATAAAAAAGTCATTTTAAATTGTCATAATATTTCACAATATTACTGTGTTTTTGTGTATTTTTTATCAAAAACTTGCAGCCTTGATGAGCAGAAGAGACTTGCTTTTAAAAACATAAAAAATCTTACCGACCCTAAACTTTTGACCGGTAGTGTATATGTGTGTGTATATATATATATATATATATATATATATATATATATATATATATATATATATATATATATATATATATATATAAGTTAAAAACAAACAAACATAATACATTTAAAGGATATGTGAAAACACTCAGAATACAAACATTGAACAAAATAAAAACACAAATGCAGTGCCCCTCTGGTATGGGTGTTGATTAGGACATTTAGTGCAGGTAGAATGAAATATTCATTGAAACAGTTTTTCCTGGCATGGTTAACTTTGGAGTGTTTTCTGAGGTTTTAGGGTAATTTTGCTCGCCGGAATTTAATATTATTGTGAGTTTTGTGTTTCAGAGTGAAAAAAAAAGTAATTCAAAAAGTGAAGTGAGCGATCAGAACACCTTCACAATATATTTTACCTGCACAGCATTCCAAGGAAAGGAGTAGTGATTGGTTTTTGGGGCAAAGAGCAGGATGACGCTGTGGAAAGCTTCAACACCTGAAGTCTGCAAGTGGGGACTGAGTTTTTCGACATCCTTGAGAATCCTCTTGGATGTAAGCAAGTTTTCCAGCTGGCAGAATGCAGGTGTAGCTAAAACGAATATAGATTAAATGAATAGCTTACATAATTTAAATAAAAGTTGATAAAATCATCACCTGGTTTTAACCAGTCTTTTCTATCCAGTGTAGTTTGCAGTGGATGTAAACACTGGGGGAATGCAGGATCATCATGTGTGTGAATGTCTAGCACATGGTTAAGGATGGAGGTCCACTTCGCTACTCTTTCCCGGGGGTTGTTGAGGATGCAGCTGTCCAGTAGATATGATTCTTTATACTGCGAAGCCATTTGCTCAGTTGTGTGCAATCTTTTTTTTAGCTACCTTTACCATCTTTTTGGATAGGCCTAAAGAACAATAAAAAATGTGAAACAGACAAAAACTAAATTATTTGTTGAGTAAACTTATGCATGTTTAAAAAACAGCCAGTATATAGTTATAATTTCATCATCAACATTGATAAAACACCTTTTTCTATGTGCCACACATCGTAGTAATGGGTGATCTTGGCTTCTTCTCTAAGTATTGTCTGGACTTGAGGATGCCGGTCTGTGACAATACACTCCAAAGGTAGATTGTGTGCATTCAAAACCCCAAGGCTGCGTTTCAGTCCCTCGAGCTCCATGTTATAACTTCCACCCACTTCATTGCTCTGAAAGTACAAAAAAAAAAAAAACATTATTTAATGTGGTTTAATCTTTTTTTTTTTTTTTTTTTTTAAACATTGTTATTAGGGCTGTCAAACGATTAATCGCTTTCAAAATAAAAGTTTGTTTTTACATAATATATGTGGGTGCACTGTGTATAATTATTTATTATATATATATATATATATATATATATATATATATATATATATATAAATACACGCACATACATGTATATTTAAGAAAAAAAATATTATTTATATATAAAATATTTAAATTTTATATAATATAAATTATATATAAATCTATATACAGTATATACATGAAAATATTTCTTAAATATATACGAGCATGTGTGTATATTTATATATATAAAATAATTATACAAAGTGCACCCACATATATTATGTAAACACAAACTTTTATTTTGGTTGCGATTAATCTTGACAGCCCTAATTGTTATTTATAATTACTTGAACTAGTTGTAAGTCGATGACTTTCTTGCTCCTGAGATCCATCATTGTGTAGCTTCCAAACTTTGCAGTGTGTCCTTTGAGATACAAAGTATAAATATTACTGATTGCATCAACCCTGGCCTAATAAGCATAATAATGATGGAGGATTAGTCCTTACCTGGAGAGTCTTTCCTCATGTCACCACTAAGTATGGCTTTTTGTGCTTTAAGCTTCTCCATTATACCGTCCTGTGTTGACTTCCACTTGTGTATAATAGCTGGCTCTATGTAAAGTCTGGCATGCCGTCTATAGGTGTCGTGCTGGAACATTTGCAGCCTCATTGCTCGGAATATCTAAGCAAAAACAAATATGTTCCAATATGCCAATATTTAAGGCATAACAACTTTAAAGCATTGAGTGTACTTAGTACTTTTTCCAATTTGAGAAATGAGCCGCCATTGGAATACACAGCAACCGAAAGCTGTAGATTCCCTGCTGGGGCGCCACCATGTAGTGGTTGGCTATTCCATTTTCTTACAAAATCACAGTGTGGACATTGCTGCTCTACACACAGAAGAGTCCCAAGTGTTCTGGTTCCGCACCCTTGTCCCTCGTTGACACACTGGGCACACCTCAAAGAGTTGTAAAAGGCATTTTTCATATACAATATAAGTACGCATTTTGTAGGTTGGTGCAGAAGGGTCCATGCTATGAGAAAAAGAACATGCAAACATAAATATATGTAAAACTAGTTCATGACAGAGTCAGTGTAAAATATTTACTGTTAGTGTTATGTTTACATGTGTTCAGCATCACTTATGGAGTCCTCAGGGTTGTAGGTTGGATCATGTGGGCTCTGGATCATTGTAGAGCAGCCCTGTAAAGAGTCAACACCCACTTCGGTCCGCTCCAGACAGGGTTTCTTTATTGGCGTGAGTTCTTCATCAATATCAAGCAACCGGCGTCCCTTAACTGCTGTGGAGGACAGGAAAGCATGTGTGGAAAGCAGACTCCAACATTTACCATATTGACATGTTTATAATTAAATATAATTTATATGATATAATAAATACTTCATATATATATATATATATATATATATATATATATATATATATATATATATATATGTAGTGCTGTCAAATGACTAATCACCATTAATCGCATCCAAAATAAAAGTTTGTGTTTACATAATGATGTGGGTGCACTGTGTATAATTATTTTTATATATAGAAATACACACACATGCTTGTATATATGTTAAGAAAATATTGTCATGTATATAGATTTATATAGAATTTATATTATATATAAATATAAATATTTATTTATAAATAAAAAACTTCTTAATATCATATGCATGTGTGTGTATTTATATATATATACAAAATAATTATACACAGTGCACCCACATATGTATGTAAACACAAAGCTTTATTTTGGATATGATTAATTACAATTAATCATTTGACAGCTCTTATATATATATATATATATATGTATATATATATATATATATATGAATTATACTTGCATGTGTTTTATTAAATACATAATTATATATGATGTAAAAAAAAGTATTTTACAAACGATTAGTCGTGAATAATCATTATGCAGCCTTATAAAAATGTACAGCATAGCAGTTACCACATATTTTACAAACCTTTACTTTTGACACGAGGCTGGAGTGTTTTCATAGAAAGCTGTGTCCCAACTGAGCACCTCTGGGGTTTTGTTTGACAGCCTTTGTTAGCAAATGTTGGTTTGTGACTAGTTGGTTTAGCTCTCTAAATAAAGTTAAAGTCGATTAACAAGAGAAATAACGTTAAAACAATCACACTGACAAGATAAATTACTACAGTCTAATCTTACCACTAAAAATCTTTATTGATACTATGATACGTTTGACCATTGATGAAACTCAAGAACAAATACTGCACTAATAGTATTATTGTTCTCAAGTTTCATCAATGGTCCAACGTATCATAGTATCAATAAATTTTTAGTGGTAAGATTGTCAGACGTGTTACTTCAAAACAATAACAAAGAAAGACAAAGGTACTGCTAAACCATGACCAACATGTGTTTTAAGAAAGTAAACTATGATATTTACAGCTTACCCAAGTGCTCTGTATGCGTCGTATCCATAGATAGAAGGAATTGACCCCTCAATCAGACGAAGTTGATCGGCAAACCCTTCTTTAAACTGGCAGAGGTTGCTGAAGTCGGAATCGTTGAAGTGCTTCGCGCACACGAAAATGACTTTACACACAGATGTGGGAACATCTCCTTGGTAAATAAAACTCAACCAGGCACTTCGAAGAGGTTCTGATGTTGGGAGACGGTGTAACGAAGCGTGTGGGTCAATACATCCAACAACCGAACATTTTGACTTGCCCTCTCGTAACTTCTGCATCCTTGAGTTTGGACTACAAAATCGGATCGAGAAATAATAATGGCGGATTGCAGGAAGTGTTGGTCCGATAGTCAATGTCCTTATTTGGCAGTTCCGCTGCAAATGCTGTGACGTCATTATTCAAAAAACGTAATAGAAAATTAAGAAAAAATCTGGACAGGTTGGAAAAATATGACCAAAACAGAATATAAAGATAAACGAAACACCTGAAGAGAATAATTTCAACGTTTCTGCACTCCAAATATACAACAAAATGCATTTAAGGGCTAAAAAGTGGATTTAGCATGATATGTCCCCTTTAATAATATTACTTGTAATCTGTTGCCACAATTATTTTGATTAGATAAAGCATATTAATTTTTGCAGTGCATACAGCTGACTCTATGGATGTTCCCAGTGTGTCCCTGCCAGCAGGGGTCAGTGTTGCTGTGAAAACTGATACACTGAATTCAAACTGGAAATTGAAGACAGTGGCCAACAGTACTGGACCAAGAGAATAATATATATCTGTCTGTGCCGTTATCTGTCCAGTAGCAAAGACATATATGCATTTTTTATAAGTGCATATAAATATGTGATGATGGTGGTGGTCAGTCATGTATACATTATTATTATAATGCAGAGTTACTTAATTCTCCTTACATTTGCATCTTCACAATTACTAATGACTCTCTAATCATGCACTCTTTTGTGTTTGTTTGTGCCTCATTCATAGTCGGTGAATGAAGAGCCTGTGCTGTGGAATGCGCATCATCTGTGTGTGTGTGTGTGTGTGTGTGTGTTGGCTGCTGTACCAGTGATTGATGTTGTTCTTCAGAGGAGTGTGTGTTCGCTGTGCTCAGGGAGCCACGGTCCAGATCTGTGTTTATTTGTGTTCAGTCAGGGGCCGCGGCCCTCGACCAACTCCATCCTCTCAGACCAACGCCGGGTCACTGTGTGTTCACACACACCGGCCTGATATGATTGAAGCAATAAAGAGCATGATATGAACACACATGAAAACAGCTTCTCCCCGAGGAAAATGTTATTGCTCTTTTTCAGCTCAGGAAATGTAATGGACGTATCAGCTTTGCTTTAGACGTTTCTCCAAAAATTCCTGAAGAAAAAGAAACATAGACTCACAATACACTGTTTTTTTTTTCAAAGAACCATTTTGGGTTCCACAAAGAACCTTTCGGTGAAACATTCTTAAAATAACTCTAAATGTTCTAAAGAACATTTGACTGATCTAAAGGAATGGAAAGATTCCATGGACGTTAAAGGTTTTTCATGGAACATCAATGCAGATAAATAACCTTTATTTTTAAAGGGATACTCCACTGTTTTTTCATATTAAACTATGTTATTCCCTTAACTAAGACGAGTTGATACACATCTCTCTCGTATCTGGTGCGCGAGACACTTTGATAGCACTTAACTAGCCCAGTTCATTCAATATGGGCCAAGCAGAGAAGCGACCAAACACCTCCACGTTTTCCTTATTTAAATACAGTTACACGAGTAGTGTAACTCGACCTAGGACGGTGACACAAAATAAAACATTGCGCTTTTAAAAGCCCTTTGAACAGTTTGCACTGAAACTCTCATTTGGACCTTGAACCGTTTGGACCCCATTGAAGTCCATTATATGGAGAAAATCCTGGAATGTTTTCATCAAAAACCTTAATTTCTTTTCGACTGAAGAAAGAAAGACATGGACATCTTGGATGACATGGGGGTGAGTAAATTATCAGCAAATGTTTTTTTTTTAAAGTGAACTACTCCTTTAAGTTTCTTGTGGAAGAGCTGCATGTGATGAGCTTTGATAAATCATGTGACTCATCACTGCTGTGATTGTTGGTTGTCAGTGTATTGCAATGGTACAAACGAGATCTTAATACTTCAATAAATCTGTAAATTAACATTTGATCAGATAATGAAATACTGATTATTTCTGTAAATGTTTATTTAAGTCTACCGTAAAGTCTTGCTACTATATTTTATTCAGTACATTTCTGGCAACCACAGCTGCCGGTATTTTACCGTAAATTGAACAGATTTGTTTTTACGGCGAACATTTGGATTTGTCCATATTCTACCCAAATTTGGATTAATACGATCCAGCATTGTCCAGAGTGTAGTTGCAAAGTTACAGATAGCAGAATTATGCAGACAGTCTACTAATACTCTAATTAGAGTTAGTATGTAGTTGCAAAGTTACTACAGGATGTTCAAAAGGGACCATCAAAATAAAGTGTTTCCAAGAAAAATCATTTTTGCACACACACAATAGGTAGAAGGAGTTTGCATGTGCCAGAAGTTGTGATCAGACTCGGGTTGAATGATGGCAGTGTGTGTTTTGCTTGTGGAGTCATTCGGTCACCGTCTCTCTCTGTGTTTTTCTCTCAGGTTCGGCGAGTGACGAATGATGTGCTTTGCTCTGATGTAGGAAAATAAACCTTTCTAATGTGACATGCCGCTCTGGCCCGAGGAAGAGAAAGGCCAAACAGAAATCAACAGGGCCTCCGTGTAGCCCCTCAGCCAACTCCCCCAGGGGCCGTACGGTTTACACCACTGGGCAACAGGGCCCGGGACTCGGGGAAAAATCAGACCACATGCTCGCTGAAATGCGATGGAGAGGGAAATATTTATATTCCCAAAGAAACAAAGCAATGAGCCAGACTCTCTCTGAGAACCGTGTTTGTGGCCGAAGCTTTCAGCAGATATCATGATCCTTATTAAAACAGACCGTCTCCATCGCATCGCTGTATTGCACCGGCACAGACAGTTTGATTTTAAAACAAAGAAAACATCATTTTTTACAATGATGCACTTAATAAATTCTGTTCTTTTCATCGAAGAATCCTGGAAAGTTTTCAACATTGATAATAATCATAAATGTTTCTTGAGCATCAAATCATCATATTAGAGTGATGATGAGTGAGCTTATAAAACTTAAACTTAATTATTTATTTATTAAATAACCGATCATTTCACTAGATAAGATCCTTATTCATCGTCTGGAATCGTTTAAAGCCCTTTGAACAGTTTGCACTGAAACTGTCTTTTGGACCTTGAACCGTTTGGACCCCATTGAAGTCCATTATATGGAGAAAAATCCTGGAATGTTTTCATCAAAAACCTTAATTTCTTTTCGACTGAAGAAAGAAAGACATGGACATCTTGGTTGACATGGGGTGAGTAAATTATCAGCAAAAGTTTTTTTAAAAGTGAACTACTCCTTTAATATTACACAATGTTACTGTTTTTACTGTATTTTTTAATCAAATTAATGCAACCTTCAGTAAGCCTTCTTTCAAAATGTTCAACTTTTGAACACTAGATTAAACAACCAGGACTGTCACAAAATAAGTGGAAGGATATTAGAAAAGGACTGTTGAAAATGAAATATCAAGTAAAAATTTTATGAAGTGACTGAAGTGTGACCTCAAAACCAGCAAATACAGAATATATAAGTCAATTAGATATTTTTAAGAGCCTCCAAAAAGAATATACAACTAATTTAACACCTGTTGTAGTAGATAATAACAACAAAAAAACATAATCACGGCTACTACTACTACTTTTCAGACACTTCTTGCCCTCAGAATTGTATAGTTACAGCTTCTACCAAGAGATGGGCAAAAAACTGGAAGAACAAGTAGAAAATAGCTTCACCTTTCAGGATGTCTTGCCTCATAGATGTCCACTGTAAGTGCATTACTGTAACCACAACTGAAATTACTGTCTGTTGTAATCGACAATGTGTCAGACACACTATTGACAGAGCTTACATTGTTCTGAACCACTGAATTTCAGCCACTTAATTTGATTTTGTGTATGTGCATGGTAGTAAAATGCGTCACATTTGATTTCGTTCGGTGTTAAAAGAGTAGTTCACTTTAAAAAAACTTGCTAATAATTTTCTCACCCCCATTACATCCAAGACGTCCACCTCTTACTCTCTTCAGTTGAAAAGAAATTAAGGGTTTTGATGAAAACATTCCAGGATTTTCTCCATATAATGAATTTCAAATGGGTTCAAACGGTTCAAGGTCCAAATGAGAGTTTCAGTGCAAACTGTTCAAAGGGCTTTAAATGATTCTAGACAATGAATAAGGGTCTTATCTAGCGAAACGATCACTCATTTCAAAAATAAATAAAAAAGTTTAAGTTTTATAAGCACAAATGCTCGTTCTGTGATGCACGTTCGTGACTCTGCTGTTTGAACTCGTTCATCAAAACGAACAAATCTTTTTCAAGTCATTTGGTTGATTCGAAATTGAATGAGACTCAAACCACAATGCATTTTTTAGTTCTTTACTAATGGGACCGCACAAAACAGCCACAAACCATTTATATAACAAATACTTCCGAATCAGATGATGCTAACTTTGGTGGATCGACATACAAAACTATCAAACACCTATTATCCTAATATATTAGCACAAGTTCATTGTGTTTACTATATGCTGAATTTATTTGTATTATTTACAGCCATGTTTGATTTTTTTTATTCCTTTCATTAAAAAGGAGATATTTTAAAGCTTTCCATACAGTGATGATGTATTATGTTTTTTTACTGCTTAGCACCAAAACAGCCTCACATTAGTAAAGGCCTATTTGATTACAAGGGTTTTGCCTATCTCTCTCACACACACACACAAGTCCTTTCCCCTGTGGTCACATCTGCATGAGTTTGTTTTATAAAGGCTGGCCTCTCTGTCTGTCATTACCATCTCACCCCAGGTTAATGGCGCTCTTTTAAAATTAACGACCCCTAAAGATATACAAGCTCTCCAGGTTAAAGGCGTGATATATGATTTTTTCTCTGGTAATTACCTTTAGCCGAGCAGCTTCCACCGTTCCCCTGCATGATGAGAATAATGTGGGATTGTGTTTTTGTAGTCTAGTGTTTCTATAGGGCTTTACGAGGGCGCGCGCAAAAGCTCATTCGCAGGAAAGACAAAACGGTCGCTGTGCACTTTCTGCTGTGGAGAAAGAAAGAAGAAAAAAAAGAATTATTTTCACAATTCAAGGGGCTTTTGAACACAAGAGGTCCAATTATTCTGTCTCTCGTGGCATTGATTCACAATACTGTCACAGTTAGCTTCGGTGTGTGTGTGTGTGTGTGTGTGTGTCAAGAGCAGCGCGCGCCTTCAAAGAGCTCCACTAAAACGCTTATCACAGATTCAGCGGCGACATCGACGAATTTAACTGATTCACAATACGAAGGTCACGAGGTCAGTAGCAGAAAAGACATCTGAATTTCCTTAGTGAGGTTCGATAGTGTTTCACGTAAGAGAAAGTCTCCACAAACTCTCTTTTCAAACCGCGACTGACAGCTACTCTCTCACCCAGACGAGGGGCAAAGCGTCTGGAAAATGTGCAACTAGCACTTCTTTGCGCCGCCTATCTAATGCGAAGAAGCCGGATTGATCTCCTATAATGCTTTGTCTTGATGAGACAATGAAAAATGCCCCCCGCCACCGGCATGTCAATATGAGCGGGGAAGATGCGGCGGGTTTTTATTTAACCCGTTTTTCCGGAAGATGATGGCTCTTGTTACATTCTCACCGCCTGCCTGTCAGCCTGACAACGCAATATCGGCTTCTCCCGCTCTTTCCTGGTCGGTTTCATTTATTTCAAAACACCATTTCACACACGACTGACTTTAACAAGGCGTTATACAGTGTAGAGGGTGAGTGGAGGAGATAGAATTGTGACAGATACAACATTTTTTTACCGTGGAAATATAGAATATTGTAAATAGCATACTCGGCTTTTCAGTATTTTGTTCGGTGTTTGGATGCGCCGCTATGCAGCATGAAATATCAGTTATTGGCTGTTTTTTTTTTGGTGTATTTTGTCTCTTTGAAATGAACACTTGGTCTGATGACTCGCACAAAGCGTAAGACTTGATCTTCTCAGATGAGCTTGTAAACAAACAGATAGGCTATTTCAGTCGAGGATGGAAAATCAAACATCATTTGATCTTTTTGAATAAAAGTATGCAGATAAGTTTCGGAACTCAAAACTTACCAGTCCATTTAACGTTCTTGCTTTAGCTAATGTTCCGGCAAGGTTTTCTCAAAGTTGTGAACAAACATTCTTCCAGTGAGCCGAAGTTATGACGTCACTTTGTAGGACAACTCAAAGCTAGCGGCGCATGGGTTCCCTTGATCAAAAAGCTATGCATTTTCCCCATAGACTTTTGGAAAATCATTCTTACATTCTACATTTTTAAGCTTCTATGTCATAGATCAAAACCATAGACTGTAAAAAATATGGACAAAGCGTCTGTGACGTCACCCATCGACTCTCTGAAGAACGCGTTTGAGGCTGTTTATGGGGGATGGGCAGCGCCATACTGGAAAATACAAAATACAAAAGTTTCAGAAAGGATACAGAGGTGGTATGATGTGTCGTGTCAGATCATGGCCGAGACGTCAAATTCACTCGTTCTCAGCTGTCAATCAAAGTTAACCGCCCTTATTTACATACATTTTATATCTAAATACATGATCTAAACTAACGGTTAGAAAAAAAATTCACCCCCCTCACAGTTGTCAGGCATGCAGAACATATTGAAGATTACAATAAAAGTCCATGGGACCAAACTGTAAACATATGAACTTATGCTGTGAAAACAGAGATTTTAACATGACGTCTATCGTTTATCGCACTTCCGGGTAGGTTTCATCGATTTCCGGGTAGGATTAGAATGTTGCCGCCGCTTGATCAAAATGTGAAAATATTTAGAGGCTTTGTTCACCACAGACCTTATTTCAGGTGAATTTACAGGCTATAGTTCCTGTAACATTTGGATTGCTGTCAGTACAGAGAAAATATGCCACAAGAATCTTGCCTACAAGATCAGCCACATTAACGATGCCTATTTGGAGATCAGAAACTTGGCCTTTCATCATGGGGTAATGAGGAAGTATACACTATTATCCTAAAAAGCCCTTGAAATTGTGTCCTTTTTTATGTTGAAATATTTCATATTTAAACAGTTTGGTGGGACATCCTCACAAACAAGTTTTTTACATCTATATTTTATATAACATATTTTCAAAGGCAACATATGTTGCATTAAAATACTAAAGAACGGTTTAATCATCACTAACAAAAAGTCCCGTTGGAGGAGTCCGCTTATGTACTTGAATGAGGAATCTTGAATACTGAAATTTCAAAAACTGAAACTCTAACAAAATATCTTGAATGTAACTCGACACCCTTGCTTCATTTAGTATATGCAGTTCTATGAATATGCAAATGAGCCCCGCCTACACACTCACTCACTCAGCTCAGAGATCCACTCGTCTGACGATCACACATTGATCTGATCGGTTTGTTTGTTACGTCAGAAACGTCAAAACATGTTTTTGAGACTGTCTTTGTTTTACTGCAGTTTTAAGGAGGAAATACTCAGCAATGCTGTCGACTTATAAGTGTGTAGCCTACATGGTTTGTCTTAAAGCGTATTAAAAAAACACAACAACATTAAAAGCTTGATTTTCTCCTTGAAATAACATTAGAATGCATCTGCATTTAGTGCGGCGTGATGTGCTTTTAGTTTAGGTAAAAGTGTCTGATAGGTCGATTCAGTGAGTATTGAGTAAACTAACAAGAAATGCTTTGTAGCACTATATCAAACACTCTGACTGAGGCTAATGGTGGTTTTAATTTGAATATTGATGTTGTGTCTAATGTAAACGTGTGCAGCCCATCGGTCATATCATGGTGCCTGAAACGGCTCCAGTGGGATTTTTCCTCTCTATTCTCTCTCTCTTTTACTCAATTTCTTGTTCTCTCTCGTCTGCATCACTGCTTTGAGTGAAACACAGCGTGGCTGACATATCAGCGCTGTTTATTAAGAGACGAGTCTATCAGGTCTCATAAGCGGCTGCTCACGGGCGGCCGTCTTCTGTTGCTTCCGAAGAGTGTCATCAATCTTACACCGGTTGTCCTGATGCATGATGGGAGATCACAGATACCTCTCCCTCTCCGTATGGGACTCGACGGGAGAGGCAGGTATGTAGGCGCTGCATGCTTCACTGAATGTAAAGAGAGACTTGGCACATGAACACTGGACATGGAAAAGACTGCAAATCTTTAAGCATTTCATTCTTATGAGCCAGTTGATTTATTTTTCATTTTGCTTAAAGTTTAAATTCTGTCATCATTTACTCATGTGTCACGAACCAAACAGTTTTGGTTACCATTGACCATTAAAAGCAGACATTTTTCAATATATCTTGTTTTATGTTCCAAGAAGTCACGATACGAGGGTGAGAAAACGACACAATTGTAATTTTGGTTGTTGGCAATATTAGAACTTATTAGAGCTTCAATATTTTTAGAGCTATGATTTGGCACTCTAATATTATTGCCAGTTACTGTTTTTCCTCCACTAATGAAAATACTTCCAACCAAAGGCAAAGCAGAAGCGTTCCGCATCATTGACTAATGTACATCATGGTGTTTTTTATTGAATGAATCGAACTTTAATTAATTATTTAAGAACTTGCTCATAAAGAAGGCCACTTGTTTCGTTCCTGAATGAATCAATATTTTTTAACAAATAGGTAGAATAAATGATTCAATGACTCATATAGACAGGTATATAGTACTGGTATAGGTGCTGACTTCAGAAGCATAAATTACTCTTATATTTTTAGCAAATCTTCCTATGGCACAAATAGTAAAGATCACAGTAAAATAAATATCGACTGAATATGTTAAATCTAATCAATAAAATTGAGGCAACAGATTACAATCAACATTATTAATTAAATTGAACAAATTAGAAGTAATAGTGAACCAAATTAATTACTTAAAAGTTAACCATTTAAATTGATAATTTGACACATTCTAAACAGAAATATTGAAACAACGATCAAAGATGAATTTCTAAAATTTAAAAAAAAAATTGTACATTTTTTATTTCTTTAAGTCACCATTATGGAGATCAGTATTGTATATATTTACTTAAAACAATAAAAAGAAAACTTCAGAAATTATTTTAAGTAGGCACACACAGGCATCAATAATTAGCGTATGAATCTCAGCAATGGTGACAAACAGATCACCTTTGATCATAAGCTCATTTTTTATTCATCCAGCAATGTATGATTGGAGCCATGAATAAGTTTTGATTGGTGGCACCCAGAATGCACTGCAACACACATTATTACTGTCACCATTGTTGAGATTCACATGCTGAGATCTCGGTGGGCCAAAAAACGAAAACAAAAACACTTTTTTGTTGTATTTGTGAACACGTTAAAAAAATCTATGGATTACCTTGTGAAATCTAAAAAAATATACAGTACAAGGCTAGTGCTGCTATAATAATGATTTTGTTAAAACATAACCAACACCATCAGATCACATATAGCAGTCAAACAACACCTAAAATGAATGATTTAAAACTAAAACACTGTAACTGTTTTTAACTAAAACACACACTGATCTCCATAATGGTGACTTAAAAATTATGTGTTTCTCCTTCCTTGATTTTGCTTGTTAACATTTGGTATTTTCAGTGATGGCAATAAAAAATTAGTTTTTAGAAAAATGTGTAAATTTTACTCATTTTAAATGTTTAACTTTTAAGTAATTCATTTGGTTAATTATTGCTCAATTCTAGTTTGTTACATTTAATTAATAATATTGATTGTAATCTGTTAATTTAATCCTTAATTTTATTGATTACATTTAACTTATTCAATCATATTAATTTTTACAGTGTGTGGTCGCATGAATTCTGAACTGTAGTGTGCTAATATGCAGTTCAGTGTACCATTCCTCAATGATTCAGTGTTTTTGAATGAATGATTTAAAAGGTGGTCACTTGTTTTTCTAAGATGTTTTGAATGAACGAGTCAATGAATTACTCATAAAGGAGAAAGAGTGGTGTATTGTGAATATTGCCTTTGTTGTTGAAGCCCAGCTAGAAATGTTTTGTTCTAAAAACATTCTGGAAACATTACCATGAAGTTTTTTTTTTTTTTTGCTAGGGTAGTTTTATTTTGGTTCCCAGAATTAAGTGATTAATTGAATGATGACCAAGTATTATTGAAGACACCTGAGGTTAACAAGCAGAATCACCAAAGGAGAAAATCACTATTTTAAGTACATCATTATGGTGATCAGTGTGTGCTTTAGAAACACAAGAAACAAAATTTATTGGACCCTGTGTTTAATTGTAAACATTTGTAGAAAAGATTTGCTAAGGCAGGATGTGATTTGGGAGAGAAATAGAGACGGTGAAGCTGATAAACCCATCCTGTTGAGGAAGAATAAGTCGATTCAGTACAGACGGATATGAGAGAGGACAGATGAACGCTTCTGAAGTGTCATAACCCTCATGTAAATCTGGCTGCCTCAGTCGGGCCGGGAAATTGAGCTTCATTAAGTGAGTCAGAGCAGATTTATGTAGTGATCCGAGCCACGGTCGTTTGCGTGGACACTGTACAGCGGACGGCAAGACCATGATGAATCTACTGCACTTCTCTCTGGCTGGACGCCTGCAAACTGCTCTCTGCCATCCACACACCAGAGAGAGAGAGAGAGAGAGAGAAGCTTTAATCCTCGCAAATGTTGTGGAAATCCACTGTACTGTTCACATGCCAAGCACAACTGAATTGAATTGACAGCGAGAGACTCAGAAGAAGAAAAAGACAGGAGAACAGTGAGACAGTCTATAATTTCTTTGAATTGTTTATCAGTGTGTTCTAGATTCCCTGATGATACATAATCAACATTAACATGGCAATAAACCCCTCAGCAAACACTTCTCGCATATACACCAAACTGCAGGAGTAGGGGAATGTTTGAACTGTGTATCGCACTCTGTAAATCGCTGCTTGATTTACATCTTTATCGTAACATCACATTCAGAGACGATCTCTGCTCGAGTCTCAGGGGAAATAAACAGGGATGAAATAACGGCATGTGATTCAGATCCAATCGGCCTATTACCAGCAGCAGGAGCCGCGAGAGACAAATCTGCTAGCTCTGGTCCAAAGTGAAAGCGAGAGAAAATTTGAATCAATATTTCCCATTAACGTGTCTGATGCTTAGACCAACAATAGAGCGAGCTTACGGCAGAGCGGCTTTGTGTGTTCAGGTGTCTGGGATAATTGAATCTGTCTGTGCCGTTCTGATTAAACTGCAGGAAAAACATGATCAAATGAAGGTTATGAAAGACAAAAACCGCAGATGTTTGAAGCTGAGAGACTGTTGGATGTTTACAGTGTTGCTCTTCTACAGACTGACTTAAAGTATTTAAAATTGAACAGTGGTTTTTGCTAATGGACGGAAAAAATGAAACACACGAAGAAATCCCCAATGCACTAGAAACCACTGGTAATCAGAACACCCAGGCAACTACTTACCAATGCATTAAAAACCAACCACAACACTATAGCAACCATCTGGCAACACCCTAGTATTCGCTCAGAACATTGCAACCACAGAGTAACCACCTAGAAACAGCCTAGCAACCACCCACCACCATTGAGCAAAGCCTTAGACACAACACAAAACAACCTGGCAACCACTTAGAACACCTTACAATAGTAGCTTTCCAGAACACCCTAGCAAGTTAGTAACACCATATGAAACCATCTAGCAAATTCTTAGCAACCACCTTGCAACATCCTAACAACCCCTCCAAATAATAAAATTATCATAGAGTGGCCACCACCTTAGCAACTGCTTAGCAAAGCCATAGCAACCAGCCACAACATAATAGCAACTGTCAGAAAGTCCGTCTCGAACAGAAAATAAGCAGTGGTTTGACGGACTCTTATCATAGTTGCAACTTCCTGCGCTAGACATCGCTGCTCTCTCTGATATTGTTCAATGTTGTGCGTTCATGCAACAAATGTGAGTAAATATGTTATATTATTTAGTCAACACTTTATATCTGTTAATTTGAATGTTGGATGTTTAGTAAATGACGATCGCGATATGCAAATGACGATCGCGGAGAGACTGCTAATTCCATGGTCATGTTATCATTACATGCTGCGCCATGCTGTTTATCTGTAGTTTATCTATTATATGTTTAATTTGTTATCTGACAGTTGAGCATTCATTTGTGATGACTATTTAGCCACTTATTGATAACTTGTGAGGTCATTTGTGTACAGATTATATTGTATTCATACTGTATTTCTTTATTTATATATTCTACATACCACAACATAACATGATTGCATCATATGACTCTCCTTACCATCTTGAGAGTGTAAATGGATGTCACTTACTGCCTAAAAAGTATTATTAAAGAGAAGTTTGACGAAGATATACTTCTTCCGTCGCCTGATTTAGGGCCCTATAATTTCTGCGATCACGGAATAAAAAGCACATCTTTTTACAACTAAAATAACAGTAAAGGGTAAAAAAATGAATTTCCAAAAATTAAAACGGAAAAAATGGAATTTGCAAAAATTAAAATGGAATTTGGGAAAAAACAAAACAGATTTTATAGGGCCCTACTAATTCTCTTACCGAAATCACTGTCCATAATTGTCCACCTACAAAACTGTAAATTCAGAAACATTGCTAGAGGCGCTACTCTGCAACAGCAACCATCTAACACTAACAAAGACCTAGATACCACCCAAGTCCCCCTAGTAAAAGACAATAATAAAGACAATATTTACCTTACAACACCTAGGAATTACTTAATGCCTTAGCAACCAGCCACAACACCATAAAAACTCTAGCAACACCCTAGTAACGACTCACAACATTAAAACCACCCACTACCTAGAAACAGCCCAGCAACCACCCACAACTATCTTGCAAAGTTTTAGACACAACCCAAACATCCTAGCAACCAACCAGAACAGCGTTACTACCTAGCTTTCCAGAACGTTACAGCAACTACTTTGCAACGTTTTATGCATCATCTAGCAAAGTCCTAGCAAACATCAAAAGCAGCCTAGAAACCGCTATCCTAATAACACTCACAACAATATAGCAAATGCAGGGTAACCACCTAGCAACAAACAACAAAATAGCAACCATACTTAACTACTTCCAGAGCACCATGGCAACAAGTTACCACCCAAAACACCCTAACAACCACCCAGAACCCCTTACCTACCACCTAGGAAGACTTTCCAGAACATTCTAGCAATTACCTAGCAACGCCTTAGCAACTAGCCACAACAGCAAAGTTTAACCACCCAAGTAAACACTTACAAAACCACCTAGCAAAGATGAACAAATCTAGCAAAGATTTGACCACAAAAACACCCTAGCAACACCCTACAAATCTTCTAACAATGAAACTTCGACTCACCTATATGTAATTTCAAACCTATGGAACATAAGAGAAGATATTTTGAAGAACATTGATGGTCCGGACAACATTGGATCTCATTGTGTGGACAAAAAACACAAAGGCATCTTTCCTTGGTGTACTGTGTGTTTTGTTTCACCGCAGCCCAGAGACGAGTGAAGAGCTTCTCCGTGTGTAGTGTGTGTGTTGTGAAGGCTGAATGTGTGTAGTTATCCCAGGTGTTGTGTAGTGAAATGGAGAGCGAGATAGAGATCAGGCAGGAAATGGCCATTGCGACGTTGACCTCTACGTTACCTTCCCTCGATCTGTCATACTGTCCTTCGCCTGACTCTTCACCCCTGCACTCCGAGTTAGAGGAAAAGTGCACTTCTGCTGCTTATTTTGGCCCTGTGAACACACACTCACACATAGACACACACTCACACATGCACACACACACTCACAAAGACACACACTCACTCACACACACACTTTATTGACTTTAATTAACTTCAGCCCAAACTGTTAACTTTATGTAACGTAACTTTCTTCATGCATTTTCCATGAATAAAGGCAGGAAATTATTAAAAAAGAAGCAAAGTGGAGAGACTTTTATTGGCAGATTTTTTATTTCACTCTTAGAAGAAATGGATCTATTTAGAACCAGAAATGGTTCCATCCCCTGCTTCATATGTGGAATTCCAAAATGGTTCTATATAGAACCATTTTTTGGGGATAAAGGTTCTATTGGCCAAGTACGGAAACCCAGGGTTCTATATAGAACCCAGAGGAACCTTTTTTTAAGAGTGTATAGAACCTTTTAGGGGTTCCAAATACGTAGCGCTGATAGAACCTTTTAAGGTTCTATATAGAACCTTTTCTTCTAAGAGTGTTGAAAGATGTACAGATTTGTCACCTTCTTATCCAGAAGAAAAAATCAGACTAGTAGTTTTACATTGTTTTCTTCGTAAACAAAATCCCAATAGAGCATAAATTGTACTTTTATGAACTGGTTGTACTGTTAACATTCATTAAGCAACAAATGAAAATGCACTATCAAAGAAGTATACAGAAGAAAGAATGAAACAAAACTAAGTTCTTTTGTCAATGTGTTTCCTGTTGTTTTCCTCCGTATCCTGTGAGAGGAACCGGAACTACAACAGGAAGAATATTCCGGCTACAAAAGTCTGCATCTTGAGTGACAGGAATAGGTAAGCCAGAAATAAAATGATCTTATGATTTACTCATCCTCATATCTGTCACGTCCTCAAAGATCCACACAGGAGATTGCAGGAGAAAATAACACACAAACACATAAAGGAAAGACAATGAACTGAGGTCTTAAACACTGTCCACACTACTGCGTTTTCGTTTAAAAACAGAGAATTAAAACGAATACAATCTCTGTCCACACCAGCGTTTTATCTGAGAATTGATCTCCGTCCACATTAAAATGAGTGAAAACGCGGATCACGTGAGCATGCGCGTGCAGGTGTAAACGGTGGCTGACAGATCAGGAAGGACGTCATGACTGATGACACCCAATCATAGAGCCGAGCGTGAACAATGTAGTATGCACTCCAGGCTGCTAGGTGGCGATGTGGAGCACTGCCACACAACAACACCAAGTCCGCGCGCCTGCAGTACAACCTTCACAGTCAAGCAGAATTTTGCGTTTTACGTTTTTTAACATTTTTCCCCTTTACACGGGAACGCGACAGTGGAGCGTTTTAAGATTTCCACTCTGGAAGGTGATTTCCCTTTTTCCGTTTTTAAGCCCCCAAAACGCTTAAAATATTTCGATAAAATAATCAGATAAAATATTTTTACGTTTTCACCCGCGAGGCGTTGTCGTGTAAACAGGGCCTTAAACGCCCTCCAAAGATTTAAAACGCAAAACGGAGCTGCAGCGTTTCTAAACGCACCTTTTAGGTCTTCATTTTTTCCGTTTTAGTCTGGACGGGAGGTGCAGACGTAGCAAAAGGTCTCCGTTTTTGACGAAAACGCAGTATTGTGGACGGGGCCTAATTAACAACCAAGGAATGAACGATGACTAGGAACTATAGCAAACGAGCACAGGAAACACTTGGAAAATACACCAAAACAAACAATACATATGATAAATATAATTTCCATACGCTTTGATTTTTTCACAAAATGAGAATACTTGAACATTTTAATGCCAGTAGTTTTTATTTTAGTGTCATTAATTTATTCAGCCTTTATTTTGAAATGTTTTAGTTTTGCTGTTAATTTTTTAGTAATTCCGTTATTTTGTCATTTGTTTTGTTATTCATCATATTTAGGTTTCATTTTTATTAATTCAGTTTTCATTTCAGTGATTTCCTGTTAATCATTTTAGTGCCTCAGCTTATCTTTTATTTCAGCTTATTGTAAAAGCAACATTTCTAACTTTCATTTACTTAATTTCTCAACTAATATTCATATAATTTGTTTTATTTCAATTGTATTTCAATTAACATGTATGTTTTTATTCGAATTTATTTACGATTATAACCCTGCTTCGTGCAGCTCTTTTCCATTGTGACCATGTCTGTAGGGCTGTCAAAACGATTAATCGCGATTAATCGCATCCAAAATAAAAGTTTGTGTTGACATAATATATGTGGGTGCACTGTGTATAATTATTTTATATATATAAATACACACACATGCTTGCATATACTTAAGAAATATTTTCATGTGCTGTATATAGATTTATAATTTATATTATATATAAATATAAATAATGTATAAATAAATAATATTTTTTTCTTAAATATACAAGCATGTTTGTGTGGATTTTTATATATACAAAATAATTATACACAGTGCACCCACATACATTATGTCAACACAAACTTTTATTTTGGATGCGATTAATCGCGATTAATCATTTGACAGCCCTATGCATGTGACTCATTCACATGTATTTAATCTATGAGATGCACATTTAAACATTTAATAATTTGCCACAGACACAATTTAAATTTCCAAAGTTCGTAAAAAGTGATGATTCCTCACTCAAATCTATTGTAATATTTACAATAGATTTAAGAAAAATTGTATGCTGATTTTATCCAGAGTCTCAGAGGCCTAAAACAAAAAAAGCCATGTCCTTCTTTTGCTCAGTTTTATGTCTTCAAATATTCACACTAGATTTCAAAAAGATGAATTTATTCAACAATGGTGTGCCTAATCTGCATGGCCTTGCCAACACGACAAACTTTGGCTGAATATAATTTGAATAATGTGTCCGGAGCTGCTTTTAAATGAGTCGACCTTGTTTACGTGAGTTTGGTGTGAAGGTGGGAGACTCCACGGGGAACAGCCGACTGCCACATCACCAAACCCCTCCGGTCCCGAAACACAGCACTTCCCTGACGTTAAAGCTTAATCACACACTCTTCGCTGTGTCTTTACACCTTTATCTGCTTCTGTTTACCCCCTGCCGGCTGTGTGGGGCAAGTTTAAGGCAGTTTGCTTTGTGCGTCGTCTTTTTCTGCAATTACAGCCGACTCAGAATGACTAAGGACTTGCATGCCTGTATTTGAATGTCATGCAGTGTAAGACAGGGGCTGTGTTTGATAAATGCGAGCACAGCAAGCCTTTTCTCAAGTTTGTTGTCATTTTTTTATTTTTTACAATCTTCCTGATGTCTTGTCAGCAGGGTGAGTGAAAAATATGCTTGACTATGCTTTTTTAGCTGCATTTCTCTGCTATTTCTAGCTCTGTAGAGCAGATTATCAGTGGATTAGATGAAACTGACTGAGATTGCAGAAGGATCCCCCCCATATGTTGGATGAATGCATGTGAATATTTGTCTGTTTGTCAGTGATCACGAAAAACCTTACATTTGTCTCATAGGTGTTTTATCGGTCACGGCCTGCTCATCTGCACTCTTTTAGCACCCGCAGAAGAAAGAGAGAGAGTCTATCTGATAAAACTGATTGACTGCATGGAATCGAACTGGCTGTAAAAAAAAAATCCAGGAGAAATAAATCAGCGCAAAGTGGATCAGGAACAGATAAAGGATAGAGGAAGAGAGGACTGTACAAAAAGTGTTTTAGAACAAGTATGATGGTGAACTCATGCTGTTCATTTAGTGCAATTAAAGGGATAGTTCACACAAAAATTTGAAAATTCTGTCATTGTTTACAAAAAATGAATATATCTAATCAATAAAATTGTGGCAACAGATTACAAGCAATATTATTAATTAAATTGAACAAATTAGAATTGAGTAATAATGAATCAAATTATTCCTTAAAAGTTAACCATTTAAAATGAGTAAATTTTACACCAAAAAAATTAACAAAAATATCTGAATAACAGACATCAAAGATTAATTATTTTATATTGTCTTTATTTTATATTGCCAACATTGAAGACATCGAGAATAAGCAGTCACTGAGGAGAAAAACTTAATTTTAAAACAAACCTAAAACAAACACTGATCACCATAATGGTGACTTACACATACTTTTTTGGTATAGGTTATACTCATTTTAAATGGTTTACTTTTAAGGAATTAATTTTTATTACTCAATTCTATTCTCTTTTATTACTCAATTTTATTCTCAATTTTTTCGCGACGGGTAAAAATACCCGTCATGAAAAAAATGATGTGACGTCTTTTCTATGTCATTTTTGGACGTCCAATTTCGGCCCATTGAAGGGGTTGTTTTGTAACGCCAGGCGACGTCCTTTTCGACGTCTAATGTTGACTCATTTTAGAGGTCGTTTTTATACAACTTCTATAACTGTAGTCCCATTTTTCAAACGGGTGGAAGACATGTTTTCTGTACCATATATTTACATTTATGCATTTGGCAGACGCTTTTATCCAAAGTGACTTACATTGCATTACACATTTACATTCCTATCAGTCCTTGCTCTGGGGAATCGAACCCATAATCTTGGCGTTGCAAGCGCCAATGCTCTAGTTTGAGCTATGCGTCTCCAGTTATTTTGGAAAATTATCATAAATACTTATAAATAATCTGTATTCATATGTATCAATCATGTTGAACACAACAATGTTGATATTTGTAAATAAAATAAAAATATTGCATATTAATCATGTAAATTTCCTGCACCGGTCATAGACGTCCAAATGAGGTCCAAAAAATGACCCAGTGCAAAGATCAAATGTTGAAAGTCAGTATGACGTCCAAGTTGGGTCATGGTTGGACGTCCAAATAGTCGACCTCAGTTTGGACGTCGAATAGATGTTCGTGGACTGACAAACCCGACATGATCTGCACATCTATCCCACCTCCAATGTTTAGTGGGATCCCTTTAATTGTTTATTGTTTGTTAAAAAGTATCATATGGAATGCAAGGCTAGGAGTTTTGCACTAATGATATGATGGTCAACTTTCAGCCGACTAATCTTATGTGCATATCGCTAATGGCTAATTTAAAGGCTAATAATTTTAAGGCTAATTTTATTCAGCGATTTCATCAGAAAGCCCCAACTGTGTGTGTAGCCCAAGTCATAATCCAGAGTAAAGCCTCATTAAAAACCATGCTTCCCATAAGTCTGTGCTGTTCACTCACGGAGATCAGCTAATCTGACAGCAGAGGTGCTGACTGTCATGCCTGCATTATTGCAGAGACACGGTGTTGATATGAGTTCCCGAATCCTGTCAGTCTCTCTCTCTCTCTCTCTCTCTCTCTCTCTCTCTCTCTCTCTCTCTCTCTCTCTCTCTCTCTCTCTCTCTCTCTCTCTCAGCACCAGCGCTCCGAGAAGAATTCAACCATTCAATTCTTCCTGGAGTCGAGCCATTCTGCACGGTGACCTGTGTGTGTGTGTGTGTGTGTATGTGAGGCCTGAACGACACGGAGACATTGGCCTCGTCTCTGCGATCAGAGAGTATTACTGTGCAGCGGTGCAGGATAGTATTAACTCGACACGTGTTCTCTCTCACAGTCATCAGCTCACACACTGAAATGGAGAAATGCATGTCGTATCAAACACTCCTGTCAGTCACAGAGATGTCAGCAGATGTGAAAGTGATGTATGTGTGTGTCGTGCTCGGCGAGGAGCAGTAAATAAAACACTAGAACATGACTGTGTCACGCCAGCGAGAGCGTTCGCCAGAGACTACCGTAGATCTGTGTGCGTGTGTGTGCCAGGCGGCGCCAGTGCTGGATGTTGCATTGCTGCCGTGGCATTTAAGTGAAACAGAGGGACAGATCTGCAAAATCCAATGCCTTAAACTATAAAGAAGGAAAAATCACAAATGAAATCCCTTTAATATATCTCGATTATTTCTCTTTGACAGCAGTGACATTACAATCAATGTGAAATGGCATTCGCAATGCATTAGCCTAACTCTTTAAAGGGATAACTTTGAAATTAATTTTTGATATGTTTTAGCTTACCTCAAGTGATCGCGTGCGTATGTACGTCACTCATTGTTTACACAGAGGTTTCGGAAGTTTTACCTTTCACTATGAAGATCTAAACTTATTTAAATATACAGGAAATCGCAATGGAAGACGATTTCAGTATATCTAAATATGTTTAGGGAAAGGTAAAACTTCCAAAATCTTCATGTAAACAATGCGTGAGGCAGCGCGAGAGATCACTTCCGGCGTAACGTCTGGAGATGGTTCAGTTCGGTTCAGTTGGACATCTGATTCAGCTCAGTTCGACGGCTGTTAACAAGAGGTAAAAACTATACAAATACTGTTCGTTTTCTCACATAAACCGCTCGTGTCATGTCTTAGACCACGTACTTACATTCACGAGTCATTAAATCATGTTTAATTTGGACTTCTCTGCATGCTCTTTGAGGTGGAACCCCTATACCTGCATGACTGACAGACAACAACAGTTTGACCAAAAAATGTCAAAATTGAAAATGCTGTGGAAACAAAGACACCTACATCTTGGATGCCCTTGAGGTAAGCTAAAACATATCAAAAATTAATTCCAACAAAAAACAATCCCTTTTAATATGAAGCATTTCCAAGGGAAACAGGATATTCAAAGAGAAACATGTAGGAAGAAAGAATAGAATACCTCTTGCATCTTGCATAAAGCATTTGGCTATGTCACAATAGAGAAGAAAATACTATAGCTTAACTTCTGTTTAATGTTCTCCAAAAAGAAGTTTAAAAGGAGAAAGTGTCCAAGAAACTATAGTAACCTATGCACAATGTAAACATAAACATTAGATTTTTCCAAGACCATATGATCTGAGCTGCTGCACATTTATTTCGTAGCTTAAGTAGTTGGTTGTTTTTAAAGACAAAGTTGTATCAGATTATGAATTAAAAAAATAACTGGGAGCTTTCACAAAACAGCACACAATCTTGATTGTGGTGTAGCTGTTGGGGAGAGAGTTTGATTGAGCAGATCAAGCTAAATAAGCGTGAAACATCTCTGGGTCTGACCTATATATGATCAGTGATATGATGGAGCCTGAGGAAAAGGGAACGGGGCAAATTTAAATCCCTGACCTTTCTGATGTCCTCTCGATTTCCAGAGCGGCCCAAACTACTGTTCCATGATCGCACATGAGCAGAGAGAGAATTGATCCATCGCATCACATCAGTCTCATTTGGTTCACACAAAATGGACAAACTTGGAAAGCTTACTTTGTAAATTAACCTAAATAATGTTTTATTTCACTTGTCTGTAACAATAGACTTAATTTAAAGTCCCCCTGGTGTCAATAAGTTTATTCCTTAAAACTCATCTTTGATCACCAAAATTACATATTTTTAAAAAATGTCCTTGAATAAAAGTATTTATGCCTTAAAATATCTTGAATGTAACTCTACACTGTTGCCTCATTTAGTATACACGGTTCTATGGATATGCAAATGAGCCCCGCCTCCACTCACTCCCTCAGCTCAGAGATCCACTGTTTGACGATCACACGTTGATCTGATTGGTTACAAGGTCGTCAGAAACACCAGCGATTTCAAACCACGTTTTTAAATCTTTGGTTCACCGCAGGTTTAAGGAGTAAAAATGCTGTCGATTTATGAATGTACACATGGTTTGTCTTAATTAAGCATATTAAAAACACCACATAGACAACATTAAAAGCTTGATTTTCACCACAGGGGGACTTACATGAAAACAGACTGTTTATGATTACTAGTGCTTTTCAAGTTGAAATTGTGTATAATGCATAATATACGTATGGGAGTGGCATATGTTGAGTTCAATGGGGTCATTGGGCTTGTTTTAGACTGTTTTTGATTGGCCTTTGGGCTGATTTTGTTACGCAGACCTGGCAACCCTGAAAAAAAGTGATTGAGTGGCCCAAACAATAATATATGCAATGATTTGTTTCTGTTGTTATATTTGTGGGGACCAAATAAAAACGCACTAATGAAAATATAAAAGTGTTTAGGGGTAGGAAATAGAAAATCTCGTTAGCTCAGTCAATGGAGTTTGTGTATGTGTGTGTGCACCGGTAATGAGACGGTCTCTCACTCCACTAGCTCAACTGTTAAACACTAAGTGTGTGTGCCTGAGGACAGACCATGCGACTGAGAATGCAGCCCACCTAACTAGCTCAGCCTGAAGACATTGCTGTGTGTTTGTGTGTGTCAGTGGCACAGGTTTGAAAGATTCATGCCAACTAGAGCTGAGAAATCTCACTGTGCCCCAACAGTATAGATCGACAGCAGAAACAGGAATGCAGACGCTGAATAACATTTAAATGAGATGCAACAGGATCTGTTTTTGGCTCTAAGTTCTGATTGGATATTAGAATAATCAATATGCACACACCTGATTACACAGTTAAATTCTATATTAACACACCAATTTGCTATATGAACCATTAACCACAGCTTAAGTATATCACCTATCAGAATTTGTTTTAATTTTCAATAATATATTTTATTATTAATTAAAACACCACAATTTTATGAAAGCAATAAACTGCAATGGTTTTTTGCCATGTTTGAGGGTGCCAGCCACTCTGCATCATACCTTTTATTATTAATAAAATCTTTATTTGTTATATTACAATTATTGCCTTACAAACAAAGGTAAACTGTGGCTAAGTAGTTCAGGTTTCATTAGTAAACAGGATAAACCTGCACTACTTGGTAAAATAATAGATTATTTGGAAATTGATCTAAATATTTCATATGAATCATTTACTGAGCAGTTTTACACGGCTCTTTGGAATACTTTATTCTGATTGGTTAATCACACCATCCCAAGATCTTAAATTTCTTAACTTTTGCTGACATCTATGGCAACACTCATGTACGAGTAACTGAAAATGCCGCAAAACGGTTGCTACAATTATGTCTCTTGTGTTATCCCACCGCAGACTCACTGTTACGTCTTTTATACAAATGCATCACAAATCGATTAGTGAGAATGACCTCAGAGGATTTCAGTGCTGTAATATGCTGCAGAGTTCGTCTTTTTGCTTGACCGATGGTTTTGTACATTGTGATGGTTTATTCTTTCTTAGCGGAAGCTTTATGAGGTAAGATTATAAGATAGTTTCAGCTAAATTCTATATTATAAGTCCATATATTTTGAATACATTTAATATAAGACATTTACCACTTTGTATTTAAACGAGGAAAGATCTAAAATAACTGGTAAATTATTGAGTGCCACAAGGCTCTGTGTTAGGCCCTCTGTTATTTTCAATATATATGCTGCTGGTAAAATTATATAAAAAAAACATTGAATTAGTTTCCACTGTTAAGCCAATGATACTCAGTTATATATTTCATTACAACCAGATCTAGTATGTTAAGATATAAAATATTGGATGACCAGCAATCTTCTCTTAAATTCGGATAAGCCTGAGGGGACCAAAAACCTGTACACTGAATCCAATTTCACTAAATTTAATGTAGACTAAGCTACTTTGAAACGATATATGTTGTGAAAAGCGCTATACAAATAAATGTGAACTGAATTGAATTGATGTGGACGCTAATACAGTTATCGCTATAGTTATCATTTTGGTTAGTTTCTATATCAGTGTAGAGAGTGAAGTTGATAAACTTTGTGAGTTTAATCAATCATCTGAAGAATGGCAGATTTCAGTCTGGTGGCTAATTTCGGCACAAATTAATGTGCAAAACAGGAGGAATTTCTCCCTACAGCATTTGGTGCACAGTATCAAGCTGTTCACATCTGCACACACACACACTCACATGCTAAAGTAGAAGTCTCGCATGGCCTCAAGGGGGTTGAGTCGCATTCTGTCCATCCTTACCTCTCTCGCTTTCGCTCTCCTCTCTTCGGGGACTTCTCCTGTTAGTTTAGCGTTTTTCTGCGAGAGGCACGTCTGCTTCTCCATATGTGCCCTGTTTGAGAGAGAGCTGAACTACACTCCATGTCACACAAGAAGTTGCTGAATTATTAAGATCTCCAGATTTTCTGTGTACTACACATCTTTGATCCATCTGTTGGAAAGACGCTCATAGCTGCTGAAGTGTACCGTACCTTTCCTCTGGCTCGCAAGCTGTCGTGGATCAAGTTTGGGAGATGAAAACTCATGTTGTCAGAAATCTAGAAGTTTGACATGTTAGCATTACACACCCTCTTTGACCGTCTACGGTTGTTTCTTCGACTATTTGGCCCAGTGGATTTTTCACATTCTCAATGGTTTGTTTAATTTTTCAATGTACAGTTATTGATATATATCCATCAATTTTAAATTATGTTCTTTTTGTCAGATTTTTGTTGTTAGCGGAAGCTTGGTAAGATTATTAGATAATTTCAGCTCAAATCAATATGATATGTCCACGTATTTTGAATACATTTAATATACATCAGACCGTTACCATCTTGTCTATTGAAAAGTAGTGCCACAAGGCTCTGTGTTAGGCCCTCTGTTATTTATGAAAATACAACTTTATTAGGGGAAAATTGTTGGTTGTGAAGAAAATTATGCTAGTTTAGTTTGTGTAAACATTTATATAAAACATTTATATTTATTGAATTCTGTTCTTTTTGTCCGATTTTTTGTATTCTTTCTTAGCGGAAGCTTTATGGGGTAAGATTATTAGATAGTTTCACTGCAAATCAATATGATATGTCCACGTATTTTGAATCTATTTAATATACATCAGACCGTTACCATCTTGTCTATTGAAAAGTAGTGCCACAAGGCTCTGTGTTAGGCCCTCTGTTATTTATGGACATAAGACTTTAATGGGGCAAATTGTTGGTTGTGAAGAAAATTATGCTAGTTTAGTTTGTGTAAACATTTATAAAAAATGTTTATTTTTATTGAATTCTGTTCTTTTTGTCCGATTTTTGATATTCTTTCTCAGCGGAAGCTTTATGGGGTAAGATTATTAGATAGTTTCAGCTCAAATCAATATTATATGTTCACGTATTTTGAATCTATTTAATATACATCAGACCGTTACCATCTTGTCTATTTAAAAGTAGTGCCACAAGGCTCTGTGTTAGTCCCTCTGTTATTTATGGACATAAAACTTTAATGGGGCAAATTGTTGGTTGTGAAGAAAATTATGCTAGTTTAGTTTGTGTAAACATTTATAAAAAATGTAATTTTTTTATTGAATTCTGTTCTTTTTGTCCGATTTTTGATATTCTTTCTTAGCGGAAACTTTATGGGTAAGATTATTAGATAGTTTCAGCTCAAATCAATATGATATGTCCTCGTATTTTGAATCTATTTAATATACATCAGACCGTTACCATCTTGTCTATTTAAAAGGAGTGCCACAAGGGTCTGTGTTAGGCCCTCTGTTATTTATGGACATAAAACTTTATTGGGGCAAATTGTTGGTTGAGAAGAATTTTTGATAATTTTTGATATTTTTTGATGTTTCACCGCAAATCAATATGATATGTCCACGTATTTTAAATCTATTTAATGTACATAATAATAATAATAATATTTTTATTTAAAAAGAGTGCCACAAGGCTCTGCATTAGGCCCTACTGTCGACATAAAACTTTATTAGTTGCAAATTGTTGGTTGTGAAGAAAATTATGCTAGTTTAGTTTAGATTATCAGACATATTTTTATGACAAATTTTGATATTTTGAGTTTGAAAGTCTGGGACAGGGTAGAGCAACCAATAAAATCCAAACCATAAAGGGCAAGACATTAAAAAGTTTACAAGATTTATTGTCACCTTCAGTTTAAGTCTATAATTTGCTTTAAAACTACCCTCTACCCTCAGACATAAAAGTCCAAGAAACACCAAGCGCTCAAAGCTTATTACTGAAGAGTAGTTCACCACAAGCAAAACCTAGCAGGAAACCTGGTTATAGATTGTGCAGCACAGCATGAACTCTCAATCGTTAACATCTCGGCAGAGGGAGTTACAGATATTCACCGTGAAGCAACAAGCAGAAGATGTTTGCAGCAGTAGGTCTGGCTGTGCGAGTGTCAGAAGTCGTTCATCTCACCCGCAGTCATCACACCATCTCAACAGGAGCGGCAGTGTGTGATTTGGCTTATTTTATGACATGGGAGAACTCCTTTTGATGGCAAACCGCGAATGAAGATAATCATCTCTCAAATTGAGTGAACGCGTGTTAGACTCAATAAGAACTGTGATATTTAGGGTGGGCTAAAGATTTCTGGGTTTCTTTCCACCAGACAACATGAAGATCCCCACTGTTTAATCGCTTTATCCACACATGATCTGAATTATAAAGAGGGTGAAAAGTCAGGCAGGCTGAGAGGTTTATTTGATCAAATAAAAAGTGCTGCAAAAAAGTATAGGGTTACTTAGTGCTGCCAAAGAGCATCTGATTTTTAAAAAATACACTGTAAAAATGAATATGCTTTATCTAATCAATAAAATTGTGGCCACAGATTACAAGCAATATTATTAATTAAAATTGAACAAATTAGAATTGAGTGATAATTAATCAAATTATTCCTTAAAAGTTAACCATTTAAAATGAGTAAAGTTT
Source organism: Hybognathus amarus (assembly GCA_030378365.1). Classification (NCBI taxonomy): domain Eukaryota; kingdom Metazoa; phylum Chordata; class Actinopteri; order Cypriniformes; family Leuciscidae; genus Hybognathus; species Hybognathus amarus. The sequence continues at coordinate 92,935 of JAQIUQ010001262.1, read as the reverse complement.
ACACCAAAAAAGTTACAAAAATATTTGAATAACAGACAGACGTCAAAGATTAATTATTTTATATTATCTTTATTTTATATTGCCAACATTGAAGACATCTGATGTTAACAAGCAGAATCACTGAAGTAGAAAACCATTGTTTAAAACAAACCTAAAACAAACACTGATCACCATAATGGTGACTTAAACATACTTTTTGTAAGTTTTACTCATTTTAAATGCTTCAATTTTAAGGAATTAATTTGATTAATTATTATGTAATTATATTCTTAAATTTAGTTAATAATATTGCTTGTAATCCGTTGCCACAGTTTTTTTTATTAGATAAAGACTAAATTTTTATTTCACGACAAATCCTACACTTTTATTTTGTAAAATATATAAATATATAAATAATACATTTTTTTCACCCCTGCTCAAACCTCTTTAACCGTCTCCATCTTTCCAACATCTCCATATATTTCTTTCATTTTTCTCTGAATCTGTGACCATGAAACCTGTCACTGATGCTCACAGATCTTCATCCAGAAGGCGGAGAGGTTTAAGTGTGTCGGGTATAAAAATAGCAGCCCATTAACAGTAATTTAATCACATCTTCTATAGGGGCCACTCAATGGCTTCTCCATGAGTGTATAAGGGACAGTGGATCACAATAGCATAATGGGCTATATTAAATCCACTATTATTATTAGGTGTCGTTTTGATATCTCCTGTGCATTTCATTTTTGAATACTCGCCATGCATGATAAATATGAAGATCTGATTTATTGTCTAAGGAATAGTCATTAGGGTTTTTATTTGCTTCTTTGCATTTCAATGCAAGCATCAGAGTAACTCCCTCAAATGATTGAAAATTGTATGGATATGAACCCTCCTCGTGCTACGTGTGTCTTCTTTTCAGTCTGATGTCGTCTTGTAATCTTACTGGTGTCTGTTGTGTCGTCTCAGTCCTATTGCCTCGATGACCTTTGCTCTTGACATTTGCATGATTCACATGTGTAGAGTGACGGGCGGCCCGAGGGCCATGCGAGCCTTTAGAGAGAGACTCCATTATTCACAGCGCTTCGAGTTTCAAATGCATTGTTTTTGTGCATTCTACAAAGTATGATTTTGTGTATTATAAAATGTTCCAGTATTTACAGTTATTCAGTGAGTTGAGTACGTTGCTGCATGGCATAAATAATAGAAATGCATTTAAAGAAACTGCAGGCTGTTCTACATGCATGAGGCTGTGGCCAAGCTCGGTTCCTCTTTATAAATAATAGATAAATAGAGTGAATGAGAAGAGCAGAAAGCAGTGGAATAGTGTGAGATTGTGAGAAGAAGGCTGGTGGAAGAGACGAGGGCCGAAATCAAAGCTAAATGTGTGTTTGTGACAGTATGGTGTGTTAATATGCATTTGTGTGTGTGCATTTGCTTTTGGCTTTGTGTCTTTGAATAAATGAGAAAGGAAGACGAGAGAGCGACAGAGATGAGACTTCAGAAGCAAAGACTGGATTCTGTAACCATCACTAAAGTTCTGTTTCTAAACTCTACATCTCATTCTCACAGTTCTCGGTTTGTTTTTTTGACTAGCTGGCCGCTGACATGAATATTTCTGCTAGATCTTGTAGCATCGTGTACATGTGATCAATCGTGTGCAGCAGAAAGCGTCTCCTTGACAGGATATAGCATGGTGACCACAGCCCCTGCTAAAATGATAAATTACATTTATAAAAAGAAACCGTGAGTGCGGATTGAAGTGTAAAATGTGTTGTTTAGGGGGTTCTGACACACTCGTGCATGTAAGGGATTCAAATCAAAGACATACAATGATTATAGCAAATTGCTATGATGACAGTTTTTATTTTTAGTAGTGGCTATGGCTAACACTAAATTGCCAATTTTACTGTAGTAACTGTAGTAATTTGGCAGGAAGCATGCTTTTATTTAGGTGCTTTTTTTGCATATACAGTATCTACACTAAATATACTTTTATTCAGCAAGGATGCATTAAATGGATCAAAAGTGTCAGTAAAGAGAATGTAGAAAGAACTTTCTATTCATCAATGAATCTTGAAAAGATGCATCACAGTCTCCACAAAACTATTAACTGCTTTTAGCATTGATAATAATTGAAAACGTTTCTTGAGCAGCAAATTAAAATTAAATCAGCAGCAAAATAAATAAATATATATTAGAGTGATTTGTGAAGGATCATGTGACACTGAAGACTGGAGTAATGATGCTGAAAATTCAGCTTTGATCACAGGAATAAATGACATTTTAACATATATTCAACATTCAATACCTTCAAAAACAGTTATTTTAAATTGTAATAATATTTCACAATATTACTGTTTTTTTAACTCAAATACACACTCTTAAAAATGCTGGGTTGTTTCAACCCAAAATTGGGTAAATTATGGACAAACCCAAATGTTGGGTTAAAAATGTAACTTAAAATTTAATCTCAACTTTCATTTTCAACCGTACATTTTTTAATGACATTTTTATCCCAAAGTTGGGTATGTCCATATTTGACACAAATTTTTTATAATAATCCAGCATTTTTTTGAGTGCATGTATCATTTCCTTGTGAGATTTTCCCAAATATTTCTGCTGAAAAAAATATATATACAAAATTACTTTAAAATCAGCAAAGAGCAGCAAATTAAAATTAAATCAGCAGCAAAAATAAATAAATAAGAGTGATTTCTGAAGGATCATGTGACACTGAAGACTGGAGTAATGATGCTGAAAATTCAGCTTTGATCACAGGAATAAATTACACTTGAACATATGTAAAACATTCAAAGAGTGATTTAAAATTGTAATATTATTTCACAATATTATTGTTTTTTTGTTGTTGTTTTTGTTTACTCAAATACACACTCTAAACATTGCTGGGTTGTTTTAACCCAGAATTGGTTAAAATATGGACAAACCCAAATGTTGGGTTAAAAATGTATCTTAAAATCACTTTCAACCGTACATTTCTTAATAACATTTTTAACCCAAATTTGGGTTTGTCCATTCTTGAGATTGAGATTGGGTTGAAATAACCCAGCATTTTTATTTTATTTTTTTTGAGTGCAGTGCTCCTTTCCTAAATATTTTCCTAAATTTTCTGCAAATTTTTTTTTTAAATTACTTTGTACTTTAAAATCACTCAGGCTAACACTTCTAAAGGGCAAAAACCAATGAGGATGAACTCCTGCCGCTTCACAATTCCCACAATTCCCATGAACTCCCACCAGCTCGGCTACTGTAACGCTCGTCTCCGAGACAAAGGAACGGCTCTCTGGGAACCGCAGACGAGACGGATGCCTGTCAGCACACACACACACACGGCTCCCTCGACCATTGTGTAATATCCTGGAGCGAGTCCTTCAGGGCCTATTGACCCCTGCAGACGCGGTAAATCTGCGTGCTGACGGGACGTCAGGGAAAGAGCCAGCAGAAAGCTGTTTCAGAGGCCTGGATTATTCTGTTATTGTGCTGCAGAACTGCAGAGATTCGTCAGGAAACCCTCAGGGCTCTCGTTTAACCGCTGCCATTTAGTCAGTGTCCAGTTGTTAACTCTAAGGGGGCTGAAATAGTTACGAGAATATAAAACTTGATGGTCCCCCTTAGAGGAGACAAAGAAGCTCGTCCAGCGCAGGATTGATGGCTGTGTGTTTCTCCTGCAGTTTATATGACCATGGCTTTCTCTTCTTCTTAACGGAGATCCTCACAAGCTGTCATAAAGAGGAGTCTCCTCACCGGAGAGAGAGAGAGAAGAGTGTTTTTATACTGCAAAGTCGTGACATTAAGTTTAATGGAGTGAAACGGGTGTTTATAGTGGCGCGGCTTCACACAAACGCTCTTTGTGTGCAAATTAAAAATGAGCTTGTGAAACGTGGAGATTTTGTTGTAGAGACTGTTCTTACAGTGTTTGCTTGCCAATAAACGATATATTGCTACTGTTTGAGGAGCCATATTGCATTCTGAGTTTCCCGATCTCCAAATTAAAATAAAAGTTCCTACTGGGACAAATGGCCGGAGTGTATTCTCCAGCTAGAACTAGTAAAGGTTTATTTGTGGGCGGAACAGCAATTAGTTTAGGTTGTTGATGCTAATGTGTTTATATTGGCGAGGGGTTAATAGCTGCCGGTTCACGGGACTCTTCCTCAAGGTTAACCGAACGCAGGCCAGCCACACGCCGCTGGGGTTTACGAGGCCCACGGCGCGCTAAACAGCCCATAATAATGACACCAATTACTGCATTCCGCTTAAACTAACGGCAGGCTACACAAACCTAATCACGCTCACATCTCATCGCCACTAATGAGATAAAGACTCCAATTAATCCTGTGCTAATTGCTGTGGCTCATTTTCAGAAAGCGTTGAGACGCGAGTGTGTGTAATGAGAGGCAGACTGAGCTGAAGCTGAGGAGCGTCCCGTCGCCCAGAGCCGATGAGCACAAATTACATTTATTACACAAATCACTGCTTACAGTAACACACACACACCACAGCTGCCAGTGTATGAGCAAACACCCTCAAACTGATCATCTGTCTGCCATCCATCTATCTATCTATCTATCTATCTATCTATCTATCTATCTATCTATCTATCTATCTATCTATCTATCTATCTATCTATCTATCTATCTATCTATCTATCTATCCACCATCATCCATCCATCCATCCATCCATCCATCCATCCATCCTCCCATCTATCCATCCATCCATTCACCCATTCACCCATCCATCATCCATCCATCCACCCATCCATTCACCCATCAATCCATCCACCCATCCATCCACCCATCCATCCACCCATCCATCCATTCACCCATCCACCCACCCATCTATCCACCCATCCACCCACCCATCCATCCACCCACCCACCCACCCATCCATCCACCCAGCCACCCACTCCACCCATCCACCCATCCATCCATCCATCCACCCATCCATCCACCATCCATCCACCCATCCATCCATCCATCCATCCATCCATCCATCCATTCACCCATCCATCCATCCACCCATCCACCCACCCACCCATCCACCCACCCACCCACCCATCCATCCATCCACCCATCCATCCACCCATCCATTCACCCATCCATTCACCCATCCATCCACCCATCCACCCACCCATCCACCCACCCATCCACCCATCCATCCATCCATCCATTCACCCATCCATCCACCCATCCATCCATTCACCCACCCACCCACCCATCTATCCATCCATCCATCCATTCACCCATCCACCCATCCATCCATCCATCCATTCACCCACCCACCCACCACCCACCACCCACCCATCTATCCATCCATCCATCCATTCACCCATCCATCCACCCATCCATCCATCCACCATCCATCCATCCATTCACCCATCCACCCATCCATCCATCCACCCATCCACCCACCCATCCACCCACCCATCCATCCATCCATCCATCCATCCATCCATCCATCCATCCATCCACCAATCCATTCACCCATCCATTCACCCATCCATCCACCCATCCAACCACCCACCCACCCATCCACCCACCCATCCATCCACCCATCCATCCACCCATCCATTCACCCATCCATCCACCCATCCATTCACCCATCCATCCACCCATCCACCCATCCATCCATTCACCCATCCACCCATCCATCCATCCATCCATCCATCCACCCATCCATTCACCCATCCACCCATCCACCCACCATCCATCCATCCATCCATTCACCCATCCATCCACCCATCCATCCATTCACCCATCCACCCACCCATCCACCCATCCATCCACCCATCCATCCATCCATCCACCATCCATCCATCCATCCATCCACCCATCCATTCACCCATCCACCCATCCACCCACCCATCCATCCATCCATCCATCCATTCACCCATCCACCCATCCATCCATCCATTCACCCACCCACCCACCCACCCATCTATCCATCCATCCATCCATTCACCCATCCATCCACCCATCCATCCATCCATCCACCCATCCATCCATTCACCCATCCACCCATCCATCCACCCATCCACCCACCCATCCACCCACCCATCCATCCATCCATCCATCCATCCATCCATCCATCCATCCACCAATCCATTCACCCATCCATTCACCCATCCATCCACCCATCCAACCACCCACCCATCCATCCATCCACCCATCCATCCACCCATCCATTCACCCATCCATCCACCCATCCATTCACCCATCCATTCACCCATCCATCCACCCATCCATCCATCCATCCATCCACCCATCCACCCATCCATCCATCCACCCATCCATTCACCCATCCACCCATCCACCCACCCATCCATCCATCCATTCACCCATCCATCCACCCATCCATCCATCCACCAATCCATTCACCCATCCATTCACCCATCCATCCACCCATCCAACCACCCACCCATCCACCCATCCATCCATCCATCCACCCATCCATCCACCCATCCATCCACCCATCCATCCACCCATCCATTCACCCATCCATTCACCCATCCATCCATCCATTCACCCATCCACCCATCCATCCATCCATCCATCCACCCATCCATTCACCCATCCACCCACCCATCCATCCATCCATCCCATTCACCCATCCATCCACCCATCCATCCATCCACCCATCCATCCATCCATCCACCCATCCATCCACCCATCCATCTATCCACCCATCCATCCATCCATTCACCCATCCATCCATCCACCCACCCATCCATCCATCTATATATATAATTTTTTTCTATTTAAATTTAAGCACAAATTTTATGTAGTGAGAACTATTAGATATGTTTGAGAAAATACAAATAAAACACACACACATCAGGCCCTTTTTTGTGCCCTGCTAATTGAGAGTTTACGTGGAGTGTGTGTGTGCTTGGTCTCTTTCTGTTCTTACCACATAGATCTTTCCTGCCGTATTCATTCACCATCATTTTTCTTTGTCCATCTTTGTTACAGTAAACGATCCCTCGTTTTACAGGTTAGCGTATGTAATTGTGTAAAGTGTGCATGATGATTAAAGGTCAGAGGTTAAGAGGTTTCCTTCTCCTGCTGGTCACTGTCACTGAGCACTCGGACTGTAATGGTCATGAACATCTCCACTGACACACTGACATTCATGGTGACCTCATTAAGGTTACCGACGCCATTAACACCACACACACGTGAACCTACGGCAAGCGGCAGGTCCTTCATGAAATCACCCATAAATCCTGACGCGAGCCGCCCGTCTCGACTCTTCTGCCCTCTTCGGTTCCTCAGCCGTTCCTCCAGCGCTCCTTAATTGTGGCACTCATAGTTTTCCTCTTTTTCTTCCCTGTGTTGACATGCTGTAATGGTCTGTCCTCTCGAGAGTGGACGCGCGTCGCCTCTGCCATTACAGAAGCCATTTTCATTCCCAGCGCTGGACGTGGACTCTCTCTAAATCACCTGCTCATGTAATTGCTCCACACTTAGTGAACGGCTCTCTCTCCTCGCTCGGCCTGAGTGCATTAACTGGAGCTGCAGGACCGCACAGATGAAAAATCACAAACAATCTCTTTAAATTAAAATTCTGTCATCATTTACTCTCAAGCATTTCAAGCATTTATGAGTACAACAAAAAAAATGCAAATGTTCATTGACAGGCAGTAGTCACTTTAATTCTATCCATCTATCCATCTATCTATCCATCTATCTATCCATCCATCCATCCATCCATCCATCCATCTATCCGTCTGTCTCTATCCATCCATCCATCTATCCGTCTGTCTCTATCCATCCATCCACCCATCCATCCATCCATCCATCCATCCATCCATCCATCCATCCATCCATCTATCCATCCATCCATCTATCTATCTATCCATCTGTCTCTATCCATCCATCCATCCATCCACCCATCCATCTATCCGTCTGTCTCTATCCATCCATCCACCCATCCATCCACCCATCCATCCATCCATCCATCCATCCATCCATCCATCTATCTATCCATCTGTCTCTATCCATCCACCCATCCATCCATCCATCCATCCATCCATCTATCCATCCATCCATCCATCCATCCATCCATCTATCCGTCTCTCTGTCCATCCATCAGTCCATCCATCCACCCATCCATCTATCCGTCTGTCTCTATCCATCCATCCACCCATCCATCCACCCATCCATCCATCCATCCATCCATCCATCCATCCATCTATCTATCCATCTGTCTCTATCCATCCACCCATCCATCCATCCATCCATCCATCCATCCATCCATCTATCCGTCTCTCTATCCATCCATCATCCATCCATCCATCCATCCATCCATCCATCTATCATCTGTTTGTCTGTCTATTTTCAAAACTTCAAATCAACATTCAAAGTCTGGGTTGTTTTTCTAGTTACTGTAAAATTATATCAATTTATTTGAATTTCAATTTATCCAAACAACAAATTTAATTCTCCATCATTTTCAGAAATTCATTTATAAATTGTATTGGAATTTACGGTAAAAGGCATTCTTCTAGTACACTGTAAAAAAAATCCCAATATCTTTTACGGAATAATGCTGGCAACTTTAATTGCCAGAATAATTCAGTAAAAAATACATCAAAACCGTAATCACTTTTACAAAAATAAACTGTAATCACCTTTACAGTAATAAACCATATTTCATTTACTGTAATCTGTTGATATAATATTTTTACGATAATTTGATTTCTGTTTTGCATCATTGTAATACACTGACAACCATCAATCACCACAGCAGTGTTAAGTTAAATGACCAATCAAAGCTCATCACAAGTTGTCTTCCGTTAGAAAGTACTTATATAAAGAAGCTGCAGTCTCATTCACACAAACATTAAACATCATCATGGTAACACACGTGAAATTTAAAAATGCAATAAACATTAATTTAACAACATTAAATGTAACATAAAACCCTAATGTACATAACTGATTAGAAAAAAAAAGAAAATTATGAGGAAACAGTTATTTCAACAAAAATGCATCAAATGTGAAGTGTGACGCAGGGAATTGTGGAAATGTCAATTTACGGTTTTTCACTGTAAATTATACAAGGAGTTGTTCTTTTTCACTTTCAAAAACTGTAAATAAACGGTATTTTACAGTAAAAAATTTATCACAGTTATTTACCGTATATAGTATGGAAACTTTCTGTTAACCAATTAACAGTTTTGCACTCTTTTACCGTTAAAATTACGATTATTTTTTACAGTGTAATTCTATTGCAGGAGCCTGACGTGACTGCGCTATAGCAGCGTTTCTGCCCATCTCATTAATATTTGAAAGAAGAGTCAGTCCGTTGTATGCAGACAAAACATCCACTGATGTAACACACATGCATGGATTCTGTACCATTGCAGTGTGTGTTTTCCATCACTTAACCCTCGTACTTGCTCAACAGGTTGTGTATGAAACGCCTGCGGTCGCTTGTTGGGTTTGTTGAGGACCGGCAGCTCCATCGATTTTGTGACAATTGGAGAAAATTGAGCAGGAAAACAAGAGGGAAAGTTTCAATTTGCTCTTTGTGACTCAAATTAAAGGCCACAATGGATCTTTTGTGACTTCTAGAGCAGAAAATGATTGAAATCAAGATGCTATTATTGCTCAGTCCAATACAATCTTTGCTTTTTTTAACTTCCCGTAATATTAAACTTGTAGAGGTGCTTGGTGAAATGATTGCAAATCATGCAACAGTTGATTACAGCCCTCAGATTGCTTGCATTTCATGTTCTTTATGATGTTTGTTTTTTAATTATTGAACCATTTGTTACTTCATAAAATGCCTCAAACAGAAATCAGTTTTAAACCACATAACCTCATATCGTTCAGCCATTGCTCTGAATATTGTCTATGATGGTTATTTTGTCTAGCAGAGCCATTCTTGTCATTTGCATTTTCACATGATTTCCATTGGTTTATTGGGAGAGCAGTCCCAGTATGGGCGGGACTCTGTTCTGGCTGTCGGCTCTGCCAACGATCGCAGAAGCCCATTGGCTAATTACTCAGTCAGCGCGGTATTGGCAGCTGACCGCACACCTATCGATCAGATCCCTCAAACACAAATTAATCAAGCCATATTCTGGCCTAGAAAGATGGATCTGAGCCAAGGCAGATACTTAACCGAGTAAGATGTTCTTGCATCGACAGATCTTATGGGACAGTTTCTGATGATATTTGCCGAGGGAACGCATGAGGATGCTATTGATGGAGAATGAACCTCCAGAGAGCTCGACTCAGAGAAGAAGAGAAGAAAGATGCTCTCAGACTATTTCAAGATTTAAAAAGCAAAAGAATAAATATGTGCTCAATGGCGTCCTAATCCTGAAGAGATTTGAAACTCTGAGAAACATTACACTGTAACAATGAATGCGCTTTATCGCATTCAGCAAAATTGTGGCAACAGATTACAAGCAATATTATTAATTAAATTTAAGAATAGAATTGAGTAATAATTAATCAAATTAATTCCTTAAAAGTTAAATTAACCTACCAAAAATGTATGTGTAAGTCACCATTATGGTGATCAGTGTTTGTTTTGTTTTCTCAGTCGCTTTGGTGCATTTCTCACATCACTATTTACATTTGCACGACAGTTAATGCAGTTCTCAAAACAATTAGTACAAACCGCAAAACGTAGTTGATAACCTGTTCGTGTCATTGAAAGTGTCCGTTTTGTCAAGATGAAAAGTCCTAACACCAGTGTTTATGAACAAGATAGTCAAATGGCTTTGTGATGTTTTCATTATGACAGTTTACTCTGTAAGTGTTTGACAATGCAAAAAAAGTCAGATCTTGGTGACACTATACCTGAAAATACTCAAGACAGTCCTATAAACTATTTGCACAGCCATTTGAAAACTTGAAAATTATTCAATTTAGGATAAAAACGTTTTTTTAAAGATTAAAAAAATGTAAAATTTGCTTGACGAATTTTGACAACTAGTTTAACATTTTTGTATGTGATGACTCAAGCAATGAAATGAGGACTATTAGTTTTATATGGAATGAATATTCACAAGAATAGTTAATTTGGACTGATATGACATAAGCAAATGATAATGCTAGAAAACAGCAGTGAGTTGTATATATATATATATATATATATATATATATATATATATATATATATATATATATATATATATATATATATATATATATATGAAGAGTTCAGATGCAAAAGCCTCTAAGTGCCATTTGAAATTTTCTTCTAAAATGATCATTTTTATCAAGCTTGTATATTTAAGTTCAGTAATTTCACTTAAATGGCAATGAAGATTACCTATTAATTGTCATTTAAGTGAAATTACTGAACTTAAATATACAAGCTTGATAAAAATGGTCATTTTAGAAGAAAATTTCAAATGGCATTTAGAGGCTTTTGCATCTGAACTCTTCATATATACACTGATGTTCAGTTAAAAACTGATAGCTAATTTACAATGGCTTTTAATGCATTCAATTACTTTTATTAGGCAGGTCTGTTTACTAATCTGAAATGAAAGTTTTTAGAGCATCAATATTTAATATTGATTGAGGGCTCCTAATTGTAATCACGATTTTCCATTGGAGAGATGTGTGATGAAAAGTGTGTGTGTGATGTGAGTGGATTTACAGTGGAGGGCTGGTGTTGTTCGTGTAGTGGGCAGGAAGGATTGAAACACACGTCAGTGGTGTGATTAACGGTAATGACACAGCTGGAACATCACTTTGTGCTCTTGCAGGATTTGTACACACACACATTACTTTGAATCACGTTTCTGTTGCCTTACACGGCTGTAGTTAGGCGACTTATTGGGTTTTGGAAGAGAGCCACACTGTAAAAAATATCCGTGATTTTAACAGTAAAAAAACTGTAAAAATGCTACAGTGCAAAACTGTTAATTGGTAAACAGGAAGTTTCCGTACTATACACGGTAAATAACTGTGATTAAAACTGAAATTTACATAACTGAAATAATAACTGAAATTTACAGTTTTTGAAAGTGAAAAAGAACAAAATCGTTGTATAATTTACAGTGAAAAAACGTAAAATTGACATTAATATGTCAATAAGGTGGTAAATCCACATTTTATCAGAAAATAAAATACGGTTTATTACTGTAATTTTTAAGTTAAGTCTGTAAAATCATTAACGTTCCTACCGTATTTTTAACGGTAAAGTTCTGGCAACCACAGCTGCCGTTTTTTACCGTAAAATTCACGGTTTATTTTTTACAGTGCACACACACACACATGCAACACAAACATGATTCAAAGTAGGTAACATTACATGTGTCCTATACAGAATGCATCGCAACTAACATTACAATAAGAAAAAATGTTGATTATGTGTGCAATAAAAAAATATAATATTGTAATATAATAAAAAAGAAATTTATAGTAAATATTTTAAAGATGACTTGTGCTTTTTAACATGTTCAACTTTCTTTAGTGTGTAATGTTGCTGTGTGAGGATGAAAAAGCTCTGCGTTCTTCTCTATATCAGTGTCAGTGTTTGTGAACTCCTGTAACGCCTCCATTGTAGTCTTGAATTTCTTCCGGGAACACGTCACAATATTCCTAATTATAATGATTAATGTGCAGAATAAAGGGCGGGGCCTGGTTGAGTTAGTTAGTAGTGTGTTAAACTGGTGGTTATGGTGAAAGCTGGACATTTCCCAAACACACTCAAAGCGCTTGACCAATCACAACACACTGATCCAGCCGACCAATCAGAGCACAGTGTGCTTTTTAGGAGGAGGGGCTTCATAGAGACAGGAAGTGAACAGAGCGTTACTGACAGACTTGGAAGAAAGGAGCCGCAACAATGGGGAATATGGGAAAATAATGAACATTTAACCATGAAAACAATTCTAGTAGAGCCCAAAAACAGCATCAAAACTTTTTAAAAGGGCATAACATGGCCTCTTTAAAAAATTTCAAATGGACTATTTTACCCAATATTTGTGTATGCAGTATATTAATGCTGTTAGCGTAGCTGTCACGACGCTGCCTTACAAAACAGCTGCCTATGTAGGTGATAGACAGCAAGGCAGTTCACTTGGTTTTGGATCAAAGTCGGTGTGTGTGTTTATAATACAATTGAGAGCACCGAAGTACCAAGAAAACAAAAAAGCCTGTGTGATTTCAGCCTCTCACTGACAGACTTTCAGGAGTTATTTCTCATTGCAGTCATGCCTGCAGTAAATACCTCACTTTACCCACGCTGCTCCTGTCGTGACCTCTGACCTCCATCCACACTGCCGTGTTCCCGGCTCAAGGCCAGCCGGCCGTCAGCGCTGCGGAAAAGTGGGCGGTAATTCACAATCCTCCACATCACCTGCCAGAAGCTATCGATTTTTGTTTCCCCAATCTCCAGAAGAGAAGCCGAGGAAAGATTAAAAACACTGTCAGTTTGGAGTTGAATAAAGATGGTGAGAGAGAGAGAGAGAGAGAATTGCTTTAGACTCTTAAAGAGATAGTTCGCCCAAAAAATGCATTGATTCATTAGTTACTCTGATGACTTTCCTTCTTTTGTGACACTGAAAAATAGAAACTTTGAAGAATGTTCATGCTGCTCTTCTAATGTTTATCAAGCTCTAGAAAGGACATACAAAGAGCCCTTAAAGTATCATTCAAATGGACTGAATGGCTTTAAAAAGACTTAATTAGTTTCTACAAAGGCATCTTTCCTAAATGAATAGAGAACTTGATATGGTGCACACTACATAGGCACAGAATTGGCTTTGCATGCATTGGACTTGACTTACAACATTTTTTGCAATGCAATGTGTAAATCCCCAAATAAATAAGATTTAGAGCATCAGCATAGTATGCAGAGCACAATTCTTCTAATCTGCATTATCTTGTGCAAGCACCTTGAATTTTTTTGCATTAATTTAATTTAAAGTCCCCTAGTAAAAATCAAGCTTTTAATGTTGTTTATATGTATATGTGGAGATTTAATATTCTTTAAGACTAATCATGTGTAAATTCATAAGTTGACAGCATTGTTTAGTATTTTCTCCTTAAAACTGCAGTGAACCAAAGACTAAAAAACTAAAAATATCGCTGATGTTTCACAACGAGTGGATCTCACAACGAGTGTAGGCAGGGTTAATTTGCATATTCATAGAACCGCGTATACTAAATGAGGCAAAGGTGTCAAGTTACATTCAAGCTATTTAAAGGCATTAAGACATTATTTTCAAGGAAACAACGTTTAAATATGTCATTTTGGTGATCAAACATGATTTTTCAGTAATAACGTTATTGACAGAGGGACTTTAACAGGCCACTATTTCACATTCGAAAAATAAACGTAAACGAGGGAACAGGAACGTAGCCAGTGCTTGTGTGAGGGGATTGCAGCAATTCATTTAAAATACACTTTTATTGCTTATAACTTGGAGAACCTTGAACAAGGATGACTATCGGACACAATCAATATCGGACACAATCTTCTTGTTGTAGAAGCGTTACACTCGGATATAAATCACTTGGTTCTTCAACAGATCTCACCTGAAAAGAACACTTTGCGGGTTTTTGAACAACGCGAATGTGATGTGAAAATAATGACTGAATATTTGGTTAGGTGAACTAACCCTTAACCCTTTGCATGCTGAATGCTTATAAATCATTAATCTCTCTCGAGGAGGGCACACACACGCTCACGTCTGTTTACAAACGCAGATCGCTGTGACCGTTTATGTGTCAATGGAGACATGAGAGATGTTCATTATTACCAATGGGCTTGATGGAGTTATTGCTTTCAGGACGTGACATTTCCAGAATCCTTAACTAAATTGCACTGCATTTGTTATTTCCCTAATGCCCTTCAAACAATGTTTGGGGATTCAGTTATATGACTGGAATATTGGATGTGTTATTGGTTAAACTGATGGCTCACTAGATTAGTTCAGTGCTGGTTTCACCCATTTATCAGCGGTAATGACCAGCCTCGCTGTTTCACAACACAACTTTCATCATTAATGACAAGCTGGGATTGTTTGTACTGCATCCCTGCCGTCATGTGTTACAGTCACTGCGCGTTTGCATGTGTGTGTGTGTTCAGAGTGTTGCAGTCAGGATTGATTCATCTCTGCGGTGCTGAAATGGCATTTTATTGGCCCTGACCTCTTATGAAATATTGTTATCAGCTGTACATGAGTTGCCATAAGACATTAGAATGGCACGTCATGACAACATTCCTTATGAACATGCAAATCGGCCCTCACACACACTCACACAAATAGCTCATGAATTAATCAAATGTAGTCCGTTTTTATCCAACATGGTCCAATCAACTTCTTTCTGACACTTTGTAATTCAGAAGTTATTATGGTTGATTTCCAATATTAAAACAGGCTTCTCAGGTGTCCTCTATATAGGGTTTTAAATGATCGTACAACTTAGGAACTTATGTAATGGATAGTCCACAGCCCAAATGTTAAGTCAGAGCAGTATTATACCATTAAAACTAAGGCTGTCAAACGATTAATCACGATTAATCACATCCAAAATAAAAGTTTGTGTTTACATAATGTATGTGGGTGCACTGTGTATAATTATTTTATATATAAAAATACACACACATGCTTGTATATATTTAAGAAATATTTTCATGTAAATCTGTATACAGATTTATATATAATTTATTTGTATTTATTATTATTTTTTTAAATATAAATATTTTATATATATATATATATATATATAAATTTAAATGTACATGCATTTGTGTGTATTTATATATATATATACAAAATAATTATACACAGTGCACACGCATATATTATGTAAACACAAACTTTTACTTTGGATGCAATTAATTGCAATTAATCGTTGACAGCCCTAAAACTAATTAAAAAACCCTGAACACAGCAACTGTTTTCAAAGTGAATATATTGTAAAAATGAAATTTATTCCTGTTATCAAAGCTGAATTTTCTAAATAATTCATCCAGTTTTCAGTGTCATTCAGTTTACATGATCATTCAGAAATCATTCCAATCATTTGCTGCTCAAAGAAACATTTATGATTATTATCAATGTTGTTGATAATCGATGTTGTTGTTGAAACGTGATGCATGTTGTTCTTTTCAAGACTGAGTAGAAATGTCAAAAGCACAGCATGTATTTGAAATATAAATCTTTATTAAAATTACAAATGCAGTCACTTTTGATCAGATGTATCAATGCTTTACTATAGAATAAAGGTATTTTGGTGAAAAGCTGAACTAACAGAGGTTAATTAGATTCTGGTTAAAACATTTGCTGATATTGTTTATTCAATCTGAAAGAAGCTCTTAGAAGTTCAGCATTTGTCTTCTGAAGCTCTGCATCTTCCAGGAAAGATGTCACACCTGAAATGATGTTTTCCTTCATGTATCCGACAATAAAAATGCTGGTTAATTCTCCCGCAGTCACCCACGCATCTTCATTACATGCTTTGAGATATTATAGAGCAGATATTTATTCATCTCCAATAACTCATGAAGATGTCTTCCGTGCTAATGTCGTTCTGTTTTCCTGTGCATATACACACCAACCTCTCCCTCATAAAAAACAGCTTCTGGTGAAAAACGAGCACCTTCCATCGGCGGGTTTTTGTGTTTAAATATATCAAGGAGATCCAAATGAATTCTCCACTGGAGGGTCTTAGATAAATCTGCCATTTACTTGATCACCTTGAAAGTGCAGGGGCAAACGTGAAAATATATGAATGCAATAATGCATCTCGCATTCTGCGTTCGTAATGCATTTACATATTAAAATGATCTCCAGCCGCAAGCTGTAATTTCTTGTTGGACGCACACAGACAGATTATGTGTTGAAAAAGCATATTAGTTTTGCTTTTGGATTTTAATTTATTCTGCCTTCCAGCCTGGTTCAGGCTAACCACAACAACCCTTCCCCAAACACACATCACCACCGCGGCTGCGTCTTCCACAGCTCTCCTGCGGCCGCCAGCGATCTTCCTCCTTCTTGCTTTCCAGTGGGAGATGACGACGAATCCTTCTGCCCTGGATTTGTTTTAGTTCATGCACTAAAAATTCGATTATTAAAAAACAGATAGATGTTGATACTTTAATTATATTGGCATATTTAGTTGCAGTCAGGTAACACTAAAAGCCCAGATTTAAAACTCCTTTTAAACTCAGCATGAAACAGAAGATGCGCTCATGTTTTCTTTGATTTCACGCAGCCGCCATTTTTAAATCGAACGCGAGGCTCCGGGAAGAATCTCGGAAATAACGTTACAGATAGACAACGACTACCAATATGATGCAGCTGCCACGATTTAAACTATTGGATGTTAATATCCAACATAGGATATGTATATAGTTCGTTCCTGCTTCTTTTTGTATGTTCTAAATATTAACATTATAAAATATAGGTCTGTATACAAGAATTGTCATGGTGTTTTAGGGACAATGTGTTCTTTTTATGTATTTTATTATTTAAAATCATTATTTTTTTATTCATAAATATGCCCTCGATGGTGTACAAATACCTCTGCCAATTATCTGACTTATCCTCATAAACAAAGAGTTTATTATCTTCATGGGACGGGTAGGTAGTTCCATGTAGTTCTGCCATATTAAAAAACTACAATAGCAGAGAGGAACAAAAAAGTAGGACAACAGTGTTTCCACAGCGCATTTTTCGTTCAGAGCCAGCGTGACATGGCTAAACGCAGAAGCGGAGGAGGCTGAAAAAGGCTAAATTGCAAATCCTCGTCGCAAGAAAAGTCCAAAACATGACGGAGATGACAAAACACACAAGTTAATGTCGGGATAGCTTTCTCCAGGTGGATAGAGCTAATGCAGGAGAAAGTCCTGCTTTCTTCTCGACAGGTAAGTCAATGTTACAGTCTTAATCACAAGCTTTTTTTACATTGTTTGGTTGTGTTATAGACAGATGAACATTTATAGTTAAAAGTTGATGGTGATTTCTAACAATGCACATACTTCAGAAAGTATAATGAATAAAGAAGGCATAACTACTTATTACAATAGTTCATGTTTATCACACACTAAAAAATTTGGGTCAAATATGGACAAACCCAAATGTTGGGTTAAAAATGTAATTTAAACATTTAACCCAATGGCTGAGTTTGTCCATATTTGACCCAAGATGGGTTAAAACAACCCAGCATTTTTTGCAATCAGTAATTCAAACTGTAACATTCGTTTGTTTGTCGTGTCAAGTTGCTGTTTGTTTGAAATAACAAACCTGTTCACTCGAAGTAGCCCGTTCTCATCCCAAGGTGTGATATACTGACGCTTTTGCCAATGCGTAGACATCCAACGCACATGGTACCCTTTCAGCGTCAATATGAGACGCAGATATATCTGGGCCAGGAGGCGCCTCCTAGTGGTCTAACCCTAACTCTACCCCAGACCTAAACCTACCCATAACCAAAGCGTTATATTGACGCTAAAGGCGCCATGTGCGTTGGATGTATATGCATTGTCAAAAGGGTCAGTATATCTGACACTTTGGGATGAGAATGAGTTGTCCTGTCATAGCTTTTTGGCACATAATGAGTACCAGTAGATCAAACAAGCGTTTGAAAGTGAGGGCGCTGGAGAGCACAATTCATTTCAATGCAAAATACATTTTCACCGCTAGATGGGAGAAAATCCTACACATTGTCTCTTTAAGAGCATCTGTCTCTATGACTAGATCAAAGAAGACGGTATAACACAAGGTTTAATAGATAAATCCAAATCAGACAGCCAACATGTGAAACAATACAGGACACTGAACCGAACACAGAGGAGGAATTAAATACACAGTGATGATTAACTAAAAGATGAACAGCTGTGATGAGTGTTAGTGTCCATGGTGACGGATGAGTGGCGGGAAACTAGAACAAAGGAACACATGTGATGAATGAAAACAAACAGAAGGTCCAAGAAAACTGAAGCAAACACATGCGACAGTGTTGGAGTGAGTTGTATGTGATGAGCTGTGCGTGTGTTTACATAAAAAATAATCTTTTAAAAAATAAAATAATCTTTAATAAAGTTACTATGCAGTTCTACTCTTAACCAGACCCAGACGTTCCTCCTCTGTTATTATTATTTTTACGTTTCTCATGGCTTTTTTTCTGTTTTAAACTATATATTTGTCATTATAATGACTAAATTCGCTTGCATTATACAAGCTATTTATTTTAGGTTTTAGTGTGTTTTATTTACCCTTTTCTTAACTAAGTATTTGGTTTGTTAATGGGTTATTGACCATAATGTTAAAAGTTCGTTGAAGTGCCTAGAAATTCACCATTATTGTGATGTCATCTCTATATCTCGATCCGGTTTGTCATCAACGAGGTAGGCATCTATGTTCTTTAGCTATGCGTGTAATGCGTAAATCAGTGGGCGGGGCTAAACCAGCCGTGTTGAAGTAGGCGTTGATCATCTTCTGCGGGGTGTTGTTTTATCCTCTTTGACGTCATAGTTCCCCACTTTGAAAAAACGAGTCGTTTGCTGAGCCTGGTGTCAATAAAAGCTTTTATTAGACTAATAAGGACTTTTCAGTTCTGAAACTTCACAGGATTTCTCAGTTCATCACCCCTTTAAAATATATAATATTCTGTGTAAAATTCAGGCGAGTCCGATTTACGTTTTCTGGCCTGTGGGACTCAATCACATGACACTAAAAGCCAAAAACCTCCATTTTGATTCCATGAGGCCCCAATATTAAAGGAATACTCCACTTTTTTTGGAAATAGGCTCATTTTACAACTCCCTCAGAGTTAAACCGTTGGGTTTTACCGGTTTCGAATCCATTCATGCCGATTTTCTGATATTTAGAAGAATATCAGAAGTTTCTGGTCCCATTGACTTCCATAGTATATATGGAAGTCAATGGGACCAGTGACTGTCTGGTTACTGATATTCTTTTAAATATCAGAAAATCGGCTGAATGGATTCGAAAACGGTAAAACTCAACGGTTTAACTCTAGGGAAAGTTGTAAAATTAGCCTATTTCCAGAAAAAGTGGAGTATTCCTTTAATACAATACTCTTTAAATTACTCTCAATTGTCCTTGAGTCATACTAGAGACAGAAATGACAAATACAGATGCTTACAGTCTCAAATGTTTCTTCAGACCTCAGTAATCTCACATGTATCTCAACAACGTCTCAAACTGTTCTCAGAGATCTCAAAATAAACGTTTCTCAACACATTCTCCCGAAAACAGATGATCCGAGCTGCTCTCGGCATTCATTTTATAGCTCTATATTCTCACTGCATGACAAACATTGGCTATTTTTATTTCCCCAAAGGAATTTTAGGAACAAACTTCTGAAAGAAAGTAGAAAGCAAATCTCCTGAGATGTGAAACAGCAACTTCAGAGCAAGTCTCAGATTTTTTTTATTTTTCACGTTGAAAGCGCCACCGACTCAATTGTTCTAAATGTATTTTCCTACTGTGGTTCGTTTAGTCCCCGAATGGACACACAGGTGTGAGTCATGCAAATATTACCCAGGCACATGGGGACGGGTCTATATCGGTGTGTTTATTTAGTTGCTGACTATAGGAGAGAATCTGCAAGCGCTGTTATGTTTTAGGAGAAATTATTACAGATGTACACACACACACACACACACACACAAGTCTCGAGCGCATGTTCACATCACAAACGTGAAGCCGAGGCCCAGGTGTATTGGAAGCAAGCTGTTCTCCCAGCCCAAACACACACTCCCAGCATGCCGAGCTGTCAGCCAGGAATCTCTCATAATGAAGGCTAAAATATTTTATTCAGATTTATTAATTTGAAAATGAAGCGTGCCTGTCGGCAGAGGGACAGCTCTTCTCAATCTGTCATCTGTGAGCCGCACGCCGGTGACACCGCCATACATTTGTCTTGTCGTATCTGACAGTTCGGATTCTCCGGGCGCTTCTCCGCAGGGATCACCCAGGGATTTTTTGAGCGAATAAAACACATTCCGACAAGGAACAGCCTCTTTATTAATGCAAATTAGGCCTGAAAAAACGCCGGCACCAGGCACTTGGCTTTAGACACCTGATTGTGTGTGTGTGTTTTAATAAAAGCAGTGTGTGAGTGACTGTGGGGTTGAGACTCCCACACAGATCTGCCAGTCTCCGCTGTGACAGACCCCAGAGCTACGGGGGCTTATCTCACCAAAGCCCGTCCAGATACACACCAACACACCGCCCACTGGGACGCGCTCACTCGCTCGCTGAGTGACTGCTGTAAATTGGGTGGCCGGAACAAACATTGGCATGAATGTTGCATTCGTTTGTTTAAGGGGTGATTTTTAAGAGGGTTTTTGTGTGTGTTTTTCAAGAACAGCAGCCTTTTAATGAGACTTTATGTTCATTGGTGTCTCTGGATGGTGACACCCCTTCAACACTTTTGACTTTATAACTTGCTGTAGTTTAACAGTAAAGCATGGCGCTGGCGACGCCAAAGGTCATGTGTTCGATTCCTAAAACGTGTGCCTTGAATGCAGTGTAAAGTGATTTGGATGAAAGCATCTGCTAAATGTAAATACAATTATTTTGTATTTTTTAGTAATTCATTTCGTCTTTAGTCAAATCAACTTAAATCATTTATGTGGTTCAGATAACATAGTATTTTGAGTTTCTAATGATTAAATCAATCTCCTTCATTGTATTAACTCAATTTTTTAATGAACTTAAAATTTTAAGGCAACCAGGTTACTTCATTTTTAAGGTAAACCAACAATTTTGTATCTATTTTTTAATAATGTTAATTGATAGTATACACATTCAAATATTGAAAGCATATTTAATTTTGAAGTACTTTTTAATGCATTTTTTATTTTATTTTGTGACACCACTTTAAAAAATATACTTTATGCCCCACAAAATTATTTAGTATTCATTTTATTAATTCATATTTAATACTTATATGTATTTATTTTATGTTAATTAAATAATTTTAATATTAATTGCTAACATACATATTTTTAAATAAATGTGTTAATTCTTAATTGCAAATTGCATTTTATTTCAGTTTTAAATTAATTGCATTTTTTTCAGCCTAATATGACTTTTTATTCATTGTGACACTGTTTCAACATATTTGACTTCATGCCTCACAAAATTAATTTGTATTAAATGTATTATTATTTACATCAATATGTATTCATTTTATATTCATCAATTAATATCAATATAGACATTAAAATAATAAAATCATTTTCAATTCTAAAGTACAAATTAAGTTCCCATTTTATAACTACCATGTTAAACAGTTCATGTATGGCTGTAGAACCACAGAAACTAGTTTAGAAATGAAAGGTGAACTTTCCATGCAGAGTGTGTGTGTGTGTGTGTGACGTGTGTGTTAACCAAAGGGCAGGCCTCTGTGTGTGGTTGAGTGCAGTCGAGTTGTTGCTTTCTTTTGCCGAGTGTCCTTTGACATTTATCTCTCCTCACCGTCACCTGCTCCATGATGAAGATTCAGAGTGACGTCTCTCTCTCTCTCTCTCTCTCTCACTGACTCTGTTTCTCTTTCACTGCTAAATTGTCCCACTTTTCTTCTCCTCTGCCCCTCTTTTAGTCACTCTGTCTCTATTGTGTTTCAACTAATAATCTTACTGTCTGTTTGTTTTTTTCTTTTCTCATCTGCCCATCTCTTCAACATTTTTTTTCCTTTTTCATTCCCTCTCTCCAGCAACTTCCTTCTGCCTTTATTTTTATTGTATTTTTTACTTTCAGAAATCTTGAGTTTTGCATAACAATTTAAATAAATAAATAATCAATTAATACAACTCAATTAATACAATGTCAACTGTCAATGTGTTGTCAGAAAGATATGAAGTGTATATAACTGTGCCAGTTACGATATTTCAATATTTTTAATATTTAAATATTTACCACGGGGTATACATGTATTTATACAACAGTTAGTTGCAGTTTTACGGACACTATTAGTCTGTTTTTACAGTTTGGAAAAATCAGTGACTCTTTATGCAAGATACATCAGTTCCAAGTTACAGTACTCTCAGAAAAAAAGGTACAAAAGCCATCATTGGGGCAGTTTCTTTTCAAAAGGGAAAACTTTTGTCCATTTTAGGTGCTAATATGGACATTAAGGTGCTAATATATACAGTTTAGGTGCAAATATGTACATTTTAGGTGCTATTATGTACATTTTAGGTGCTATTATGTACAGTTTAGGTGCTAATATGTACATTTTGGATGCTAATATGGACATTTAGGTGCTAATATGTAAATTTTAGGTGCTATTATGTACAGTTTAGGTGCTATTATATACATTTTAGGTGCTAATATGTACCATTAAGGTACAAAGTTGCACCCTTTAGGTACTTTTGAAAAGGTACCCCAGTAGGCAAAAGTATTGCCTAAAAATGTTATTTTTCCCAGTATGTAAATATATATTTATTTATTACTATTTTAGCAATGTAATACTCCAGTTCAAATTCCAGGTATAATTTCAATTAGGACACTGTCTCAGAATATTATAAAAAATTGCATTTACAAAATGTCTTTTAGACATACTGTATATTCAGGCCTGTTGGTGTAATATGGAAAAGATGGTTCAGCCGTGTGAGTAATCTCTGTGACACAGTACTGGAGGATTGAGCTTTCAGCTTTATTTCCAGTCCCAGAATTGACCTGCATTAGTTCATTAAACCTTAATTCAAAGAAATGTTCATTTGGTGTGAGAGAAAGAGAGCGCTTGAGTTTCACCTTCCCTTTCTGCCCTCCTTCAACCTTCCTGCTCGTCCTGACTCTTTATAAACGGCCTTTAAAAGCATTTTTTATGTTGTTGTTTTTCCCTCACAGTAAATGGAGCCATAATTTAATCTTTTAATGCATGTTAATGTGTTGTTTAACCTTCTCTGCACAATTAAGTGTCTCTGAAAGGTTATCCTTGACCAGTTCAGACACCGCTTACTGTAATAATGGTCTGAATCATCACAGGTCTGATTGAACAGTGCTTTACTGTACAGGTCTGTCTGGAACTGGATGGGTTTTTTTTACTGTGTGTTATTTTACTCATGATCGTTTTCTGTCACCCTTTATTGAAAACGGTTTAATGTGTATTCCATAACTGAATTGTAGACATATAGTCCAGGAGTTGAAGTCCATAGATGGAAACTTAATTTATCTCACTCTGTCCACAAGCTGTGTAAAACAATACCTCTCTAAACACACAAGTGCATTGTGCATGTATGGAGCGTCTGATTGAATTTTCTGAAGTACTTACAACTCTCAGAGGACACTTCTCCTCTCTAGGACTTTTCATTTTGTATCCTTGGCAGCTTTGTGTGTGTGTGTGTGTGTGTGTGTGTGGGGGCTGCAGTCCCTCAACTTCATGAGTTCATTAGATTGTGAGATAGTTACAGGGTCAAAGGTCAAAGGCAGTTCAGGCACGTTTTATGGCACTGTTCTTTTATGGACAACAGATCCACCACTGAGTTTAAAGGTGTAATATTTAGGAGGATCTGTAGACAGAAATGTAGAATAATATACATAACTATATTTTCAGAGGTGTATAAAGACCTTATATAATGAACCGTTATGTTTTTATTACCTTAGAATGAGCCATCTACACGTACTACGGGCCCCCTTACATTGAAACGCGCCAACACGGTGCGTGTCAGAGACTCTGAGAGACTCTGAGAGACTCTGTCAGAAACAGAGACTACAGATACTTCTGGTAGAGTCTACAGTAGTCTACTGTGTCTCTGTAGAGACTCATGTAGTCTCCTGAGATCTTTGTGAGTATCTGTAGAGTCTCTGTGAGTCTTTGTCTCTGTGAGTCTATATAGTCTCTGTGAGTCTATGTAGTCTCTGAGTCTCTGTGAGTCTCTGTTAGTCTCTGTGAGTCTCTGTTAGTCTCTGTGAGTCTCTGTGAAGTCTCTGTGAGTCTCTGTGAGTATCTGTGAGTCTCTGTAAGTCTCTGTGAGTCTCTGTGAGTATCTGTGAGTCTCTGTTTCTCTGTGAGTCTATGTAGTCTCTGAGTCTCTGTGAGTCTATGTGTTCTCTGTGAGTCTCTGAGTATCTATGAGTCTCTGTAAGTCTCTGTGAGTCTCTATGTAGTCTCTGTTTCTCTGTGAGTCTATGTAGTCTCTGAGTCTCTGTGAGTCTGTTTCTCTGTGGGTCTCTGTAGTCTCTGTGAGTCTCTGTGAGTCTCTGTGAGTCTCTGTAAAGTCTCTGTGAGTATCTGTGAGTCTCTGTGAGTCTCTGTTTCTCTGTAGTCTCTGTAGTCTCTGTGAGTCTATGTAGTCTCTGAGTCTCTGTGAGTCTATGTAGTCTCTGTGAGTCTCTGTGAGTCTCTGTGAGTCTCTGTGAGTCTCTGTGAGTCTATGTGTCTCTGTGAGTCTCTGTAAGTCTCTGTGAGTCTCTGTGAGTCTCTGTTTCTCTGTGAGTCTCTGTAAAGTCTCTGTGAGTCTCTGTGAGTATCTGTGAGTCTCTGTGAGTCTCTGTTTCTCTGTGAGTCTATGTAGTCTCTGAGTCTCTGTGAGTCTCTGTTTCTCTGTGAGTCTATGTAGTCTCTGAGTCTCTGTGAGTCTATGTTTCTCTGTGAGTCTCTGAGTATCTATGAGTCTCTGTAAAGTCTTTGTGAGTCTCTATGTAGTCTCTGTTTCTCTGTGAGTCTATGTAGTCTCTGAGTCTCTGTGAGTCTATGTTTCTCTGTGGGTCTCTGAGTCTCTGTAAAGTCTCTGTGAGTCTCTGTGAGTCTCTGTGAGTCTCTGTAAAGTCTCTGTGAGTATCTGTGAGTCTCTGTGAGTCTCTGTTTCTCTGTGAGTCTCTGTTTCTCTGTGAGTCTATGTAGTCTCTGAGTCTCTGTGAGTCTATGTAGTCTCTGTAAGTCTCTGTGAGTATCTGTGAGTCTCTGTGAGTCTCTGTTTCTCTGTGAGTCTCTGTAGTCTCTGTAGTCTCTGTTTTCTCTGTGAGTCTATGTAGTCTCTGAGTCTCTGTGAGTCTATGTAGTCTCTGTGAGTATCTGTGAGTCTCTGTGAGTCTCTGTTTCTCTGTGAGTCTCTATAGTCTCTGTGTCTCTGTGAGTCTCATTGATGTGGCTCTGGGCCAGTGATCAGTGTGTCTGCTGTAACACAGCTCCTCTTTGTTCTTCGCTGTATTGATTCTTTCAGGCTTGTCTATAGAGACTCCACTGGCGTGTTGCTCAGAGTGTCTCTGAGGTTTCTTGATGCCCTGAAACCTGAACGCTCAAACCACAAGCGCCAACCCCTTTCTCACGAGTCTGTCTCTTCCTAATACCAACAGTGTTCCTTTCCATGTAGTTTCCATGTAGACATGTCTAGACTAAAAGCAGTTCATTTTTTAAGATGTTTAATTCCTTAGATAGCGATTCTGACTCAACCAGACAATCAGTTTATCCGATCAATCACAGACCTGTTTGAAAAGACATTCCAGTTGGTGCCACTAGAGTTGAAGAAATTACACACACGTATCACTTCACCTTCAACAAATCAAAATCCTTATCTTATAGAGGTTAATAAGATTTTTAAATCTATTTGTTTATACACATATAATTATACACAGTGCACCCACATATATTATGTAAACACAAACTTTTATTTTGAATGCGATTAATTCGCGATATTAATCGTTTGACAGCCCTAATAATAATGATAAAGTTTTAAATTAAATGTCAAATTAACACAAAATGTCAGACAAACACCCTATGCTACCACTAAGTGTTACTTTCTGTATTTTTACATGTTAAAAAAACCCTTTAATTAGGCTACTTTATTTTTTATGCCATATTTTAAAAATGAGGACGTCCCTTAAAATGAGGTTTTGGAGATTATGTCAGGTTTCTGTCACTTCTGGGTAAAAATGTATCCCCAAAATATAGTAAAGTAGATACAAACACGCACACACAAGCATAATGGGGGTAGGTGTGTTTGTGTGAACAGCACAGATAGTGTGATTGCGGTGTGTGTAGAGTGAGGTTTTAAGTGATTACTGTAAAGCTCTTTCATTGATGAGAAATGTGATATATGATTTGGCATTAATTCATGTCTGTATTGATATGCAGCTGAAAATCCTCCATGCTGTCTTAAGTCGTACGTCAATAGCCGTTCCTGGTTGTTCTTTTTATGGTATTAAGACTGTAAATTAGGATCTTTTATTTATGACATATATGTGTGCCAGCAGAATTGAGAGATTTACAGATAGCGTTCACACATTTCCACACACACCTTCCACATTGTGTGTGTTTGTTTTCATATATTAACATTTGACAATACTTTCAGCTCATTGGAACACGTTTCATCCAGAATTAGTGCAGAAAACTGTTGGGAGCTCTTAATGATCCAGTGTTTTTTTCCATATGGAAGCAGGACGAGGGAAGCGTCTCCCCCACTGTGGTGTTGTATTTGACATCGTGATCTGAAATGGACTGTGTTGCTTTTAATAGCTGTGAATGTATGACAGAATCACATTAGGGTGGCAGTATTGTTGCCTCATCATAAACACTGAGAGGAAATATGGCCGACACAATCTTTTATACAATGATTCTGAGAGGTGATTTTACAAAAAATAAAAGTTCAGTGGTTTCAAACTGGTTTGGTTTGCACCAAAACAATTTTTCTTACTTTAAATTGCAATAATATTTCACAATATTACTGTTTGTACTGCATATGGATGTTAAAGGTTCTTTGTGGAACACATATGCTATAAAGAACCATTTTTTGTGTGTGTATCTTTATGATTATATCTATAGTTTGGAGTCATGACCAATTTTACATGATTTGCTAAAATGTCTTTAACTTACAATAAACATCCAGCAATTTGTGATGATTCTGAACACTAAAAGTTGTCCAAAGTCAAAAGAAACAAGGCCCAATACTGCAACCACCAATTTAAAGTCGGTATGAAACAGAAGTTGCATTAGTCTTCCCTGTTTGGACGAATAACCTTGTGAAACGCTTCTGGAACAAGAACATATGTGGGCGGGGCTGGATTGTGTCCATGAGGACGTGATTGGACGGTTGTGGTTTGTTGTTGGTGCTCAGGGAAACTGTCCTGAAGTGTCTTATTTATTTCTGCTCTGAGATTACTGATGTTCCCGAATCCCGACTGAGTTAGGCAGGCCTTTCTCAATCATACACACTGGATCCAGTGTGTGTGTGTGTGTGTGTAACCTCCCCCTCTTTCCTGTGGCAGGAGCAGTAGAGTGGATGCTTCAGACCTGGAAGGCTCTTTTCAGCCTGGTCACACACCACACACACACACACACACACACACACACACACACTGAGGTCCTGCTGCTTGGCTGCGCACCATGGGTCACCGGCTTACATTCGAAAAACTCAACTGAACACAGTCAAGCGTGCTGCTGGAACATACCTGACAAAACATACCGTTAAAACAGATCCATGCATGCTAAAACAAGCTGTTTAAATGAAATATATAAAATCGTTTAAGTGGATTTCTCAAACACCTTGCTACTGTTTAATTAAAAGAGGAGATCAGTTTGAAAAATGTAAGGATCCAACATTATTCACTGGGATTTCCTCGACTGAAGTGTAGGATAGAATCATTCGAATCGTTAATCCTGAATTAAGCACATTAACCGGGCAATAACTGAAATGAATGAAGGACAAGGTCAATTGTTTTGATTGGAAGTGAAATATATCTATTCCTTGGCAGCGGGCTGGAAAATGAGATGAGTCTCCGAGAAAATGGAGGTCTATCACTGGTCAAAGGGGAAAGTGAGACAGACCTGAATGTCAGACTCTGTGATTTAGCTCATGTTCAACACATCAGTGTATTCCACATCCTCAATGTCCATCACTTATACATGTCTAATGTGATCCTAACACATAGGACTGAATGAATGAATGACTGAATGAATGAATGAATGAATACATGAATGAGTGAAGACATTAATGAGTGAGTACATTAATGAGTGAGTACATGAATGAATGAGTGAATAAATGAATGAATAAATTGACACATGAATGAGTGGATAAATGAATCAATTAGTGAATAAATGAATCAACTAATAAATGAATGAATAAATGAATGAGTGAATAAATAAATAAATAAATTCATAAATGAATGAGTGACTAAATGAATGAATGAGTGAATGCATGAATGAATTAATAAATGAATGGATGACAAATAAAAATACATGACATTTACACTATAAATATAAATATTAATTTAGTTTGAATTATAATCATATTTTACATATAATAATATATCCTTATAAATAATGCATATAGTAATATAATAGCATGTTTCATTATAAACATAATAATATAATATAATTTGATTTAGTAATCAAAATATAAAAATGATATTCTATTAACATATTCATTTATATTACAATATTTTGTCACAATTATTATAACATGCTTTGTGTAATAAGCATAAACCAAGCAAAAAAAAACAACAATTATTTTAAAATGTTTTATTTATTTGTTTGTTTGTTATAATACTATATACATATAACAATGTAATAATATTTTAGATAAATATGTATATATATACTCACAATTATTACAAATTATAATTATAATATATTGTAATATAGCATTAATTTGTTAAGATATTATACAGTATGTTTGAATAATTAAATTATATTTACTAAAGATGAATTTAATTATTTTAATAGCCAGCATTATTTATATCTGCATACTGGTCACACCCCCAAACATTTGTTATGGCAGAAAAGGCCAGACACGTGTGCTATCAGAGATATTAAAACCAAAAAAACACATGTGCAGCGGACAAACATGAATATCTGCCTCTCAGGAGGGCACGAAGCGCGTTCCCGCGTCTCATCTCCTCTGCCCAATGATTGACGTGCACTGAAAGACACACAGGGGCGGGGCTGCACGGTCCCTGCGTCCAATCAAGATGCATGGGCGGGGCCTAAAGCATCGCAGAGTCTCTGAGCGCCGAGAGTGCTACAATGTAACAAAAGCAGCGGGATGAAACAGTGAAATAACGCGCGAGTGTATGAAGCGCTTCGTTCTTCACGCGGGACCTGGTTAATAACACACACACGCACTCACACACACACACACACACTGGTGAGTTTAGTGGTTAAAAGGCTGGTAGTGGCTCGGGCTGTGAGTGACTGAGCTCAGGAGGAGTGCAAGAGAGTATTAGAGGAGTCTCCGACCGGAGAACCGGAGGACCGGAGCGGGCCGACATGGACGAGCAGCCGCGCCTGATGCACGCTCATGCGGCCGTGGGGATGAGTGGACACCCCGGCCTGTCTCAGCACATCCAGGACACCGGAGCAAACGACGGAGACGGGAGAAAGCAGGACATTGGAGACATTTTACAACAGATCATGACCATCACTGACCAGAGTCTGGACGAGGCGCAGGCCAGGTGAGCTGTCACTCATCACACACACACACACACAAAGATCTGGAATATTCATATTCACTTTCAACTTGCCTGTGATACTTGATTAGAGAATAAAATAAAACACACTTAAGAAATATTCACTTAATCAATTAAATAATTCCCAAAGCATATCCGTGACAGAAAAAAAATCACTACATTTATACATTTTTATAAATAATATATTATTAATTTAAATATATAAATTAAAAATATATGTACAATAAAACATGTACACACACATATATATACACAAACATATAGCCTATTAATTATATAAAACATTATATAGGCTACATGTTACACATTTTGTTTAATAATACATCCATTATATACAGTACATAGGCTAATATATTTCTTCACCATCACTTTTAAAGATAAACTTCCAAAAAATATTTAAGTAACCTAATTTAATTGTACCTAAGCATACTGTCAAATTATGATAACAACCATACAATGCTAGTTACTGTTTCAACTGTAAACTCTTAATTAATGAATATGAAATGTTCTATTTTTGTGTTTTGATGCAAGTTGGTATCAAAAGCAATTCTATTGTAGTAACAATAACTGTGGAATTTTGTTTACTATAGTAAGGGAATATAGGCTTGATAATATGTTTGACATCTTTATAATAATGGTAATTAGCAAATGTTTACATGCGTATCAGGAGTTATTGACAAGCAGGCATCCAGAAATGGACTGATAAGACGATTGCTGTTGTCAGTGTGTCCAAACACATGTGCTGTGTAGTGACAGACATCATCTTTCTGACACGCAGAGCTCATTTTTTGTCAATAGAAATGAAAGAGATGCCAAGATAAAATCTGACAGACAGCACTGAGTCTCACCATGTCCCTTTAGGAGGAATATTGGTTCTTAATTCAAATACTTTTTAGCATTTATTCTTTTTGTATATTTAAAAAATTGTTCTTTATTAACATTAAACAAAGCTTCCATCAGTTAATGCATTTAATAATATTATCTAACAATGAGCATTACATCACTCTAAAAAATGCTGGGTTGTTTTAACCCAATTTTTAGTCAAATATGCACAAACCCAGCCATTGGGTTACATTTTTAAATTACATTTTTAACCCAATGGCTGAGTATGTCCATATTTAACCAAAAATTGGGTTAAAACAACCCAGCATTTTTTTTAGAGTTTTTTTGCAGTGTCTGTTAATATTTGTGAATGTTATTTTATAATTATTCAACTGTTCATTAATGTAATCTCAGGTCTGTTAACTAATGCTAACAGATGCAACTTTTGATTTTATTAATGTCTGTTAGTAATTATTAACATGTACTTATATTAATAAATGCTATTGTTCATGGAAACTGATCAAACCTTATTAGTAAAGTGTTACCTATGTATTCGCCCCACAATTACCATTGCTAAATGAATACATTAATTAATCATAGTGTTTTTGCATATGGATGTGTATCAATAATTCTATCCTTTATAGTATTTCACAGTTGTTACAGATACAAAACTATGAATTATTAACTACTGAAATAATGCTAGTTACTAATGGAATTTAGTTAATGTTATGCATAAGCATAAATATGATAAACAGAGGCTGGCTGATGGTCAATATGTGCTTTTAATCCCAGCATGATGACTCAACGTTGCAGATAAATAAGACTTTATAGCAGATGTGATATATGGTGCTGTTCAGAGCTTCACCGCGGCCTTGTGTTGTGTTTCAGAAAACATGCGCTCAACTGCCACCGAATGAAGCCGGCGCTCTTCAACGTCCTGTGTGAGATCAAGGAAAAAACAGGCAAGTGTGTTACCTTCCAGCACATCATATTATCTCAACCGACTGGTGAAATGCATTGGTATATCAGCGTCTGGTCAACACTGGGAAAGAAAGGTTTTGTGTTTGAAGGGTTTGCACAAGTAAGTTGTGTAAATACTCTAGGAAAAAGTGTTTTTCTTCATTGTGCATTGGATGTGGATGTTTCAGAGTGTGGGTTAATGTGGTTTCGTAGTGAGGAAATGAAGAAAAACGTTCAGCCTCTTTGACCTCTCGCTGCTAAATCATCTTTACTGCACCAGTCTTCTTTGTGTGTGTGTGTGCAAAAATCCAGTTGTTTTGCTTAGGAAAGTGCCGGATTAAATTTCAAACCGCCATAAGTTGTTTAGCTGAAATGTTGCATTTGAATAAACGTCGTGTTTGTGCATTTTTTTGAGGGAAAGCGTGTTTCATTTGCTGGCGTCGGTCGTGATGGGAACAGTGGTGGATGTAACTGGGATATTGAGACGCTATCGCTCCGCGGTTTGATGTGCAAACGGTTCCGCCGTGTTTCACAGTCATTAGTGCATGTAATAAAAAGGAGTAGATGAAGGATAAAGCAGATTTGTGTGGCGTTATCTGTGGGACTGCTGTGTTCCAGCTGTGAGCCGTGGGTGGCTCTCGTCGGGGGCGTCCGAGAGGAGACTGACACAGTTATGCGTGGAGTTTTACTCCCTGCCGTTTCTTCTTCTGTTTGTTTTTCTTTTTCGAGTTCACGCAGAGTTCAAGCCGGACGATGTGGACGTATCCCAGACTGCACTGCTCCTCTTTGCCCTTTTCCTGTGAAAATATGAAAGGCCAAACCGTGGAGCCTGAGCTTGACACACGTGAGTGTTTAGATTGTAGCTTCGCTTATTCTGCGAGAGCGTAAGAAAGTTTTCCTCTCACTTCTGCTGATCCCTGTTTTCAGATCATTGCTCAGGTCTAAACATGTTGTGGATTTGAGTTTGTTTTTTGGTCATTCAGTGTTTTAACAGAAGACGCTGAATTGCAGTGTTCGCTGGTTTACGCTGTTTGTTTCGAAATCATCATAACTCTTGAGAAATGTTTATTATGTTTGACATCAGTGGCAAAACTACGCAGGAATGATGTTTGAATCAGTGTGTGTTTCGCACAAGTGTAAAAACCAATGAGTAAAATTTTTTTTGCACTGATATTTTTTGAGTAAATTTCACGCATAGAATTAAGTAAACTATACTTAACTAAGTTAAGTGAAAGTAACATGCATAATTTTTATTTAGATAATTAAAGGTAAAGTAATATCTGCTATAATATTGAACATTTCTTTGTACAACATTTCACTCAAACAATATAACATTGAATTAGACCACACTTTTTAAGTATATTATTTACTCATAAATGTTTAAGTAATCAATATATATAGTGTGTGTCACTGTATCTTCATTTCTGAAGTTATATGTGTGAACGCAGACCTCAATACTAGATGTAGAAAATACACAATGACGGTAACATTTGATGGATCGTTTTTGTGAAAATGACCTCCAAATGTCACAAAATGTCAAGTTACTAATCCTAACAACAAAAGCAATGATAAAACAGAGTAAATACAGCTGGAAAACAGTGAGAAATCAACCTCATTAATTATTCATGGCCCGGTGCATGATCAGTATCAGAAAAGTTGAGTAATTTTACTTAATTTTATAATGGTGATATTCACGCTTTCATTTCTACACGATTGAATTGAGTACTACTATAGACTGACTTTTTTTTATTCTTGCCTCAACTTTTCTCATGTAAATTACATAGTTTTTTCTGTAGTTACTTCACCACAAAATCTATTTATCAGTGTAGTTTGCTTAGAGTTATTATTGAAAGCTGCAATTAAATATATAAATTTTGCATTTGCTAATGATTTGTAAAATTGAAATGTCTTATTGCAGTTTTTTTGCATAATATTAGTGATTAATAAAAAAAGTAAAAGATTGTTTCTTTTCAAAGTCAAACTTAGTCTTGATTTCACCATATCCTATTATGAACATGATTATAATAAATGTAGTGGAAGCCTGACTAGTTACTCATAAAAAGGATCACCTTTACTTTATTTTGCATTTGATCATTTATTACTCTTAAAAACACGATTTGTGTACTTTAGGCAACAGCATATTTCAGTGAAATTTGCATATACTTTGGTGCTTAAAATGCATGATTTGTTTGATTTATCAAGTTAAAAAAGTTAGAGTATTTTGATTTCTCCACATAGTGTACTGTTGAATATATGCAACTTTTTAAGAAATGCAATGCATTTGTAACCTTTTTAATTTTAATTTATAAACATAATGAGAGGGACTAAAGATCTGCTTGTGTTTTACCAGTTTACAGTAGTTCTAATAGGTTTTTTAAAGCTCAAGATCACGTTCAGTCCTGTCAGCAGATAGTGTGTGTTTTTACAGTTCCTCCCAGTGTGCCAATCGACACCTGCGGGGAGGACCGGCCCTGGGTCGCCACACGACCTTTTGACCTGTGTTTTTACTGGGATATAAGGGAAATATAAAGACCCAAAGCGTTCTTCTGCATGCAGACTTTATTTAAGTCCACACGTCTGAGACGCTTTTTCATGCCGCTCTTCACTTGCTTTCATTCCACTCATATTTTCTTTCTTGTCTGAGGAATGTGTCTTTGCAAAGACTCATGTGTGCGTGCAAAAATGTTTGTGTGCGGCTTTGCGTGTCATCTTTGCATGGTGTGTATTATTGATGAATTTTATATCAGTGCAGATGATCAGCTTTAGATTAATATTCAGAAAAAAAAATCCGTTTTTTTTTGTGGGGGTGGTTGATGTCTTGTTATATTTGTATTATATAAAAATTCAATAAAAAAAATCCGATCAATAATATGAATACATTTATAAATGTATTGAATATTGGTGTTTTCTGTAATTTTTGCACATAATGTTGTGCATTACACTCTAAAAAAATGCTGGGTTATTTCCACCCAAATTTGGGTCAAATATGGACAAACCCAAATGTAGGGTTAAAAACAGTTTTTTAACCCAACATTTGGGTTTGCCCATATTTTACCCAATTTTGAGTTACAACCCAGAATTGTTTAGAGTTTACTTTATTTAAGGTGGTTTTAGGTACACATTTACAGTGGTAAAATCGCTGTCATGCAAGCTATGTTGTTTCCCGATCACACAGGTAAAATAGTACAAAAAATACTTACTTTAACTATTAAACTATTGCTTTGCTGGCCGTTTTAATGCACCACATGCATGCAGTTTAATTTTGTGATGAGCTTTAAAAAATGTTGGAAATGGAAACGGAGCAGTGGGCTTGTTTACACGCTGATGAAACAATGGCAGTGTCTTGTCCGAGCGTCTGTGAGGCACAATCATGTTGGAAAGGCTCTGGCACCAAATGGCTTTCCAAAAATACACTCTCAAACAATTCCAGCCAGATCCGTTGGCTCACACAGACCCGACCAACACCACCACGCAAACCTTCGTTTCATTATTCCACACACCGACACATAACCCAGCCAGCACTTGAAAGGAGCAGTGCAAATATATCTCTTCTCTTCCCCTCTTTGGCTTCATCTCAGCGTCTCTGACACACGGAGACGAAGCCGAATTCTTGGATCTCTTGGAACTTCAGAACGCTGTCGAGGCGTCTAATTGCTGAATGTCAGAGTTTGTTCAGTGACACAACCTTGAACCTCCAGCTTTGACAAAGACACAGTATAGCGGCGCTGTGCCGGCGAGGAGTGCGAGGGTTTGAGCGCCTGTCAGGGATTTTACGTCGCGTACGATAGTCGTGAACTTCTGAAAGCTCCAAATGAAGCCCTAATGGAAGCTGTTTATGCTCTCGCTGGCTTGTTTGTTGTTGTTGTTTATGCGCTTTTTGTTTATTCTGTTCAGAGTAGGTTTTTCTCTTCGAAGTGAACGCAATTTTCTGCAATTTTTACAAATTCCACGTAAACAAGTGATAAAAAATTGGAATAGGCCATTTAGATAATGAGTGATCAAATTGATATTTTACATTAGTTTTATTTTATTTCATGTGGATTTTATTTTTGCTGCCTTAAATTAAGTAATTTCAACTTTACATTAAGCTGACTTTAAAAAATGAGTTACACTGTAAAAAATATTCTCATGATTTGTAATCACGACATTTTTTCTTTTGTCAAATCAACTTAAATAATTTATGTGGTTCAGATAACATAATATTTAGAGTTTCTGATGATTAAATCAATCTCCTTCGCTGTATTAACTCAATTTTTCCATTTCATTGAACTTAAAATTTTAAGGCAACTAGGTTACTTCATTTTTTAAGTTAAACTAACAATATTTTTTTTTACAATGTAACTTGTAAACAAAAGTTGAAAATTGCTTATTTTGAAATTATATATTACACTCTAAAACTTGCTGGGTTGTTTTAACCCAACTTTAGGTCAAATATGGACAAACCCAGCCATGGGGTTACATTTTATAATTATCATATTTTTGTGAAAACTGGGGCACATAATTCTTTGATTAATAAGTTCAAAAGAGCACTATTTATTTGAAATAAATATATTTTTTGTTACATTATAAATGTTTTGATCAATTTAATGCGTCCTTTTCATTGTCTTAAAAAGTTAATTTTCTTTTATTGCATTTTTAACCCAAAGTTGGGTTAAAACAACCCAGCATTTTTAGAGTGTACAGTGTGTGTGTGTGACAGTAATGCATTCCTTTCTTAATAGATAATATTTCTTGATTAATTCTATTTGAGCTGATATGCATTTCTTTTTTCTACATGTTTTAAATCAGTTTTGTAAAAACAGAAATAGAAAAGCTAATTTAGTTATTGGTTTCAACACCGTAATGATGTTTTCTTTATTATAACCATCTGCAAGCATACGTTGACGACTGTAAATCTCAATCTTCTAAACATCTGTCAAATCTCGCAGAGTCGAACCTCTACAAAAGGCTAGTTTTCTCGTGGCATGTGTTTAAGCGGTGTAAGGTTTAGCGCCGGGGGGTTGGGGTGATGTAATGTTATTTTTTGATGGGTGAGAATGAGGTGAGCGGAGGGCAGGGCAGGAATATTTGACAGTGTTGAAACGAGCCAGAGATATGATTACTGCGAGCCGTTCTCTCCGTCCTGTGGGAAGCTCGACTCCTTACGGCTTCTTAGGCTGAACACACCAGTGCACACACAGTATACACTTCTATAGCTCATTACAGACGGAGTAAATCATCTACGGCAGCTCGGTCTCAAACCAGCAGACAGGCGTTCATTTAACACGTTTTAAGAGTGTGTCGCGCCGTTAACAATGACATGCTTGATGTCACAAAATAGATTCAAGAGGGTATAAAAACCTCATTTTGCTTATCTAATACCAATGCTATACTCAGAATAGCAGCATATTACTATTTATAATATTGCTGTGGTATACTATAACAATTTTTGGTTACACTTTATTTTAAGGTGTGTTACAGTGTAATAATACTTAACAACGTGAACTACTATAGGGTTTGGTTTAGTGTTAGTTGCATGCAATTAATACTACGCTAACCACATGTAACGTGCACTGTAAAATAAAGTGTAACCCGATTTTCTTTTTGCATAGAATATGACCTGCCAGTTTTCAATGCAGGATGTGCAACACTGCATCCTAAAATGCGATGCATTCTTTCTGTTTTAATATTTAATATTAGATCATGCAAACACCGCTTTTTTGACTCGTATTGATCAGACTGCCAAAATGCAAAACAAATGGATTTATTTCCAAAATGAATACTAGATGCTATTCAGAAAACTAAAACATTTTGAATTAATTAATGCCCACTTTTTCACGTTCTACCATGTATTTAATACAGTCAGTTTAGTTTTAGTGCATGCACATGCTTGGATGCCAACGAGTTTATTTTGCATGCACAACGGTTACTTGCACTTTATTACTTGCATTTAGCATTGCTTTTCCAGATCTGACCCTTAGGCCTTCGATTTCTAGGCATCTAGGCAACTTAAAGTGAATGACTTAAGCCCAACTAAAACACACACTGATCATCATAATGGTGACTTAAAATGATGGGAGTGATTCTGCTTGTTAACATGAGGTGTCTTCAATATTTGCAATGTAAAATAAAGAGTTCTTCATTCATCTTTGACTTCTATCTGTTATTCAGATATTTTTGTTTATTTTCGGTGTAAATTTTACTCATTTTAAATGGGAAATTAATTTGATTAATTATTACTCAGATCTAATTTGTTCAATTTATTTAATAATCTGTTGTCACAATTTTATTGATCAGATATAGCGTATTCATTTTTACAGTGTGGTCTCAGTGCTAATATGTGCTGCTTTGTCTTTCATTCTGTGTTTTTTATGATTTTTTACACATGCTGATGCAGCATCTCTGCGGAGCGCGAACAAGCAGGATATGAGAATCACATCTGTTAGAGCGGCTCATCATCCTTCAAGCGGAAACGCTAAAGCCTAATCCAGCACATAATAGAGGCACACACACCGACTGGCAGCGCGGCCGGCGTGGCGTTTTTGGAACAACTTCGCCAGGCTTTTGCAGAAATGAGATTAGGCGAGCATGCAACAGCAGCCACGGAGAGATCTGTCATCGTTTTCTCTCAGTATACACTGGAGCACAATCACATTACCTTATGAATTATGCAAATTGTCAGTGGCCTAATTGAGATGTGTTAATCATATTAAGAGGCTTAATAGCTTGAATTTAACTGTGATGCTATTTGGTAATTAAGCACGAACGGCGAGTTCGGGCTGCTGTGATTGAGCTGCTTGTTGAAGATGATGTTCGAAGCGTCTGTCTGTGTGCCTGAATTAGAGACATACTTGGACTTATTTGTTTCATATTAACATTTTCAAGCTCAAGTTGTGAAGTTGATCTAATGATGAAACAAAAAGCATGTTGCATAGAAAGTTCTAACATTGCACAATTTGCATAATATTATCTGTAAAAAATATTGTTGGTTTAACTTAAAAAAAAATGAAGTAACCTGGTTGTAAAGTTCATTGAAATTAAAAAAATTGAGTTAATACAATGGAGATTGATTTAATCACCAGAAACTCAAAATATTAGGTTATCTGAACCACATAAATTATTTAAGTTGATTTGACATAAGAAAAATTTTTGTCACAAATCATGAAAATATAATTTTATAAGTCGGATTAAGATCTGGTTCAGAGAATATTTTTAGGTTGAATATTAAAGAATATTCACTTTTGATTCCATATTTGGAATGTCTGTATGTTTTAAATTAGCTGAAAGAGTCGTTAGAAAACATTATATTCGATATGGCTGCTTATTCTTTATATGGCAGAAACTAACATTTCAAACGTTTAAATATGTATGCAATGCATATAAGTCAAAAGTTTGAGGTCAGTGAGATTTGTTTAAAGAAATTAATATTTTTATTCATCAGAGGACGCATTAAATTGATCAAAAGTGACAGTAAAAACATTTATAATGTAACAAAAAATATATTTACTTCAAATAAATAGTGCTCTTTTGAACTTTCTATTAATCAAAGAATCCTATGTGTCCCTGTTTTCACAAAAATATGATTTTTCATGAGAAGCAAATCATCATATTATAATGATTTCTGTAGGATCATGTGACACGATGCTGCAATTTAGCTTT
Organism: Hybognathus amarus; assembly: GCA_030378365.1. Lineage (NCBI taxonomy): Eukaryota > Metazoa > Chordata > Actinopteri > Cypriniformes > Leuciscidae > Hybognathus > Hybognathus amarus. Next base: position 53,153 of record JAQIUQ010001262.1, on the reverse strand, counting down.
CATCACAGGAATAAATGACATTTTAACATATAATCAACATAGAAAACGTAATATACTGTTTTTTATTGTATTTTTAATCAAATAACTGCACCCTTGGTGAGCAAGAAGAGACTTCTTTCCAAAAAAGTCTATCGTCTTCTTCTACTGTCATTTTTAATCAATAATTTGTTGCATGCCTAATATTTTCAGTTCCTAATATCTGATTTATTGGAGTCAAAGCCATTAGAAAATGTCCAATTTGCGCCTGGTAAACTGCCTCCGAATGGGTTCTTTTGTCAATAGATGGTATCTTCTGCTCACTGAGATATGAATGACCGGCTCTTAGCGCATTAGACGAGATGGCGCTCGCGCGGTGCATTAGACAGAGACGCTGTGGTGATTTTATCTGCCCGTTTGCTTTGTGTCGCTGCTTCCCAAAGCTGGTGGGTGGAGACACGCTCGGCCCTCCGTTACTGCCAGCTTTCTTGATATGTTACGACTTTAATCAAATCTGAAAATTTGTAATGCGCATTAAAGTGAACGTGAAGTGCTTCTTGCGAGCGCCGTTGCCATACCAACCCTGGAGGAGTCGTGTGTCTTTAATGCAGGGTTGGAAATCTCAGTTCTTCCCCTCTCTGTCACACACACACGCACACGAGAGAGAGACTCAGGCCTCTCTGCACGTACTGGAAATGACACAAATTAATATACACTACTTAAACTAGAACCGAGATTAATGGCTGCCTTTCGCTGCAGTTTAGTCCCACTGTCAGTTCCCGGGTGTTCCTTGGACAAAATCAACATTTATCCCACTTTTGCCCCGGGCTTTTAGGATGCAAGGATCTGAACCCTAATCCAGCTCCTTCATACATCATTCTCCGCCTCGCTGCATCCACACCTCTTTCAAGCACTTATAGATTTAATTTTTTATTTGCATCAATAGTTAACTAGGTATAACAGCTACATCTGAACGCATCAGTCTCCTGAAAGTGTGTGTGTGCGCACTGCCTGTAGTGGGATTGAAGAGCCTATGTTAAGTATAACTGTGTTTGTGGCAACTGTGCAAAACTTTGTGGTGTGTTAGATTTAAGTAGTTAGACATAGTTCACTTTGAAATTAATATTTGGTATGTTTTGGGCATCTTTGTTTCCACAGCATTTTCAATTTTGATATGTTTAGGTCAAACCATTCTTGTGTGTCAGTCGTATAATGGAGGTCTATGGTCACCACCTCAAAGAGCATGCACAGGGAAGTCCAAATTAAACATGATTTAATGATTCGTAAATGTAAGTACACACTGATGGCCTAAGACATGAAACGAGCGGTTTGTGTGAGAAAACAAACAGTATTTATATCGTTTTATGACGCATTTACATGCTCTTTGAGGTGGTGACCATAGACCTGCATTATATGACCAACAGAGATGAACGGTTTGACCTAAAAATATCAAAATTGAAAATACTGCGGAAACAAAGACTACATCTTGGATGCCCTTGAGGTAAGCTAAAACATATCAAAATTAATTTCAAAGTGAACTATCCCTTTATATTAAAGACGTTTCTTCTGCTCACCAAGGCGGCATTAAAAACAGAATAAAAAGGAGCTATTTTCTATGTGAATATATAGTAAAATGAAATTTATTCCTGTGATCAAAGCTGAATTTTCAGCATCATTTCTCCAGTCCTCAGAAATCACTCTAATATGATGATTTGCTGCTTATTTCTGATTATCATCAATAGGGGTGTAACGATTTTCGAACCGAACCGAAAAACCGTGATACTGAACTCACGATTCGAATCGCGATACTGTCATTGCGTACCGAACACGCCCCGCCCCCTGCTACCCGGCCCCGCCCAGCCCGGCTCAATGGACCTCATGTCTTATGTATACAGTACACAACAAATTCAGTTTTGTAGCCTAACCACCATTAACACCAAATAACAAGCTCTGTGTTTGTTACTTTCGATAACAAGCAAGGTGTAATCTTTCAGATTCTGTCTATTTGATCACGAAAATGAAACGTGAAGCATCATGATGTGGCGTGACAGATCGCTGTGGGCTTACTATAACTATAGGCTCCTCATTTCAACGCAGCGCGCGCGAGTAAACGCGATCATCTCTTCCTCAGTTACAGAAAAGACACCTGAAGGTATGTTGAAAGATACAGTATACTTACTGAAAGGCATCATAACTCGTGTAATCGCTCAATCAGTGTTTCAGCCGCGGAAAGATGTCAATAAAACAGCATAGCTTGTCACTAGCATTATATTTACCTCAACAGGCACGTGATTCAGTGTCCACAACTTCCTATAAATGAACTCTTGCACTAAATAAATAAATGCACTATGTATATTATATTTTGCTTAACCTGTTTATGATATCTTGATTATTTAATGTATGTTTAAAATATCTTTCATGAAAATTACAACTCTGTAAATTATTATATTTCAACAACAAATAAGAGTAAAAACACAAGTTAATGCAAAAACTGCCTTATGTTCAGTTTACATAGTTTTTCATACAATGTGTTGTGTGTTGATTATTATATCTAAAAATAAATAGCATCTGAATTTAGGTTAAAAGTCTACAACCTTTAATGTTATAGTAATGTGTGGCTCTCTATATAGTTCACAGCATTAGCAGATTTTTTTTAATCCTTGTGAAATGTTTAATTGTAATTGAATTAATTTAAAGACAAAGACCATTTTTTTCATTAAACCACTGGTAAAAAAAGAAAGAAAAAAAAGCCATTTTAGCTTTCTAAACCGAACCGAATCAAACCGAACCGAGACGTCAAAACCGTGGGAAAACCGAACCGTCAGTTTTGTGTATCGTTACACCCCTAATCATCAATGTTGAAAACAGTTGTGCTGCTTCATAATTCTGTAGTTTCCCACCAGGTTCAAAACAACAGCATTTGAATTCACATGATTCATTTTGATTCATTGAGTCACAATACAATTCCAAAATGATTCTCGACGCCAACAGCATTGGAAAGTAAATAAACAGCAGAATTAGAGAAAATTCATTTGCATTCATGTTTATATCTGGAATGAAGAACCCAAACAGCAATGTAACATTTTCCATGAAAGACATTAAAAGCACTTCAACTTAATAAGTTGAAAGTTTCTTGTCATGGTCAAAGTCATGCAATTTGACATTTAAATGTTAAAAGTTTATATTTAAGCCATTAAAATGACTTTGGAGTCTCTTAGGTTTCTCGAGTTTTACAACGAGGCCTCTTTTGATTAGCTATTATTGGAGTTTGATTGGTGTGCAATGAATGATTTGAAGTCGAGAGAGATTTACAGTGCTGGAAACTGTCTAAATATAACTAAAAAATGTAGGAACCAATCAGCAATGCTGTTCAAAAGCTCGAGGTCAGTTAGATTTCAAATAAAATGAAAATAAAAAGTGACATTTATAATGTTACAAATATTTATATTTCAAATAAATGCTGGCCTTTTGAACTTTCTATTCATCAAAGAATCCTGAAAAAAAAACGTGTCATGGTTTCCAGAAACATATGTCTGATAATAATCACAAATGTTTTTTGAGCAGCAAATCATCATATTACACTGTAAAAATGAATATGCTTTATCTAATCAATAAAACTGTGGCAACAGATTACAAGCAATGTTATTAATTAAAATTGAACAAATTAGAATTGAGTAATAATTAATCAAATTATTCCTTAAAAGTAAACCATTTCAAATTAGTAAAGTTTACACCAAAAAAATTAACAAAAATATCCGAATAACAGACAGAGGTCAAAGAATAATTATTTTATATTATCTATATTTTATATTGCCAACATTGAAGACATCTGATGTTAAGCAGAATCACTGAAGGAGAAAAACTTAATTTTAAAACAAACACTGATCACCATAATGGTGACTTACACATACTTTTTTGGTAGGCTTTACTTATTTGAAATGGTTAACTTTTAAGGAATTAGATTAATTACTATTCATTTCTGTTCTTTTTTGAGTAGATAAAGCGCATTCATTTTTACATTGTAGAGTGATTTCTGAAGGATCATGTGACTCTGAAGACTGGAGTAATAATGCTGGAAATCACAGGAATAAATGACATTTTAACATATATTATTCACAAAGAAAGCAGTTTTTCTAAATTGCAATAATATTACTGTATTTTTGATCAAATTAATGCAGCCTCGGTGAGCGGAAGAGGGTTTTCAGAAACATAAATAAAACGTTTACTCTAAAAAAAAACGATTCGTTGGCTGAACAACCATCACATATTAAAGTAATTAGATTAAACACAAAAAATTTAAGTATGCATAACTTACTCCAATATTTGAGTTCATGCAACATTCTTTACTTAAAAATATATGCATCACAATACATATATTTTTAAGACTGTCAGCGTGAATTCAAATATTTAAGTACACATAACAGGTTTTCTTGTTAATTTTAAGTAAAATTTAAACTTAAAATATAAATGCACCATTTTTGCATCATACTTTAAGTAAATCCAACACATCATTTTTTAGATCTTAGAAAAAAGGGTTCTAGATATGTAGCATAGGGTTCTTTACTCAACTGCAAAGGACCTTTTATGCAAAAAATGATGATAATGACAAGAAAGAACACTTTTGGCACAAAGGTTCTTTATAGGCTATTATTCATTCATATATTACATTATTCTGCAACATTTTGCAGTTGTAATTAAATTATTGTTTATTAAACTATTGTAGTAACTTAATATCCCATTTTAATCATGCAGATTTTTAAAGGATAAAAGCTGAAATGGCAGTCTTCGTGTGATATTGATTAATAACATTTTTAACCCCCATATCTTGAATTTTGTGATCATTCATGCATTGCATTTTAGGGGTTCCAAATACGTAGCGCTTTAGAACACTTTAACGTTCTATATAGAACCTTTTCTTCTAAGAATGATAATCTAGTTGACCTCATTAAATGACTCAATGGTTTGTTAAAAGACTAGTAAAGCATTGTGACCCATCCTTTGTTGCAAGGTTGAACTGCAACTGTGGTGTGTATAACTGACGGATACAGAAATGATTGTTCCTGTGTGCTTCCCCACAGAGATCAGAGACAAAACACCATCTCTCTCTCTCTCTCTCTCTCTCTCTCTCTCTCTCCTGTATGGATTGTCTGGCTATGCAAATCGCTCATAATTAGACATGCTAATATATGGCAGTAATAAGGCGCAGTCTGTCGTTATGTCTGCCAGTCTCTCCATTGTGTCCAGCGAAAAAATGTGTCTTTAAAATAACACTTCCCCCAGTCCTCTGTCATTCCCATAGACATGACGCATAGCTTGCATAAAACGAGTCTCAATAATTGCCTCATTTATGCACATTTCACTAATTTTTCTTGCATTTTCAGACAGTGATTCAAATTACCGTAAGGGGATATTTCTGGAGGATTTTTTTCTGTTTTTGACACATTGTTGACAATAAATCTACAGACACTTAAACCAATTAGTGCACTAGTTCATTGTGAAAGTGTTGGGTCTCATGTGTCTCTTTTAGCATCTTAAAATAGTCCCCTGGACGCAGCGCTCGTGGCACGGAAATGTTTTTTTAAGGAAGCATGTGGAGCTTGTGCCCCCTGAAAGGAAACAAATGTTTGGGAGAAGCAGAGAGCGGCGGTTTTGGCCTGTTTCCCGGTACTGACGCGAGTGCCATCACAGGCTCCGGAAGAATGAAGTTCCTTCTGCACACGCAAGAACCGGTTTCAAGCAGAACCGCATGCAATGCATAGCTGCAACATTTAATGTTGCTTAATGCTGAAAGACGACCTTCTGTGGTCCATAATCCCATCTCACCTTTCTTACATGCATGTGATGACATAATTCCTCAGATCCTGCTTTGGAAAGCAAGGAGTAGTTCACTTTTAAAAAAAACTTTTACTGATCATTTACTGATCAAGATGTCCATGTCTTTCTTTCTTCAGTTGAAAAGAAATTAAGGTTTTTAATGAAAACATTCGGGATTTTCTCCATATAATGGACTTCAATGGGGTCCAAACGGTTCAAGGTCCAAAAGACAGTTTCAGTACAGCTTCAAAGGGCTTTAAACGACACCAGACGATGAATAAGGGTCTTATCAAGCGAAACGATTCGCTCATTTAATTAAAAATAAAACAAAGTTTAAGTTTTATAAGCTCAAATGCTCGCCTTGCTCTGTTCTGTGGTCAGCGTTCGTGACTCCTGTTCAAACTCGTTCATCAAAACGAACAAATCTTTTTTGAGTCATTTTGTTCCTTGAATGAACCAAATGACTCGAAAAAAAGATTTGTTCATTTTGATTTGAACAGGAGAGTCACGATGCGCATCACAGAACAGAGCAAGGCGAGCATTTGTGCTTATAAACTTAAACTTTGTTTTATTTTTAATTAAATGAGCGATCGTTTCGCTTGATAAGACTCTTATTCATCGTCTGGAATCGTTTAAAGCCCTTTGAAGCTGCACTGAAACTGTCTTTTGGACCTTGAACCATTTGGTCCCCATTGAAGTCCATTATATGGAGAAAAATCCTGGAATGTTTTCATCAAAAACCTTAATTTCTTTTCAACTGAAGAAAGAAAGACGTGGACATCTTGGATGACATGGGGGTGAGTAAATTATCAGCAAAAGTTTTTTTAAAAGTGAACTACTCCTTTAAAAGGAGTTTTTGTAATTTTCTAGCTAACTCAGCGCTTTTGAAGACCTCAGTGCACAGCTGTGTGCAGTCAGGGATGTGGAAGATGAAACCGGTGCTTGTCATTTGAGTGGTCAACAAGGACAATCTTCATGTTACATTAAACTACAGCCTGTGATCAGCGGTTGTGAAATGTGTAAGTCTCCTTTCTGTTCATGAGAGATTCCTTCAAAACAGTTTTTAATGTACAAGATGTGCTTCTGGAGTCAGTTTAGTTGTGTGACTCTTTATTTGTTTCTGACTGGTGTCCCAGAATACAGTCATGAGTCATGTGGACTGAGATGAGCACTAACACACACGCTGCTCCGCCATGCTTCATTAAGCGCCAGATTCAGCTTCATGACTGATGCGTCTGTGATTTCACTCGCCTAATGTAAATGCAAGACAGATTTTGCGGCATCAACAAAACTTCCCATTTACGTCCAAGTTCAAACTCTTGATCTTTTGGAGGGGTTTGTTTGTTTGAGTTCAGTTCATTTGGTCCGTGTGTGAATGTGTGTCGTGCGTGTGACAATTTCCGAATTGTTCTTCTAAGTGATTTATAAATCCTCCTTATGCACCAGTTATATTTTCTGTTTTCACTTTAACTCTTTCCCCGCCATTGACGGATATTTCCAGCTTTCCATGTTTGCACTGTTATACGGTAGGTGGCGCTATTACGGATCTTCTGAAAGAGTAGAGAAGCTCCTGATCAAAACACAGGTAAAGAAGAAGCAGAAACAAGCGAGAGAAGCAGATGCATATGTAAATTAAACCGCATATAAATCAAAACTGTATTAATGAATGAAACGTTGAACACATGAGAGGAAACGACTGAAGCTTTGAGATGTTGATGGACTCCATCGTTCTGAAGTCTACGACAAACACACGGTTTTCTCAGTTTTTTGTTCAAAATGTTGCTTTTTATGAAACTTGCACAATTCAAGTGTTGATAAAAAAAGAATGCATGAAGGTGAAAGCAGAGGCTTTTTATTAAGATTTAGTTTATTTAGTTTGTTATTTTCGTTCTTCAATTTAACAGAATTTAACGAAAACGAGTACACCGAAATGACCACAAAAAAGTTCCTTAAGTTCTCATTTTAATAGTTATTTTTTTCTTTTCAGCAACTAATTATCACATAGCAGTTGTAATGTTCTAGTTTGTGTATATAATGATTTAAATGCGTATTTTGATTGCCTATTTATCTATACGTTTTCATAATCGATGTTGTTTTGTTTTTTTCAAAGGTATATCAGCGCAAAGAATGTGTACACATATTTTCACGTCGTCAGTTTTGCATTTATAAATCTCGATGTTGAAATCCATTGAATTTGGGATCAAATCCGATCATTAATTAATTTTTTAATTGAGGCCCCAGATCCCAGTTTGATTGGTTTGCGTGATCTTTATGGTCCACAGTTGGTAGACTAACTGTATAATAAATGTCGTTTAAATTCCATTTTTAGTCAATGATATTGAATCTTTTGCATGCAATAGGTTGTTTTATCAAGTTGAACTACATAACAATAATTAGTTTTATGTACATTTCCTCACCTGTCTAATAAAGTACATTCAACACATGGCGGAAACCGGGGGTAACGCGGATATGACGTCATTGACTGGCGACTCCTCACCCCTGCTCAGACGCCCCGTTTCCTTGGTTAAAACGCAATATTCTCATGATTTACAAATAGCTTGAAACATTTGAGATATTGTAAGAAATCAACTAAATAAAAAAATCCTACATATTGTACCTTTAACTCCCATTTTTTGTCAATGATATTGAATCTTTTGCATGCAAAATGCCTCCGACGGCTTCTGGCGATCCATAGATGTGTCATGCTGATACTATGAAGAGAACAGCTCTAGACATTAAAAGTTGGCAATAACTGAGAACATCTGCAGGCATCTTCTGGTTTGCATTTGGAGAACCAGACAGTGTTCTCAATGCTCTGACTGAATTGATCCGAATGACGGCTTTCTCCTGTTTACTCGACTCTAACTTCATCTCCTGCAAGATAAAGGCTGGAGGTTAACGTAACCTTGATGAAGAGCTCATCTCGCTGAGATTCATGCGCTCAATCCATCATGGAGTATGAAAATGAAGCCGTTGAGAGCGACACGATATACGGAGCAGTTAAATGGGCCATTTCAGATGTTTTGTGTCGCACACCGAGTACGAAACCTCTCCCGTGGTGCCGTGCAGTCCATTTTCCAGCACTTTCAGTCGCCTCTTATCTTCTTTCCTCTCGTTACCCATCTCTCCTCCGCTGTAAACCCACCTCACCTCTTTTCCCCTCTTCTTTTCTATTCACAACCCATTTGTGTTGCCAGCCAGCAACACAAATTAGGAATATACAGCCTGGTGTCAAAACAGAGCGCTCATAAAATATTAACAGCGTGTAGGAAATTTTACATGGCAACATTCTTTTTCATTTTCAGGTCTGTCAGCACAAGCTGTGCTGGAGCTATTTGTGTGCTTGCCTCTATTTTAATGCTGCTTATTTGGAGCCATTTTCCCACGCCATCTTTTTTATGCCTTCTCAGAGTCAAAGGTAGAGCATTTTAAAGACCTCCATTAATTCACTTTTTTTTGTCAGCGATTTCAACACTTTTGGACTAAATGTCTTGTTTAGCCAGACTTTATGCCTGTTGTCTATAGCCACTTTGCAGTTTATTGCCTCTTTTGAGTACTCAAGGTTTGTTACTGTCGTAGTAAAATGCAAAATTGCACATTAAACATGCACAATGAGAGGGTGTGCTTGCAATGCATTGGGCTTGCAACAATTTTCTCCTCGTAAGCCATCATTGTAGCGGTTTGGAGACTTGTGAACATGCCGGATCAGATTGGAGCATTGCCACATTGAAAAATGACTTTGTGCACAATATGCATGAGAAGATCTGTGTTTTTTCTACAAAACTCCTATGATTGTATAAAAGTGGTGCATGCATGTCTCAAGCACTACAGCTGTTGTACTGTCCAGCTGTTGGATGACGATCACACAGGAAAGAATGAAAGCCATACTATTATAACTTTTATAACAACCGGAGGAAGATTTTGCATGTAATTGTAATGCATGTTCAAAGGAACATGAAATATCATTCAAATGTCACACAATTAATCCACATGACTATACTACTGTATATTCCAGGTGTTCTGGGGTCAGTAGCTTTGTGCAATTATCATTTTGCTGTGAGAATCGGAGCAGCGATTTATCATCATTTTATGATTTGTACATTAAAAAAGTTAATAAATTCGTTTACCACACAAAGCTGTCGCATGACTTCCATGACTGCAATTGTGAGAAATAAAGTCGCAATTGCGAAGATATAAAGTCGCAATTCTGAGAATTAAATTTGCAGTTGGGAGATATAAAGTCGCACTTGTGACGAATAGTCGCAATTGTGAGATATAAAGTCGCAATTGTGAGAAATAGTCGGAATTGCGAGATATAAAGTCGCAATTCTGAGAAATAAATTTGCAGTTGCGAGATATAAAGTCGCACTTGTGACGAATAGTCGCAATTGTGAGATATAAAGTCGCAATTGTGAGAAATAGTCGGAATTGCGAGAATATAAGGTCGCAATTGCGAGATATATAGTCGCAATTGTGAGATATAGTCGCAATTCTGAGAAATAAAGTCGCAATTCTGAGAAATTAAGTCGCAATTGCGAGATATTAAGTCGAACTTGTGACGAATAGTTGCAATTGTGAGATATAAAGTCGCAATTGTGAGAAATAAAGTCGCAATTGCGAGATATTAAGTTGCAATTGTGAGAGAGTCGCAATTGTGAGATTTAAAGTCGCATTTAACGTCGCTATTGTGAGATATAAAGTCGCAATTGCGAGATATAAAGTCATAATTCTGAGAAATGAAGTCGCAATTGTGAGAATAGTCGCAATTGTGAGATATAAAGTCGCAATTGGGAGAAAAAATCTTTTTCTCACAATTCTGACTTTTTCTCACAATTGCGAGTTTACATTTGGCAATTCTGACTTTATAACACATAATCGCGAGTTTATATCTCAAAGTTCTGACATCTTTTCTCAGAATTGTGAGATGTAAACTCGCAATCGCGACTTATCAGGCTAATTCTAAGGGGAAAACTTTTCTTCCTCTCAGAATAGTTTATATCTCACAATTCGGACTTTATATCTCGCAATTTCTGACTTTATATAACACGCAACTTTGACTTTATATCTCGCAATTCTGAAAAGTCAGAATTGCGAGATAAAAAGCCGCAATTATCTTTTTTATTTGTCATTCTGTGGCGGAAACAAGCTTCTATAGAGAGCAGCTATTTTAAATTGTCATAATATTTCACTATTTTTACTGTTGAGCAGAAGAGACTTCTTTCCAGTGTACACTGATCATTACAGTGAGAGCTAAGCTATTGAACACCGTGAGTCTGGTCCTCAGATGATGGATTTGGCGTCTCTTTATTCATTCTTCATGATGCCTCTCTGAGTACGTCTGTCCAGGTGGGCGGGGATGAACCCTGAACTTTCCTTTTCATGGGACGGACGCCAATAAAGAACGAGATGTCAATCATACGCCCCGGCTGTGATGTGTGGGATCCTGTCCATCTGTCCTTCAGTCCCTCAAACCGTCATCTCAACGTCTCACCATCCAGCCTCTCAACACCGGCCCAGAATCTCAATGATGTTCTTAAGAAGTCACATTCCCTTTGATAGGACGTGAGTTACGGCCGTCCTTAAGTAGGTGTTGAGGACCGGCGTGCTGATGGTACTTTTATTAATCAGCTCTGACACGTTTCATTGTTATTCTTGTCCACTGACATGTCTCATTGTTGTGATTGGTCTTCCTCTGCCTGTTTTGCAACAGACGGGTGAAACTGAAAGATCGTCAAGTGGAAAAAGTCTCTGGTCAGAAGCATGAAGAGAAGAATGTTTAATTGGCACTAAACCAGGACATTTGTTGTGTGTTGGATAACAAGTAGAGGAGAAAGATAAAAAATGAGCATAGGTGAGGAATACAGTTATGCATTGATATTTGGTATATTAAGATTCTGATGAGCTTTACAAGAATAATGATTGATTCTGATATTCTTTAGTACACAACACAACGAGCAATATCATTTTGTTTGAAAATAAAGGTTTATAAAATACATTTTTCATTGCACAGCTGGACCAAACAATGATTTGAAACTGTTTGTGGACAATTGATGGATTAAAGGAGTAGTTAACTTTAAAAAAAAACTTGCTGATAATTTACTCACCCCATGTCATCCAAGATGTCCATGTCTTTCTTTCTTCAGTCGAAAAGAAATTAAGGTTTTTAAAGAAAACGTTCCAGGAATTTTCTCCATATAATGGACTTCAATGGGTCCAAACGGTTCAAGATCCAAAAGACAGTTTCAGTGCAAACTGTTCAAAGGGCTTTAAACGATTCCAGACGATGAATAAAGGTCTTATCTAGTAAAACGATCGCTCATTTCGGTTTTCGTTATTTGCTTCTCTTGAAGACGTTAGCCCGCATTATTTCAACATAGTTTTATGTGTTTAACAGTGGAATTCATAGTAAACTACATTACCCATGATTCTGTACAGAAAATCCCACCAATCAGAGAGTCGAAACAAGGAACACGTGACAAAAGATCTTGTTAGCCCCGCCCACACACATAAAGCACTGCAAATGACGTAATCTCCCTGCGTTCTCAAATATTTTAATAAATGCATATTTTGCAATAAACTTAAATATAGGCTTTTGTTATTATATACGTATAACAACATACATGTATCAACATTTTGATAAATGTTAAATGTTATAAGCTCAAATGCTCGCCTTGCTCTGTTCTGTGATGCGTGTTCGTGACTCTCCTGTTCGAACTGGTTCATCAAAATGAACAAATCTTTTTCGTGTCACTTGGTTCATTGAACGAACGAAATGAATGTGTTGACTCGGGAAAGATTCATTCATTTTGATGAACAGGAGAGTCACGAACGCGCGTCAGAACAGAGCAAGGCGAGCATTTGAGCTTATAAAACTTAAACTTTGTTATTTATTTATTAAATGAGCGATCGTTTCACTTGATAAGACCCTTATTCATCATCTGGAATCGTTTAAAGCCCTTTGAACAGTTTGCACTGAAACTGTCTTTTGGACCTTGAACCGTTTGGACTCCATTGAAGTCCATTATATGGAGAAAATCCTGGAATGTTTTTATCAAAAACCTTAATTTCTTTTCGACTGAAGAAAGAAAGACTTTGACATCTTGGATGACATGGGGGTGACTAAATTATCAGCAAATGTTTTTTGAAAAGTGAACTACTCCTTTAAGTGCACAGCTTTTGTATTTTTGTCAGATTTTCAATCACTTTTTTTGCTTTAAATCAAAGTGGTGTTCTGATTCACTTCATATAGCTGGTTGCTCTGGTTCATGGCTTAAAATATAGGCTTAACGAAGACTTCTTTGGAATCCCTATGGGAGAAATTAATGGAAAAAATACAAACACAGCTGAAAAAGTGGACGGCCACTGTTACACTATTGCAAACTATCATATCATTGAAATGTTTTGTCGTAATTAAACACATTGGTTAGTTTTACATTTTACTGCACTTTGTTATTCTTAGTTTGTTACTTGTATGAATCAGAAGCCTCGCACTTTGACAGAAAATGGCTTGCAAAATAATTAGCAAAATATAGTTTAGATTTTTTACTTGATCTACTTGAATGTAAAACTTCCTCCTTCTTAAGCTGTCAAATTGGAGTGTGTTTATTCTGATCTGTCTGAACCGGACGAGTTAATGAACAGAATCGTCTTCTACCACAAACTCCCAAACACACACCGGTTGGACTGCACTAATGATGCAGTCGAGCTCAGGTCGCTGTCAGGCTGCTGTGATTAATTAAAGACAAAACTAGGCCAATTTGTCACTTTCTGTGGTGTGGTCGGATAAAGAGACTCGTGCTGCCATCTCTTCACTCTTCCGTACGATACTCCTTCAACGGGCGGCCGGGAGATTTTTCACGACGTCTTAATTGCCGTATTGGAAGGGCTCAGCGAATTTGAAATTCCTTTTAAAACACGTCTAGTCGTCAAAACAGCCAAGCCAAACACGCGTTGAATTGCCTGACCTACACCTGAGAGTTGGCTTTTTTGCCAATATGACTTTTTGCCTTATAAATCAAGAGTGGACTCTTAATTCATTAGGAATGTGAAAGAGACGGTTGGACGTACTCTTCTAAATGTCACAGCCGGCGCTGTTTGCTCTCTGACTCCCCGTTAAACCTGTCAGCGCTCAGTGCCGATCGCCGATATGCAAGCGTCTCGTTGAAGAAAGACAGGTGTCTACTGTATCTGTCATTTGAGTCCGGTTATCCTGACTGTCAAGACCGTTCCTTCAGCGTGTGAGGATGAGAGGTTGGGAAAGGGAGGTCGTCTATCCGCTGACCTGCTCTAGTTCTCCCACGTCACTGACATCAGATGTTGGGTTTGAGGGATGTTGTCTTGTTGACTGCCAACACAAGAGCTACGATCTGCTTCCATACTCGGACAGATTACAAAACAGACCCACATGATCAAAAAATCTGCACACATTTACACAGAATTGTTTTTATTTGGGGCTGTCAAACGATTAATTGCGATTAATTGTGATTAATCGCATTCGAAATAAAAGTTGTTTACATAATATATGTGGGTGCACTGTGAATTATATATATATATATATATATATATATATATATATATATATATAAATACACACACATGCTTGTTTATTTAAGAAAAAATATTATTTATATATAAAATATTTATATTTATATATAATATAAATTATTTATAAATCTATATACAGTATATACATGAAAATATTTCTTAAATATATACAAGCGTATGTGTGTGTATTTATATATATATAATAATAATTACACACAGTGCACCCACATATATTATGTAAACACAAACTTTTATTTTGGATGCGAATAATCGTGATTAATCATTTTACAGCCCAAGTTTTTATGCATTAGTGGATGTTCTATTTTGGTAAGAAAACACTTTGTTTTTGCTCTATAGTAAAATTTGCGAACTTTTTATACTGTTTTGTTCTGTCATTATTAAATCATATGTTTATATTAGTGCTGTCAAATCGATTAATCGCGATTAGTGGCATCTAATATAAAAGTTTGTTTATATAGTAGGCTATGTGTATATATAATATATATATTAATAAATGTTATCATAAATAATAGCAATAAATAGTTTTTATATATTATATTACAGGTATTTGTGCTGTAACCAAGAAAGCCATTAAAACCACTATTTATCAGCTCAGCATGCATTGATAAATCCTATAGCATGTAGCAAAATATATATATTTTTTTTAAATGGTGCGACCAAATCATACGCTGGGTGCGACCAACTGAGAAAGTTGCAACCAGTGGAAAAGTTAGTCTGGAGCCCTGACTAACTATATATGTACAATAAGCGTGTGTATATATGTGTATATATATATATTTGCATGCATATGTGTGTGCACACACATGCATTTAGTGTTATTCGAACATATACAGTATGTTTGTGTTTATATCAACACAAACTTTTATGTAAAATGTGATCATTTGAGTGTAACGGATTATCAAAAAATAAATGTTGTTTGGGGACTTCAGTTCAGTTTGTCAGTTGTCGATTAGATCGTAAAATTTTGGTGTTGCACTTAAAAATGCACCCAAACAGGACTAAATGATTGAAGAAGTCTGGTATACGCCACCAGAGAGAAGTCTGACGTTTCACTGGATATTTGGTTATTGGTTATTAGAGTTATTTTGGTCATCGAAAGGTAAAAAAAAAATCACATGCATTTACAAAATGGGATACATTTTTCATTTAATGTGGGTTTTAACATGTTCTGCTCAGTATGAGGTGTATTGCAGCGGTCCTTGAATGAAAGAAACAGACAAAAACACATTTGATCATGTTTACATTCCTAAGAATTCTCAAGGTTTTCCAGCAAAATTAGTGAAAATGTGGACGTGCGATTGCGCCCTGACCCGCTCGTCAGCAATACTGCAGTTTTGGATCTGTTTTTCGTGAATGTAAACAGAAAGGAAACGTCTAACTGAAGTTTATCTTGTCACTTGATGGACAGATTCGGTCTTGACTCTCGCGCTGTTCAGACTGCCAGAATATGACACTCTTCCCCTCAGAGGTGACACGAGCCCTCTCTCTCTCTCTCTCTCTCTCTCTCTCTCTCTCTCTCTCGCAGCCAACACACACATTTCCATTTCCTGCATGCATGTTCCTTTCCTTGGCATTTCAATTGATCTGTAGTGAAGCTGACAAAGATGGCTGTGTGTTTAATATATTCCAGCGGCACATTAACAGCGGGGTCCAAGCGGGGCTTTCACGTTAATAATTGAATTGCAGACGTGAATGTAGATGTTGCTGCTGCCGCAGATATGGTGATGGATTTGTTTTGTCTTGAAGGTGGTGTCACTCAGGGTTGGACAGTATGACCAAAATCTTACAGTAGATTTTACATCATGGTCATGGTATAGGGCCTATATAACGTTGTTTTTATATGAATAATAATAAATGATATTTTAAATACATTAATATCTAATTAATTAATATATTATTTATATTATATATTGTAGTGTATTTAATAATGATTAAACTATATATTTTTTAATTTTTTTAAGAAATTATATTTTTTATCATGTGTCCATGTCTATTATTACATAATTCAAAGTTGTTATTTTTTTCATTTTTTTTTTCAAAATGTAACTAAACTGTAATATATATATATATATATATATATATATATATATATATATATAGTGTATATATAGTATGTGTGTGTGTATATATGTGTGTATATATGTGTGTGTGTATATATATATATATATGTGTGTGTGTATATATATATATATATGTGTGTGTGTATATATATATATATATGTGTGTGTATATATATATATATATATATATATATATATAAAACTTTGTTTTGCCTTGTGCTGCAGCAGTAGTAAAATCTCTATAATTATAACACAGATTCTGGGTTCTGATTGGATGATGGGTTCCATCTTTTGGCTCCGCCCCTAATAATCATTTCTTTCTCGACTTATTTGGCGCACGTCTCTGCATTTGCACATTTCTCCATGTTTATTTGTCAGTAGTATCTCACGTAACTAGCAAAACGTAGTCCTGCCCACTGAGATCCATGCGAATGCACTGAGTGCTACAGGAACTGGTGTCAGATCTGTTTTTGCTTTTTGGCCGTAAATCACATGCGGCTGGGAATCACATGGAGGGTCCCGGAGGCTCCTTGTGTGATCTTTCGGGGGCTGGAGGTCTTCTTCAGACCCCGCTCTCGCCGTCCCTTTAGCCCGAACCTTCACTGCTGACAGCGCTCATGTTTATTTCATCCTGTGTCTGGGCTGTCTCGTTTTTCTCCAGCCTCGATGTCATTAACGCCGGGAGAGAGGACCCTGCAGTGGCGCGGCTAATGAATTCCACTGCGGCTTCTCTCTCCTCACCTCGTTACCCCGGCTCAGGGTGTCAAATTAAAACTGCTGGAGAGAAGAGCGCGAGCGTGTGTGTGTGCGCGCGTGTGTGTGGGTGGGCGAGTAGTCATTGTGGCTTCAACAATTGTGGTCAATAATCAACAGCGTGTGGTTGCTAGGCTGGAAATTGCGGTGGTGTTTGAGGAATGAGTCAGGTTGATGGTCCTAGTGGGCTGAGGATGTTGATTGTGGCACGGAAAGTAATGAGTTCCTGGCTAAGACGGATTTAGAGACGCTTACTGAGGGAGTCGCATTCAGATTTAGTGACTGCACTGGACTAGTTTTCCTCAGCTTCTAGATAGTGTGTTGCATCAACTACGGACACTTTTGGCCCTGGAAAACACTTATTTTTCAACAAGTAGGGATATATCAACCCGATTTCACGGCAATTCACACAAATTTTACAAGGTGGCTAATTTGTAACAATTCGTATGACCTTCATCGCACAAATTAGTAAGATTTTTGCTAAATCGTACATATTTTACGAGTTGGCTAATTCATATGAATTCATACGAATGACCTACCCCTGACCCCACCCCTAAACCCACCCATCACGTGGGTTTAGACAAATCATATGATTTCGTAGGAGTGAGGTTGTATGAATTAGTACGAATTAGCCACTTTTTAATACTCGTCGAATTGGTTGTAGATAGCATTAGATATCAATATCGGCCGACAATATCAGCCTCCGATAAATCGATTTAGTCTGGCAGGCCGATATTATCGGCCGATATTAGGCATTTTCCAAACTATCGGTATCAGCAGTTATAATGGCCGATAAATGAATACTTCAAAAATAAAATAAAAACGGACGAAACATGCTTCAACCATGTCACGAGTTGTATAGTTTGTCCACCAGAGGGCACTCTACACCGTCCCTGTTGGCAACACTCGTGTATAACGTGCCACACATCATGCATCCTGCTGATCCAGCTAAATTATGGCTCATCATAGACTAGCTAACCACAAAGCTAGCTAATGCCACTATCATTAGTCTGTTCTGTTGTGACAATAAAAGAAACAAGTTTCTTTTTAAAATGCATTATCATATTATTTTCGTGAAAACTCATAAATAACTACAAATAACTAATGTTAGGGAAATCTGTTACGCGTTTTGTTGCGCGTTTCTGAAAAAAAATCGGCCGATATATCGGAATATCGGATTTTAAAACCAACAAATATTTGTATCGGCTTTAAAATCCTTTATCGGTCGGGCTGTATCGGCCACCATATCGGTATCGGCTGATATTTTCATTTTTAATGTTATCGGCCTGATAAGAAATTTGGCCGATATATTATAGCCGATAAATCCTGGATTATTTCCTTCAGCTGAGACACTTCATATGTGCACTGTTCACCATGATGGTTTTGAATTGCTTGAAATATGATTGGAATCACTTTAAAAAGGAAAATATTTTAAAGTGCAACATGCCTGTCAAATCGACTACATAAAATTATAATGAGAACATTATAAATGTGTGTTTGGGAGATGGATTTTAATGATGAGGCTTTTGTTTTTGTAATCAAAAGTTGGATTTAACTTTTTTTGGCAAATATATCGGTTATCTGCATTCAAATACAAAGATTATCGGTTATTGTATTGTCCATTATTTTCATATCTGTGCATCCATACTCAAAGTTTATTTAATCAGACCACTAAATTCGGACATTTGAAAGGTAAGGCACATAGTTTTGAGCTAAAGAGCAAATTGAGACACATTCACAAGACAATTAGCTTCTCTCATTAAAATCATAAATGTAAAAAGCAATGTATTTAAAGATCACATTGTGTTCATCATAAAATGAGAGATTGAAATTCCTCTTCGTACAGTGTGTTTTAGGTCATTTGTCTGTTTTTGATGGAATAGTTAGCGCTTAGCATGGCCTGCTAATTGTGCTAATTGTGCTGATTTAGCTGTCATGAAAGAAGCGTGACGGATGTGGACGTGTTATTGAGTTGTGCGGTGACGTTTCAGTTCTGCTTTTCCTGCTGAAATAAACAGATTAAAGGTGGTTTGCAGTTCTAGCCGGTCATTCGTTTGCTGACAATTGTCCAAAACCGCGAATCAGTCGGTGCAGATACTGTACGCTAGTTCAAGATACTCCGAAGAACAACCAGTGACCATTCAATCACTATCATGACACCATCATACGTAAGGATAGAACTTAATATAAAATCTTGCAGTTGTATTTTAATGATGTGCATGATTTCAGTTTTTTTTTACACTGGTAAATGGGTGTGATGTGATGTGTGTTTGTTCATGCGTGTGTGTGTAGAAATCAAGCAGAAATGGCCCCTGTATCTCTTTCTCTCTTCTCTGACAGCATTAGCAGATGGAAAATGGTGTCAATCAATTCATCAGAGTTGTGTGTCTCCTTTGGGAGTGTGTGTGTGTGTGTTGAAGGATGTTGGGGGCGGGGAGATATAGAGAGATTCCTGTCTGGTTGTGTTCAGTGATAGCTTACTACATACTGAACACTGCATAGTATACTTTATCCTATATTGTTGTTAAAAAAAATAGAACGTGAAGCAGAGCACATTTATTTTAGATATTATTTAAATATCTTAAAATAATATAATACATACGTACACTATACAAAATCCTGGTTTGTTTTAACCCAATTTTAGGTCAAATATGGACAAACTCAAAATGTAAAAAATGTTATTTAAAAATGTAACCCAATGGCTGGGATTGTCCATATTTGACCCAAAATTGGGTTAAAACAACCCAGCGTTTTTTAGAGTGTAGGCTATATATTATATTGTATAATGCATAAATGACACCATATGAGAATCTTGGATGCATGTAAACCTATTGTAGGAGACTCAAAAATAAGTTTTTGCAGCATGATCACATAATGAGTCACAGGAGGAAACTTTTAATTATTTTTAATCCATTCATCGTCATGCAGGTCCAGTGCATTGTGGGACACATTGTCCAGTGCAGTCCTGCATAATTTAGCGAATGTAGCAGGTCATCCCATGCATTCAGAAAAATGTGCACAGTATAAATACTATAATACTGCAGAAATAATAAGACTAGTGTGTTAGCATGCTTTCAGGACACAGCCCTCGTTACTGGGAGGGTTGATTATGCAAATGCTGGAGCTGGAGCAGTATCAAGGAGAAGCACACGCTCTGTTATCGATTCTCTCCGCGGGGCTCCCTCTCCCAGATCACTCATACGGAATCATGGCCTAATAGCATCCCATTACCATAATTGCCAACACAACTAGTGTTCCGTGTCTCAGTGCTTCTGAGCCGCTCCGGCACGCGAGAGAGAGCGGCAGAATATTTCAGTAGCCAAATGAAGGCCACTCCTGATGTGCGTTTGCGTGTTTGCATGCGTGAAGAAGGGCCGTTTGTTTAGTGAAGACCCCGTGAGGACCTTCGCATCTTCACGGCACTTTCATATTCCTCTGATGAGTTAACGTGCTGCATTCAAAAACACACTTAAATCAAATATACTATGCTTCCGAACCAGGAAATCTAAAAAAGAAGCACTCTTAGAAGAAAGGGTTCTATATAGAACCTTAAAAGGTTCTATCAGTGCTATGTATTTGGAACCCCTAAAAGGTTCTATACAGAAGTCTTTTTAAGGGTTCAATAATAAGAACCCTTTAGGGTTCTTTGTAACCAGGAAACAGGTTCTATATGGAACCTTTTGGGTTCATTCATTATCATTTGTTTTGTCCTTTCCGGATTAAATATTTCATATTATTGACAAACATCAAGACCCTAAAATGTATTTATGAATGCATGTGAATGATCACAAAATTTAAAAAATGTCTATATTTATATAATTTTATGTAGTTAATCAATATCACACGAAGAGTGCTATTGATCCCTCCAAAAATCAGCATGATTAAAATGTGATCAGTTCAGTTAAATAAACAATAATTTAATTACAACTACAAAATGTTGCAGAATAATGTAACATATGAAAGAATAATAGCCTATAAATAACCTTTGTGCCAAAAGAGTTCTTTCTTGTCATTATAGAACCTTTTTTAGCATAAAATGTTCTTTGGAGTTGAGTAAAGAACCCTTTGCTTCATATATAGAACTGCTTTTTTTCAAGTGTGTATTTGGACAAACAAGAGCAGGATGATGCTATACATTGCCATTATATACTTTTGAGGTATATAATACATATGCACATTCTATATATTTGGATAGCACTGACGCATATTCCATTTGCAGTGAATAATGAGAGCAGTCATATCAGGCGTGATGATTCCTCAGAAATCAGTCAAATATGTCGATTTGCTGCTCTTGAAACGTTTCTAAATATTAATGTTGACAACAGTTGTGCTTCTAAATATAAACCGTGATGCATTTCTTCCCAGTATTCTTCTTTGAGGAATGGAAAGCTCAAAAGAACAGCATTTATTTGAAATAGAAACTTTTGAAACATTTATAAATGCCTTACTGATCCCACATTTCTTAACAGTATCACTTCATACTGAAGTGGGGTTCTGTATATGAAGCATAGAGTTCTTTACTCAACTCCAAAGAACCTTTTATGCTAAAAAAGGATCTATAATGACAAGAAAGAACTCTTTTAGCAGCACAAAGGTTCTTTATAGGCTATTATTCATTCATATATTACATTATTCTGCAACATTTTGTAGTTGTAATTAAATTATTGTTTATTAAACTGTTTCACATTTTAATCATGCTGATTTTTGGAGGAGAAAAACTAAAATGGCACTCTTCGTGTGATATTGTTTAACTACATAAAATAATATAAATATAGACATTTTCTAAAGTTTGTGATCATTCACATGCATTCATAAATACATTTTAGGGTCTTGATGTTTGTCAATAATATGAAATATTTAATCCGGGAAGGACAAAACAAATGATAATGAATGAACCCAAAAGGTTCCATATAGAACCTTTTTCGTGAAACCCTTATTGAACCCTTAAAACGGCTTCTGTATAGAACCTTAGGGGTTCCAAATATGTAGCGCTGATAGAACCTTTTAAGGTTCTATAGAACCTTTTCCTCTGAAGAGTGTATGCGCAGTATTAAAGTTTTAGTAGTATTTTGGCCATGAGGACTCAAGCGACTGGATTTGTTGCATAAACTGCTGATAAATGTTAGTTTCAGATTGTAGCGCTCTTCATTACTTTGGCAGAGCTTCTCTCTCTCTCTCTCTGTATTGGTGTTTTATTCCCGTTTGTGTGTGTGTTTTGCGTGGAGGGCCTGTCATTCAGCGGATATGATCCGAACGCTCTGGACTCTCAGGGGAGATATCTTAACACCCACAGCCCCCGCTGTTCTCTCTCCTCCTTCTTTTTTCATCCTCCCTTAATGAGAAATCCTCCTAATTATTTCAGTGGCTGTACTGGGACGGATCAGGAGCTCAAGGACGTGACTGCGATGCTGATGAACTCTCACGATCAATAATTTAGGTCTGAGCGGTAATGACAAGGCCAGTCGAACACAACACATCAGAGATGTGACACTTCGAGATAAATCTGCGCCAGGAATATCAGCATGCTTTACGCTTAGCTTTTTAGGTTTATTTACTAGGCTACCCATTTATTTACTACCCATAATGTGGGATATTTATGCACACACACACACATATATAGGCTACACTGTAAAAAAAATCTGTTAAATTTGTGGGGAAAAACTGGCAACTGTGGTTACGAGTTTTCCTGTTAAAAATACGGTAGTAACATTTTAGGTTTTATAGACTTTTAACCATATTTCATTATCTGATAATGTTAATTTACATCAAATGTAAAGTGTCACGCAGGGAATTGTGGGAATGTCAATTTAATTTTTTTCACTGTTAATTATACAGTGACTTGTTCTTTTTCACTTCCAAAAACTGTAAATTTAGTATTTTACAGTAAAATTACATTAAATGTACCATTATATATATCACAGTTATTTACCGTATAGAGTAAGTAAACGTCTTGTTCAGCCAATTAACAGTTTTTCACTGTAGCAATTTTACAGTCTTTTACTGTTAAAATCACAATCATTTTTTAATCGTGACTTTAACGGTAAAAATGCTACAGTGCAAAACCGTTAATTGGTTAACAGAAAGTTTCCGTACTATATATGCTAAATAACTGTAATAGAATTTTACTGTAAAATGCGGTTAAATTTACAGTTTTTGAAAGTGAAAAGAGAACAAACTCATTTTATAATTTACAGTGAACAAACGTAAATTGACATTCTCACAATTCCCTGTGACGCTTCACATTTTATGTATTTTTGTTGAAATAACTCTGGTTCCTCATAGTTTTCTTGTTTATTTTCTAATCAGTTATGTACATTAGGGTTTTATGTTACATTTAATGCAGCTTCTATATATAATTATTAACCTTCTAATGGAAGACTACTTGTGACAAGCTTTGATTGGTCATCAGTGTATTACACTATGTTACAAAACAGATATCAATTTTTCAATGGTTGGTCAATTAACATTTTATCAAGAAAATGAGATACGGATTATTACTGTAAATATTAAGTCAAGTTTGTAAAACCATTAACGCTTTCCTACCGTATTTTTAACGGTAAAGTTTCTGGCAACCACAGCTGCCGTTTTTTCCAGTAAAAATTACGGTTATATTTTTTACAATGTAAACACAAACTTTTATGTTAGATGATTAATGGAGATTAATGGATTTGATAGCACTAAACATAATATAACATTTTTGTTGTGTGCCCTTAAAGCTTCTCATTCATTGATATCGGTTTTTTTATTTTGATTAATTGACTGCCCTACTGTGCATCTCTGTGAATATTTGTACATATCTTGCTTTAAATCATCTTCTTTCTTTCTGTCCACCTTAAAGTCATTTTCACCATCCAATTAGTTCCCGAATGGATTAAATCAAATTGCACTCCCATTCAATACCCTGTTCCACTCAGAAATATGAAAGTCAAATGGCTGGTGAGCAGTTTTTCATGTCGACTTTAAAGGTTTTTCGGGATTACATCTTGAAGTCCGAAGCAATGCCCATGTGCTACTGGTACCGGTTTCTCCAGAGACATGCATCTCTCAGAGCACTACCCTTTTGTCAGAACAGGCCTTGCCTGCAGCCTTTTCGCTCAATTGCTTAAAGTGTGTTTCCTGCCGTTCCCTCCCTTCTCTTTATGCAGGAGAGGGAGCAAGTGTGCTCTGTAGTTCAGAACCAAAACCCAAAACCCCTTCAGCTTCACCTGACTGCACTCCCCAATCAAGGACAGACCAAAGACGACCCTGGAACTGTAGGATCAAATAGTCAAAAACTTTCCAAGTCAGGGCTGGACGTGAACATTTACACTTCTACGAATATTATATACGATACGATATTATTGCGATATTCCCAGGACATATGATAAAAGGTTCAAATTAAAATGCTAAATTGTTATATTACATTGTGTAAATGAATAGGCTTACTGACTAATGTAGGACACCTTTTACTGTTAACATAAAACATTTGGCATTATTAGGACCCACAAATATCCCCCCAGCCCATTATTATACATTATATTTAACATTATTATATAGTAGATTAATGTAGTACTGACACTAAAACTCAAAAAACTAGAATTTTTCTCACACAGTAATTTAAAAAATGCTGGGTTGTTTCAACCCAAATTTGGGTCAAATGGACTAACCCAAATGTTGGGTTAAAATGTTATTAAAAAAATCCCAGTTGAAAGTGAAAGTTGAAGTTGGGTTAAAATTTTAAACTACATTTTTAATGTCATTTAAAAAAAAATGCAAATTTCAACCCAACATTTGGGTTAGTCCATATTTGGGTGAAAAACCCAGCATTTTTTAAAGTGCATATAGTCACTATCCACGATACATATTGTTGCATTTTTATTAATAATATTTTGTTACACACCTAATTATTATAAATGTTGTAAACAGTTGCGCTGCTTCATAATTTTTCAAATGAAGGGCATTCATTTGAAATATAATCTTTTGCAATATTGGACCACGCTGGGTTGTTTGAACCCAAATTTGGGTCAAATATGGACATAACCCAAATGTTGGGTTAAAAATGTAATTTAAAATTTTAACTCAACTTCAACTTTCACTTTCAACTGTGATTTTTTTTTAGTCACATTTTAACCCAACATTTGGGTTGAAACAACCTAGCATTTTTTAGAGTGTATATTCCAAATATAGAGGGTAACAACCATACACAATTTCTTTTATACATATATAAAAAATTCCTCTATAAAGTGATGTTTTGTTTACACCAGGGTGTATGAAGCTACAAAACTTCCTGAAAGATAATCACACTAGTTTCAACTCTCAAACAAAAGCTTATGCTAATGTTTTTAGTAAGTCCGAGATCTAAATCTGTCTGGAAATATGGATGAGATTACAAGTGTGTTTCATGTGGATTTAATATCCCAGACGGTCCCTCTTCAAAGCATTGCGGGTTGAAGCTACGGTTTTCCATCTCCTGTGTTGTGTCTGTCTGTGTGTGTGTCTGTCTGTCTCTGTGTGTGTGTGCTGCAGTACATGGGAAATGTGATTGTGTGACTGTCTAAGAGACACACTTGTGGTCTGTGATTAATGTGTGGGGTCTCGAATATGTCTTCTAATTAAACCCAAATGCTTTAGATTGAAACGTTTGTTATTGACCCGCTGCATTACTAACACTCGCATCAGATATGCGCTGTCGTGTGCGTTTTGAGCTTCGAAAGACAAAAACTGATGCATTCTGGTTGTTGCCATCTCTTTGGTTAGTACTGAATTCTTTTGCATTTAAGATTTCACACTGTACATTTGTAAGCCATGGTTTAACATTTTTATTTGCATATTATGATAATGATAACCATAATTTAGTCCTCTTAGCTCAAGGGCTTATGGCCAAAAACACATAATGGCATTGTCAATATGCATGTAAATTCAGCAGTCCGATTATGTCTGTGCAATATTGCATTTTTAAAACTTTTTGTTAGACGTCTCTCTTTGACTTAATTTTCAGTGTTTGAATCGAATCTTCATGTTTTTGTAAACTGAGTAGTTTAATTAAAGTTGCAGAGCTCACACCAAAAGTAGAAGAGAAGAACCGGCTATTGGATTGAAAAATGGCTTCTTACGTGCCCCTGGTTTGCCATGACTCATTCTGACAGACTTTAATATTCAAGCGCTGAATTAAAATACGATGTTGCTGCATTAAGTCGACATGCTGTCAATATCGCAGGCGGTGGGAAGATACTCCATGTCTGATGTCTGTACTCGCGTCTACAATCAGATCATTGACAGAGAGACGCCGGAGAATAACAAATCGACAGCTGCTGTTAATCAATGTACGGTGACTTCATGAAATTGTTGTCGTCAGAGAGAAATATGACCTGTTTCTCATCGCTCTGTTCATCTGTGCCTCGTCCAAAAGTCTGTGATGATTTTCCACTCCGGGGCTGTTGGAGCTGTCCTGGGTTTTTGACTTCAGGAAGCTCACGAGCCAAAGTTCAGGAAAACAAAAGCTACTCAAAAGCAGATCCAAAAAGAACTTGAGATTTTCCAGTCAGGCGGTTTTGCTTCAGAGCTCTCACCGCTCATCACTGAAAAACTTTATCTCTTGCGCAGTGTTTTTATCTTGTTTTTTTTTTTTTTTCTTTTTCTTGAAAGCACAGTTGTTTCACTGAATATATCAGTTAAGTTTATCTTTCTTCTCTGGTTGGCAATTTTATTTATTTATTTTTTGCTGGTTTTAAAGAAATTTACCAGATGTTTTATGAGGTTTACCAAACAAAAAAACTCTTTTTTTATTTATTTTTAAATTTATTATAATTATTAAAACTACACTAACTTATTTTTTACTCCTTTTTGATTGATTGATTGATGATTGGATGGATGGATGGATGGATGGATAGGTGGGTGGATGGATGGATGATGGATGGATGAATGATTGGATGGATTGATGGGTGATGGATGAATGATTAGATTAATGATTGGATGGATGGATGGATGGATGGATGGATGGATGGGTGGGTGGATGGGTGTATGATTGGATGGATGGATTGGTTGAATGATTGGATGGATGGATGGATGGATGGGTGGGTGATGGGTGGATGAATGATTGGATGGATTGATGGATGAATGATTGGATGGATGGATGGATGGATGGATGGATGAATGATTGGATGGATGGATGGATGGATGGATGGATGGATTAAATTAATGATTGGATGGATGGATGAATGATTGGATGGATTGATGGGTGATGGATGGATGAATGATTAGATGAATGATTTGATGGATGGATGGATGGATGGATGGATGGATGGATGAATGGATGGGTGGATGATTGGATGGATGGATGGGTTATGGATGGATGAATGATTAGATGAATGATTAGATGAATGGATGGATGGATGAATGAATGATTGGATGGATGGATTGTTTGGATGAAAGATTGGATGGATGGATGGATGGATGGATGGATGGATGAATGGATGGATGAATGATTGGATGGATTGATGAATGATTGGATGGATGGATGGATGGATGGATGGATGAATGGATGATTAGATGGATAGATGAACAATTAGAGGAATGATTGATTGGATGAATGAATGATTGAATGGATGATAGATGAATGAGTAGATGGATGGATGAATGATTAGATGAATGGATGGATGGATGGATGGATGGATGGATGGATGGATGGATGGATGGATGAATGATTGGATGGATGGATTGTTTGGATGAAAGATTGGATGGATGGATGGATGGATGATGGATGGATGGATGAATGATTGGATGGATGGATGGATGGATGGATGGATGAATGGATGGATGATTAAAGATGGATAGATGAACAATTAGATGAATGATTGATTGGATGGATGGACGGATGAATGAATGATTGGATGGATGATAGATGAATGAGTAGATGGACGGATGAATGAATGATTGGATGGATGATAGATGAATGAGTAGATGGACAGATGAATGAATGATTGGATGGATGATAGATGAATGAGTAGATGGATGGATAGATGAATGATTGGATGTATGGAAAGATGGATGGATGGGTGATGGATGAATGAATGATTGGATGGATTGATGAATGACTGGATGGATGGATGGATGGATAAATGAATGGATGGATGGATGATTAGTTGGATAGATGAACAATTAGATGAATGATTGATTGGATGGATGATAGATGAATGAGTAGATGGATTGATGGATGAATGATTGTTGGACTGTATTGTTCGAAATAAATATAAGACAATGTTTTTTTTTGCTCAGAAATACATCTAAAAAAAGTTTTGTCTTATAATCAGGGTCGTCTTATTTTCAGAACAATACGGTGATAAAATGCAGTGTATTATCAGTGGAAATGTGTCCAGACTCCAGTGGCTTCATTCAGACAGATTTATGCGTTATGATTTCTGGTTTGGTGACCAATCAGATATTCAGGATATCTTATATAATCTTGCAAAGCAGAACTGTAATGAGAGATTCATGCAGTTTCTTCGTTTCGTTCTGATGTTCTTTTTTATTCATGTTCATTAAAACAAAAAATATTGCCATAAGGTTTACTTTGAATTGTATTTTATAATTTAAGTAATAATATAAATAATGTCACATTCGAAACTCTTTGAATTTTTGCAGGTTATTAGTGTGTAATAAGGGATCAAAGCCGCCCGCTGTGATTAAACCTGTTACACTGAGGTGTGTATCACATGATTTATACGTGCCAAATGGCAAATTGTCTCTAAATAATTACATCCCAGTTTGAGCTCAAGATTGGTGTGTGTGCTTGTAATAAGGTGACTGTTCGTAGTGATTACGAGAAGGATGTGCAGAATGAAAATCTTCTGAATGGACAGTTCTCGCCGTGAAAGAGGTTGTGTATGTTGTGTCCGTTATGTGTGTGTCACGGTCTCTGGTCTGAATGGTAAAGCAGAAACTGTCCCCTGAGAAAGACCATAATGACAATAAAGTCATCAATTACCCCCAGGATGACCGTTTCAAAGAGCGCTTTATCGCAGGTCCGAGAATAAAAGACTTTATTGGTGTGTTTAAATGGACGGCGCGTTGTGCTGAGTCCGTTTTACGTACCCTGCGGTGACATCTTAAACTTTATAGAACGAGACTCTCAAATCAGCGGCATTAGCGGAAATGCTCATAAACTCTCTTTTAGCATATTAATGTGCTGGACATCCTGTTGTTGCATGTTCAGCTTTTAATTATCCATGTTCTGATGATCTTTTTAGCATTTAAAGTAAACCACACAGTTTTAAAAAATAATAATTTTGGCTGTATTTAATTACATAATACACTTTATTAAAGTTATAGTGCAACAAAAATGATTGGCATTTACTCATTCCAGCTTGCAATATGAACTATATTGTTATCATGAAATATAATTTTGATCATATCGTCCACCTTTATTAACTAGCTTAATTTGCTTAAAAGTAGCTTCACTTTTTTGAAAATAGGCTCATTTCACAACTTCGACAAAGTTAAACCTGTTGAGTTTTACCGTTTTTTAATTCATTCAGCAGATTTTCTAATATTTAGAAGAATATCAGTAACAAGACAAGTTTCGGTCTCATTGACTTCCATAGTATATTTTTTTTCATACTATGGAAGTCAATGAGACCAGAAACTGTCTGGTTACTGATATTCTTCTAAATATAAAAGAAAATTAGCTGAATGAATTTTAAAACGGTAAAACTCAACAGTTTAACTCGGGGAGTTGTAAAATGAGCCTATTTCTAAAAAAGTGGAGTATCCCTTTAAGACAAATTAAGCTAGTTTTTTTTTGTTGTGCTTGATAAGACCCTTATTCATCGTCTGGAATCGTTTAAAGCCCTTTGAACAGTTTGCACTGAAACTGTCTTTGGACCTTGAACCGTTTGGTTCCCATTGAAGTCCATTATATGGAGAAAATCCTGGAATTCCGATCTGGATGATTGTGGTTTGCTATTGGCTGGTCTCATGTGAGTGACAGGTTATAGCCCCGCCCTTTGACATCAGAGGAGAGGAAGTTACTCTGATACAAGATTATTAAACCAATAATGATGCGCACGGATAAATCTCAAAATAAACACAGAAATCTTCCATAAAAAACAAAGAATTTTGATTTCATGGTGACTTTAAAACGCAGCTGAGTTCACTGCCTTCCCACCTGGTGAGAATGTAGATTTGCACATCCATATTTTAAAACACGTCATCCGCATATCCGTGTTTAGCAGGGCTGTTCTCTGACATGTTTCTGTTAGTAAACAGGATACTGGATGAAGCTCTTCCTCCTCCTCCTCTCTCCTCATTAAGTGTGTGCTGTTGTTCCTGTGGAGGTTCGGTTGAAGTTGATGCTATGCAGGGGAAACCAAACCAGGAAGTCAATAGTGCTTGAATCTTTTATGAAGGCAGAGATATTCAGATCACAGGCCGACTGGCAGTGCAGGAGACACAAGAGGAACGTGATGCGTTTCTTTTTAACCTTCCATCTCATTCAACGCTCTGCTGTAGTCGTCTTCTAGTACTCATCTATCAGGACGTTCTCCCCGTTCCTCTCTCCATGCCTCATCATTACAGGGAGCACAAACACTTTGGTTGCTTCAAGTGTATGAAATATTCAGTTTTTTGTGCTAGTGTAATATATTCAAATGGGTCTTTTCACAAAGTTTCGTGCAGGGCTGTGCGATCGGAGCGGTCAGTTCGCACCATGATGTCTTCTGCAGATAATTGGTCCACACTGTGCAATTCATTCTACAAACGAAAGTGTTGGGCTTGTTAAAAAATGTTGCTGATTTTGTCTGTAACCAGTGTAAACTAAATGTAGTTGCAGAAAAAATGAGCAAGGGGTGATACAATAGGTGATCATTTTTATTTTTATAAATATGTAAACAATTATAGTATATATTTATAAAATATACATGTGTGTGTACTAGTTTATATATATATATATATATATATATATATATATATATAAACAAAAAAAGTAGTTGTTGAAAAAAATGAGCAAGGGGGCAATACAATAGCTGATAATTTTATTTTTATAAATATGTAAACTTGTAGTAAATATTTATAAAATATACATACCTGTACTAGTTTATATATATATATATATATATATATATATATATATATATATATATATATATATATATATATATATATATATATAACAAAAAAGTAGTTGTTGAAAAAAACTGAGCAAGGGGACAATACAATAGCTGATCATTTTTATTTTTATAAATATGTAAATAATTATGGTATATATTTATACAATATATACATATGTGTGTAGATTATATACATTATATAGGCTATATATATATAAACAAAAAGTAATTGTGGAAAAAAAGAGCAAGGGGGCGATACAATAGGTGATCATTTATATATATGTATAATCGGCACACAAAAAAAAAAATATATATATATATAGTTATATAAATAATATATATATATATATATATATATATATTTATAAAAAATTATACATATATACACAAAAATAAATATATTTTTATTTATAGATTATATGTAATTATATAAAACTATATAGACCACATACATATAATAATAAAAATATAGATATTTCTTTGTAAATGTTATATATATATATATTATTTATAAAAAAAAATTATACATATATACACAAAAATAAATATATTTTATTTATAGATTATACATATGTATATGTAATTATATAAAACTATATACTGTAGACCACATACATATAATAATAAAAATATAGATATTTCTTTGTAAATTATATATATATATATATATATATATATATATAAAAAATAGCAAATTTCAATTGTCTTTTACAATTTAATTGCGAATTTCTCACACAGAATAAATGGATATCTTTATATATATATAATGCAAGCATTTTCTTCATGCTTTTATATTTAAGAGAACCTTGAGAAAGCCCCTGGCCTCCAAGAAAGAGGTGAGCCTGTTTGTGCCAGTCTCATTCTTCCTGAAATCCTTCTGTTGCTCCTTGAGTTTGTGTTGTTTCTTCTATCCTGACTCTCGCTGCATGGTCTGTTCCCTCCTGAGTCATTAATCTAGAGGGAGAAGCCATTTTTAACATCGGCGCTGAGGCTCAGAGAACAGGAATCTAGTGCAGGATAGCCAGAGGTCGTCTCCACCGCGGCTCTAAAGACGTCTCCTCTCGAGTCCAAACACACACCTTGATGCTGGAGACAACGTGATATCACCAAGGAGGCTATCGATGAACACACACTGAGCTGGATTTGTTCTACGGATGCCAGAGTTGTTTTGATTTTGACTGTTTGGCTTCTTATTGATTAGCCAGTGTGTGTTTGTCAGCCGTCGTTCACTCTGCTCCCAAGATGACAGCTCTTTGTCTCCATTAAACGTGTTTCTGTGCAGTGCTATAGCGGATTCCATCTAATTTGCCATGCAGATCAACACAAACAAGCAACAAAAGCCGCAGAATGAGACGGGACGGGGAAGAAAGAGCCTATTGAGAGCGGTAGAATAGACTTCAGGCCCTTTTAGTCCTGCCAGAACCGTTCTCCGACACACACGCCAAACCTGAGCGTGCAAAACAAACACACGTTTGCGCTCAATAGTGATTGACTTTAGGGTCAGGATAATGCGTATTGCGAATATGTATGCGGCGAGTCCGTCGGAGGCTGAGGTCTGGTGTGTGTGTGTGTGGCCCATATGTTTGGGTGCTGATAGTGTGTGGATTTGTGTGTTTGCGCGGCAGATAACAGGCTGTTTATAACCTTGGCAGAGTGTTGGGCTGTAATCTGGCGGAGGCATATTTCCCCTCACCGGCCGATAAAGGGCTGCTAGTGACTTTATCACACCGGCAGATAGAGCGCACACACACACAATACACAGCGTTCGAATGCCTTATTTTTAGAAAGCTCGCTCTACCCCCCTCCAGTCCCCTGGAAAGAGCAATCAATTTCTACATCTGCCTTTCCAGGCTTCATGGGGACAATGCGACAAACCGAAAGGCCCTGGTGGTGTCATTAAAGGGTTTATTTCTCCAGCGCTTTTGTTTTTACGGAAATCCCGTCACCTTTAAAGGCAAATGAGCTTCTTCTCTTTTATGAAAGCCCCTGTCATTTTTGCCCATTTATAATTTGAATGTGTCCCATCATCTGGTGTGAATGTTATGAGGCGAAGATGGAGTTGTGACGATCTGTTTTATTTTATGGCTGTTTTCACTCAGATTTGATGTTTATGTCATTGTCAAGGGCGGTGGGATGCTTGGGAAGCTGTCGTTTGTAAAGCTACATGCAGTTAAGCGACAGTCAACACTCCTGATTTTGGGGATAAAATTAGCTTGGTCACATTTTATAGATTTGATTAGATTTTTTTTCATATCGAATAATATTGTTTGATGTATAATATTTTTAAGGTTTGATACTATCAGGATTTACTCTAATCTATTCAATTTCTATGTATATACACTGACTCTCAGAAAAAAAGGTACAAAAGCTGTCACTGGGGCTGTACCTTTTCAAAAGATACTCTTTTGTACCCAAAGGCTGCATATTAGTACCTTAGTGGTACATATTAGCACCTAAAATGTACATATTTACACCTAAAATGTACATATTAGCTCATGAAGTGTACATATTAGTGCCTAAAATGTACATATTAACACCTGAAAATGTACATATTAGGACCTAAAATTGACATATTAACACCTAAAATGTACATATTAGGACCTAAAATGGACATATTATCTCCTGAAATGTACATATTAGTACCTAAAATGTACATATTAATACCTAAAATTGACATATTAACACCTAAAATGTACATATTAACACCAAAAATGTACATTAGGACCTAAACTTGACATATTAACACCTAAAATGTACATATTAGCTCATGAAGTGTACATATTAGTGCCTAAAATGTGCATATTAACACCTAAAATGTACATATTAGGACCTAAAATGTACATATTAGGACCTAAAATTGACATATTAACTCCTAAAATGTACATATTAGGACCTAAAATGGACATATTATCTCCTGAAATGTACATATTAGTACCTAAAATGTACATATTAACACCTAAAATGTACATAGTAGCTCCTGAAATGTACATATTAGTACCTAAAATGTACATATTAACACCTAAAATGTACATATTAAGACCTAAAATGTACTTATTAGGATGTAAAATGTACATTAGGAACTAAAATTGATATATTAGCAGCTAAAATGTACTTATTAGGATGTAAAATGTACATATTAGCACCTAAAATGTACATATTAACACCTAAAATGGACAAAAGTTTACTTTTTGAAAAGGTACAGCCCCAGTGACAGCTTTTGTGCCGCTTTTTTCTGAGAGTGTAAATGTTTACAAAATTAGTACATATACAAATTCAGGTACAAAATGTTTGTACGCGTTTGTCGTAGACATGAAATAGCATAACAAAGTGGCTATAAAGCCAGCGCTGGCATTTGATAAAACTAAAACATTACGTTTGAAATTATACACGCAAATACATTTAAAATGACCAAGTCTTAGCCTACTTACAGGTTGTGTCCCAACAACTGCTGACTCTGGTTTAAAAGTTGGAACTGCTTCACGTTTTAGTAACAGTTTCTTGTTGAATCTCAGCTGACACTTCCAGCGCTGCAACTTTGCAGATACCGTTCATGCACCAACAGCAACATTACACACTATTTAAAATGAAAAAAGTGAAATCGCAATCAACCCCCCCCCCCCCCCTTTAAGGTTTGATCCTATCAGGATTTACTCAAATTATTCAATTTGTGAGTATAAATGTCCCAATTGGCACTAAGGGGCCTAAAGTGTGCCAAGAAAACATCCCCCACACCATTACACCACCACCACCAGCCTGCACAGTGGTAACAAGGCATGATGGATCCATGTTCTCATTCTGTTTACGCCAAATTCTGAATGTCTCAACAGAAATCGAGACTCATCAGACCAGGTGACATTTTTCCAGTCTTCAACTGTCCAATTTTGGTGGGCTCTTGCAAATTGTTGCCTCTTTTTCCTATTTGTAGTGGAGATGAGTGGTACCCGATGGGGTCTTATACTGTTGTAGCCCATCCGCCTCAAGGTTGTGTCTTCACAAATGCTTTGCTGCATACCTCGGTTGTAACAAGTGGTTATTTCAGTCAAAGTCGCTCTTCTATCAGCTTGAATCAGTCGGCCCATTCTCCTCTGACCTCTAACATCAACAAGGCATTTTCGCCCACAGGACTGCCGCATACTGGATGTTTTTCCCCTTTTCACACCATTCTTTGTAAACCCTAGAAATGGTTGTGTGTGAAAATCCCAGTAACTGAGTAGATTGTGAAATAATCACACCAACAACCATGCCACGCTCAAAATTGCTTAATCCCCTTTCTTTCCCATTCTGACATTCAGTTTGGAGTTCAGGAGATTGTCTTGACCAGGACCATACCCATAAATGCATTGAAGCAACTGCCATGTGATTGGTTGATTAGATAATTGCATTAATGAGAAATTGAACTGGCGTTCCTAATAATCCTTTAAGTGAGTGTAGAATTCATTTATAACCATGGTTATATGAAAGTACCATAGTATTATTACTTGATTGGTTCTTATGTTCATCGAAGTGAATTGCTTCGTTGTGAAACCGCATACACAATGCAATTTGTAGTTTCACAAGTTTACAGGAAAAGTTGCACTAAAAGAGTTCAACTACCAGATTTGTGTGCCGCTGTAGAAAGAAAATCATTCAGGTTTATAACGATATGAGGTTGAGTAAAAGGCTTTTCATTTTTCAAACGAATTATTCCTTTAACTTGTCACTCAGTAACGATCCATGCTTGATTCTGGAACTGCAAATGCAAATGAGCAGCTGTTTTAGACCAATAGGAGAGCAGACAGAGATCCAGCACCTGGTCAGGTTGAATGTGAATGGGGCTTCAGCAACTCTGTCATTATCAACCTATTTCTGTAATTCTGTCTGGTAAAATGGCACATTTTCCTTATTGCGAGCACTGTCAGGTTCTTTCTCGTGAGGTAAACGAGTCTTGATGCCGCTTCGGCACAATTATAAAGTGGCGTCTTTTTGGCTAAATCGTGCTACAAATTGCCGGCGCTCAAAGATTCTCTCACTCGCAGATCTTCCTCAATCTCTCTTTCTCTCCGAGTGGGAAAGATTCTCTCCCACGATCATCCGAGTGCACTTCAGGGTAAATACAGGCCGTCAGCATTAACATCCGATTATTTTAGAGACTGTCAAACCTGTGCAGTGTGTGTGTGTGTGTGTGTGTGTCCTTTACTAACACATCTGCCAGCTTTTTTTTATATATATTCCTTCTGTTTTTTTTTATTTAAATTTTTAGCTTGAACACAATGAGTGCATCTGAAACGCTCCTTCCTGAATTCTTTATTTTTTCCTCCATCATGCCTTTTCTATCCGAACAAGGACTGTCAGTTTTTTCCTGGAACTTTCCTCCGCTACACTTTTCTACCGACATCACAAGGTTCTGTTGAAGGAGAACAACACGATGGAGCGTGATGATTGACTAGGACATTGGCATACATGCATGCATAGAGGCATCAGAGTATGTGCGTGCCTGTGTATTTATATATACACACACACACACTAGTGCCTGCTTCATAAATTAGAATTACGTATTCATAGAGCGCAGCGGCGGCAGGGAGGCTTGTGTGAGAGAGTCTCATGAGGGCCGCAGCATCTAGGTCAGAGTGATTTTATCATTCCGCTGGAGGAATCCTTCAGAGACAGCTGGAGTCGGCTCCTTCACAGCGCCTTCAAGTTTCTCAGATAAGAGCAAAAGCGTCCCTGGATGTTGTTAGCCTTTGGAATCAATCACAGAGAGACACTTTTAATTAGTGTTGGTGAGGGTTAGTGGAAGCAGAAAAGTCAACGGAATCTTGTTTTGACCGATTCGTCAGTGTTCTAAAATAGAATGTCTGTCCTGGAATCATGTGTTAGAATGTAACAACTCTGAAACGACAACATTCCGTCTCACTGGTTCTAAATGTGTCTGATTACTGGAGTTAAAATGGATTGTGAACGGCACACTGTAAAAAATGCTGGGTTGTTTTAACCCAACTTTGGGTCAAATATGGACAAACCCAAACGTTGGGTTAAATATTTATTTAAAAATGTAATCCAGCGACTGGGTTTGTCCATATTTTACCCAAAGTTGAAACAACGGCAGCATTTTCTTTTTGCAAATACTAGAGATGCTTTTGCCATTATTATACTGCTTTTTTTGGTAATTTTGA
The DNA here is from genome assembly GCA_030378365.1 of Hybognathus amarus. Taxonomy (NCBI): domain Eukaryota; kingdom Metazoa; phylum Chordata; class Actinopteri; order Cypriniformes; family Leuciscidae; genus Hybognathus; species Hybognathus amarus. The sequence continues at coordinate 15,752 of JAQIUQ010001262.1, read as the reverse complement.
ATAGTAAATCAATCAATTATCATTCAAGCATGAATATTTATCAGATTTTTGTGGCATGCAAATATCACACTTTAAAAAAATGCTGGGTTGTTTTATAACATTTTTTTAACCCAACATTTGGGTTTGTCTATATTTGACCCAAATTTGGGTTAAAACAACCCAGCATTTTTTAGAGTGCAGATGTATAAGTTAGGGCTCAGTAAGTCTCTTCTGCTCACTTATTTGATCACAAATACAGTAAAAACCTAACGGTGATATTGTGAAATAAAATATTCCTTACAACTGTTTTCTATGTGAATATATATGTTACATTAGCATCATTACTCCAGTCTTCAGTGTCACATGCTCCTTCAGAAATCACTCTAATAGGATGATTTGCTGCTCAAGAGACATTTATGATTATTATCAGTCATATGATTGTGGACAGTGTGATATATTTTTGTCAGACTTCTCTTATGAATGGAGAGTTCAAAAGAACACTTTTACTGGACATATCTCACTGAATGAAAGTATTAATTTCTTTAAAAAAGATAAACTGACCCCAAACTAATTACATGACCAAACGTCTCTTCACTCCTGGACTGGATCAAATTAAAGCCGTTAATGACTTTGACTCTGAGGTTTTAATTTGCCGGCGGTGTCTCGTGACCTTTGACCTCTGTAGGCTCTTCTAAAATTCATCTCTTCCCCTCTCGGATGACCTGTGATCCAGCAGAGCAGGCATGATCGTTCACTCTCAGCCCTTCATCATTTCTTGGTCGTCTTGATTGACAACAGGAGTTTCCCGTGACCTATATTTGCATCTGCTCCGTGACCCAGATAGTGCCGGTGTAATGAGTGTCCGGTGATGGGGTCTGTCCCCAGGGCCTGTGTGTCTGAGGTCCCCCCAAGACTGTGGACACTCTCTATGTGTGTGTGTGTGTGTGTGTGTGTCACGCTTTACTATTCATGGTTTTGAGATGATAGGATGGTGGGAGGCCAGATTCATTCACAGCCAAAACACACACATCTTCACCAGGGTGCCACCAAAAAATAGACATTCCTTATGTTATTTTTAGTATTTATACAATATTATAGTATTGAGTTAGCATTTATTTGTATATTTTCAGTTTTCATTTTAGTCATATTTCATGTTATTTTTTTTTATTATTATTGAGCTTTAATTTATTTCCAGTTTCAGCAAATTTACTAACTTCTTAACTGAACTTATACTTATACTTATATATATATATATATATATATATATATATATATATATATATATATATATATATATATATATAAATACACAATATTATATTAGTATTTATGTAAAATATTATATATTAGTATTTATATAAATATTTTGAATTAGCTTTTATTTGTAGTATTTTATATATTTTTTTGTTGTTTTTTATAGTATTTTTTTTTGTTTTTATTTTTAGTCTGTTTTAAAATTTTTATGTTTAATCATTTCTATTTTTTGTATTACTATAGAGCTTTCAGCAAATTTAGTATTTATATTTCAGTTAATTGTCAAAGCAGTGTTTAAATGTATTTATCTAATATTTATAATTTATTTTATTTCAGCTTTTTAATTTTCTAAAACATGTTTAATAGTTTTAGGATAGTTAATTGTTAAATAGTTTTAGTAGGAATGCACAATATAACATTTTCATATTGAAATTTGGCCAATATTAGAGATTTTTGAAGTTTATCTGTATTTTTAAGATTACCTTTTCTATCATTTAACATTTTATCACTTCATTACCATCAAGTTCATTTAAAACAATACTAAGTGAATAACTCGTCTTAGTCAAATCTTCAAATTATATAAATTTTTCAAATTATAATATTGTGATGCCTCAATTCACATATAATGACTGATGTTTGTTTTTGGTGTTTTATTTAAAAAAAAAATTTTTTCAAAATTTTTCATTGATTATCTGCCAATATTATTGGTTTGTTTTATTTATTTATCGGTATCTGCCAAAATTGGATTGTTAATTGGACTCTAATTTATCCTTAACTGTTCTATCATCATAAAAAAGTTTCTATCATGTTCACAAGTTAAAGTTTTTTTTTATTTTATTAATTTTTTAATTATCGGTATCTGTCAATATTATCTTCCCCCAGCGTTTTCGGATAAATCAGCATTGCATTTTTCAACAACAAAAAAATCAGTTTTTATTTGCGTCGATCCGCGACTGTTGCGTTGTGCTTCTGTTTTGCGGTGTCGCGGATGTCGTTCTCAGGGTATTTCTGGTCATTTTGAAGTCTCTGCTGTTTACGCGGAGGGGTGTGTGTTAATGGAAGGTGACGTGTTTTGATGTGTTGTGTTACATGTCTCTGAATGGCAGGAGGAAAGTCTCTCTGCCAGCGTCTCCAGCACAAACGGAGGACCGCGGGACTCTCTCTCTCTCTCCTCTCTCCTCTCTCTCTCTCTCTCTCTCTCTCTCTCTCTCTCCTCTCTCTCTCTCTCTCTCTCTCTCTCTCCTCTCTCTCTCTCTCTCTCTCTGCAGCTGTGAAGCTCATCTCCGAGACTCTTATCAGACAGACGCAGACAGAGCTTCACTGGCAAACACAAAGAAAAAGATATTTATGTAGCTCCAAATATGAACAACAATGCCTCAATCCAAGTGCAGATATCTCCGTGCATCTCGCAGAGTCTCCGAGTTTTCCTCATGCATGTCAGATGCATTTTATTGTCATAGTTGCTCCGTTGAGGCCTAGGCTTAAAATACACTTTCTCAATAAAGGTGTAATTGAAGTGCTTGTGCTAATGTGGGCCACATGGAACACATTTAATATCTTGATGTCTTTCCTGGAACTGTTTTCTCTGCAGTCTTGTGTTTTAATGTCATTTACCCGACCTCTGGAGTCATTTTCCATTTACCAACATGTGTGTTGTTGTCATTCATTAATAAATTATTATTAATAAATTAATTAAATTTATTAAATTTATTAAATTGTATTAAAATTTATTAAAATTTATTTAAAATTTATTTGAATAAATTATAAATTAATAAATAAAGACAGTATGTAGTTATTTATTGAATGTTGCTGTATTTGATCATTTTGCTGACATTTTAGTTAGTGATATTTACAGTGGTTATTGGTTTTTGACCATAATTGTTATTGAATGTTCAACACAGTTTCATGAAAATGCGTATCTATACCACAAATGTAATTTCTCGTGACATTTATACGGCAAAAATGGTTTTTGCATTTATATGCTATGCACTAAAAATGAACGCTGGGTTTAGGGGGAGGGGGGTTCGTGCATATTACACGCCAAAAAGTGCGTATCATATGCACGTGAAAAACGCTTACCATATACACGCAAAAACTGTTTTTTGCTGTATAAATGGCACGAGAAATGACATTCGTGCTATAGATAAGAACTTTCATGAGATTGGGCTTGAATATTGACGATAAAATTGATTCTTAATATGTTAAAAGACCTAAGTTATGGATAGTGTAATGAGCAATGCGATCGTCCTATTATAGAGCTGCACGATTCTTTATAAATAATTGCGGAAGGACGTTTGTTTGATTTTCAAACAGAGATCACGATTCTGAACAGACAACTGAACATCATAACATATAATTTACTCTGACAATTTATGTCTATTAATTAATCATTTAAAATAATCATTTTGAGTGAATGATTCAATGACTCATAAATACTTCTTGTTTCTTTACTGGATGAATCAGCATTTTTGAACGAATCTCTTGAATGAATGATTCAATGACAAAAGCATATTTTTAACAGTCACGTGTCGCCACCTACTGGTGTAATGATGCAATCTTTATTTGAAGCGCCAAGCTACTTATAAAAGGTGATTTCACTCTATTTTGATCTCTAGATGTCAGTGTTTTTATCCGGACTATTAACTTTGATCCACTTAAAGACGCTGATACATGACGACGGCTCTCTCTGGCTCAGCGGCGTGCAGATTTTGTCGAAGGTTTAATAGACACAGGAGAATAGGAATGAGATCACGTGAGTGTCCGAATCGAGATCGCCATCTTGAATCTTCCCTCTTGACGTTGTTTCACGAGACCATGCTCTGAGTTCATATCTCCATCCTCTTTCATGAGAGGAGTTTCAGTCCTGTAGGCCTGGATGTTGTGTGTCGTCCCACAAGCCTTGTGTGATGTTTTAATGAGAATTAGAAGCTGGTAGCGCTGAGCGCTCCGCTGCGTTTCCTTAAACTGCCAAGTAAGAGCCCCATTAATAATGCAGCTCATTAAAGTGTGTAATTAATCGGGAGCGGTGTAACGGGGAGAGCAGGGGCCCAGAGAGAGAGAGAGAGAGAGAGAGAGAGAGGCCTCCGACTGATGCATTATTTATGTGCCAGAAAAGAGGAGCCAGACTCAAATGAAATGAGATAGATTTGCTCGGCCTCCGTCACTGCTGGCATGCGTCGAGGCTTCTGCTGGCGTTACGACCCATCCTGTGTGTGTGTGTGCTCTGTACAATAAATATTGAAGACTGGCTTCTATTCTGCAGCCTGTGTTGGGCTGGAAAGGTCAGTGTCTTGGCTGGTGAGTGTTTTGTTCTGGAGTTGTGAAGTCGCAGCGGTGAGGCTGACGGATGTGTGTATGCAGGGCCATTTGCTGTCTGTTTAAGTGTGTGCCAAATTCTGCAATTTTTTTTTTTTTTTTTTGCTTTTTGCTTTCAATTTATAGCTTTAGTTGCACTTATAGCCTGTGTAACAATTTAAAATACATTAATGCTTATGTGTGACTTGCAATTTTATAGGATTTCAAAATTTTGTGCCATTTAAAGGATAGTTTCTTGATTTTTCTGTTTTTCCATCATCACACCAATTCCTATGGATGGCAATATGTGGAGCTGCACAATTAATCTCGATTCAAAACTCACGCGATCTGATTCTAAATGGAAAAGATTCGTCTCTGTCTATTAATCCTTTAACAAAATCACAGCAAACGTTCAAATCTGTCATGTATATGTATGAACATTATGGTTTGAAATATGTGCCACCAGAAACAGAATTTCAATTATTCACATTTGAATTTGAATTGGCAAACTTGAACAATTTCATTGAAAAACTGAATTTGAATAACATAATTTGAAAATGTATTGTTTAATTTGAATCATTGCACTGAAAAACTGAATCTGAATTGTATCATTTAAAATTGAATTTATTAGTTTGGAACTGACAGTCCAAAATATATATCTTCAAATTCACTTCTCACAATTCAGTTTTTCAATGCAATGATTCAAATTAAGAAATTCAAATTCAAATATAAATGATTGAAATTCAGTTTCTGGTGGCACTTATTTTCAGCTCATAGAACAGCTTCATAAACTGTCTTTTCAATCACACACTGTTGTTATTTCATACTCAAATGATCACAGAACTAAATTAAAAGGATAAAAACACTGATGTCTACAGTAGAAATCAAAATAGAGTGGAATCACCTTTTATAAGTAACTTGGCACTTAAAATAAAGATTGCATCATTACATCGTTACACCAGTAGGGGGCGACACATGACATTCATTGAATCGTTCATTCAAGAGATTCGTTCAAAAACGCTGATTCATCGGGAAATCTTTGAGTGCCATTGAATCATTCATTCAAAACGGTTTTTATAAATGAATTAATTCAGATTCTTTAAACGTTTTAAATAGACTGCAGCAAATAACATTTTGTCAGAACTTCTAGTAAATAACATTATTTTTAGTTATCTGTGTGTTCGGAATTGTGATCTCTGTTTGAAACACACACAAAAAAAATTGTGATTCTCAATTAATCCAGAATCATTCACTTCTATCAATTTCTCTCATAATTTCGTAATTTCAGTGTCGCCTTGTCTCATTGTTTATTCATGTGTTGAAAACCGTCAAGTTTTTGAAGTACATTGGACTCCTTGAATTACACTTAGACAGAGGGTTTAAAAGTGGGCATCATCCAAACATCCTTCCACACCACAGCGTTGAGAGGAGCAGTGCATCATGGGTAAAGCGCTGAAACACGCCCCCTCGTCCCGACAGGGCTTCACATGGGCTGCTGTAATTTGCCGCGACTTGGCTAATCAGAGTAATTATGGCTTAATTACGGTTAATCACTTTTACATAAACTTGTTGGCTGAGAGAATGATGCTTTATGAAATGTGCCACACATGAGGCTGAGAAGCTGTGCTTGACTTCTGCATACACAACTGTTTTTCATCCCGTTTACACTCATCGTTCACACTTTTTTCAATATTAAAATAATTTCTTGCACTAGTTTAAAATGTAGTGCTCCACTATTCAGGCCATTCAATTGTGAATTGTATGGTAAAAGTTTCAATTACTATTTAAAATGCATTTTTTAAAGCTCCAGGTTTGCTGCGCTTGGCCTGCAAAAATAATAAACAAAATAAGTAATTTTACTGCACTCTAAAAAATGCTGTTTTAATCCAATTTTGGGTCAAAAATGGGCAAACCCAGCCATTGGGTTATATTTTTAAATAACATTTTTAACCCAATGTTTGGGTTTGTCCATGTTTGACCCAAAATTGGGTTAAAACATTTTTTAGAGTGTGTAAAATAGGAAAAGTAATGTAATTTTATTTTATTTTACAGTACAGCTCAGAAAAATGTTTAATATTATTATTTATTGTTGTCTTATTGTTGTTATTTTGAAGCAATAATCCATCCAGCTTTTCTTTGGAGGAAATCCACAGTGAGCCTTTGCAATTAAATAAATGCACTAAGCGCTATATTGCAAATTTGGTTTCTTTTGTAAAATCTTGCAGTGCTACTGTAGTCAAATAGAAATAATAGGGCTGTCAAACGATTAATCGCGATTAATCGCATCCAAAATAAAAGTGTGTGTATGTGGGTGCACTGTGTATAATTATTTTATATATATATATATATATATATATATATATATATAAACACACACACATGCTTGTATATATTTTTAAGAAATATTTTCATGTATATACTGTATATATATATATATGTGTGTATGAATAAATAAACATTTTATATAATATTTTTTTCTTAAATATACATGCATGTGTGTGTATTTATATATAAAAATTGGGTTAGTGAGAAACCACTCAAAACAACCCACCCAGAACACCCTAGCAACACCCTAACAACCACCCACACATCATGATGGCAACCTTTGCTCTGGCAATCACTCAGATTTAATCCATATCAGTTTAGAGCGTCTAGTATCACAGTTTGGTATTTGGCAGATGCTGTTTTCGGAGTGACGGGACAGTTTCCCTGGAGTAACATGAGGTTTAGTGTTGTGCTCGGTGTCGACATGGTGCTGGTCAACTCAGCAAGTGCATTGAGTTGGATTTTCCAGGATGCACCAGCGCCGTTTATAAATCCGTGATCTGAGTCTGATATGGAGCTTGTGCCGGTGATGTGCGCGGAACGAAACCGAGCTGACTCCCTCTGATGGGGAATTAGTGGCGTGTCATTGGTCACCCGGCCCTCTTTGGCTCTCTCGGAGACGGACGTGTCTCTGACGTCCCGTGGAATGACTTTAATAAAGAGCTGCAGGGCAGGTTTTAATGACACACGCTTGTCTTGGGCCGTCCGGGCCCTCGAGGGGCCGCTGAGAAATGGACGCTCGATCGTGTCTGAGGGGGACTGGGCTCTTCATACAGCTCAGGTTTATATTTTGACCGTGTATATTTAAATGTGTACACTAGCAATCCAGATAGAGATATACTGTACTCTGATCATATCAGCGTTGGCCATAATTATTTTTTTTTATTTTATTTTTATTTTATTTTTTTATTTTTTTTTGGAAAAGGTACATTTTTAAATTATTATTTATTTATTTGTTTTTAAATTGAAAATTATTATTATTATACTAATATTATAATTAATATGACTTAATCTTCTATTCAGATAATGTCCAAATATATCCAATATATATACAGATAAAATATATTTAAATTAATAGTTATTCCTATTTTCTATTGTGAATTAAAATGTTTAGATGCCTGATATTACTTTTACTGTAATTTTACAGTAAAATTCCAGATTGCATCTTTAGTAATCCATTTTAATTTTTGTTTTTAATTCATGAATTTTTTAATTCATTAATTACATTTTAAATAATTCATAATTATTACTATTAAAAAAAATATTAGGACAATATTCCATGCAGATAATGTTGGGGCTTATTTTGTACAAAAATAAAAACAAATATTTGAGTTGTTCATAAAATGTTTAGATGCTTGATATTACTTTTACTGTAATTTTACGGTAAAAATCTAGATTGCATCTTTTGTAATCCGTTTTAATTATTGTTTTTAATTCATTCATTTTTTAATTAATTAATTACATTTTAAATAATTCATAATTATTACAATAAAAAAATATTAGGACAATATTCCATGCAGATAATGTAGGGCTTATTTTGTACAAAAATAAAAACAAATATTTGAGTTGTTAATAAAATGTTTAGATGCTTGATATTACTTTTACTGTAATTTTACGGTAAAATTCTAGATTGCATCTTTTGTAATCCGTTTTAATTATTGTTTTTAATTCATTCATTTTTTAATTAATTAATTACATTTTAAATAATTCATAATTATTACAATAAAAAAAATATTAGGACAATATTCCATGCAGATAATGTAGGGCTTATTTTGTACAAAAATAAAAACAAATATTTGAGTTGTTAATAAAATGTTTAGATGCTTGATATTACTTTTACTGTAATTTTACGGTAAAATTCTAGATTGCATCTTTTGTAATCCGTTTTAATTATTGTTTTTATTTCATTCATTTTTTAATTAATTAATTACATTTTAAATAATTCATAATTATTATAATTTAAAAAAATGTATTAGGTCGATATTTCATGCAGATAATGTCAGGGCTTATTTTTTACAAAAATAAAAACAAATATTTATGTTCTTTCTATGTAAAATGTTTAGATGCTTAATATTACTTTTAAATATTCAATTTAATTGTAAAATCCAGATTGTGTCTTTAGTAATTTACTGTTTAGTAATAGTGTTGTGGGTGGTTGTTCCTCAATGTTTTAAATTTTTTGTTTAGTCTTTAAGTTTTGTCTTCTTGAGCTCTCTAACACTGACCTCAGGCCAGCGGGATCTTTGTTAATCAGCCCTGATGTTAGTGCATCATTTGATTCCCGTTCAGACCTGGAGTCTTTCTTTACTCCAAACACAGAAGTAGATGTGCAGTGAAAGTGTGTGTCGGTGTGTGTGCTGTAAACTCCTCCATGTCCAGCGATTAACTCAGGCTCATAGATCACATACATTAATAGATCTAGAGGAATATGTCTGGCCCGGGGCGCAGGATGCTTTGAAATGAGGAACGCTATTTTCCTAATGAATGACTCTCTCTCTCCATCTCGATGCGTATCTGTCTCTATCTCTGGTTTCCAGCTCAGGCTGTGTCATTACCAGCTCGCCTCGGGCCCGGCTGGCTCTAATGATTATAATTAGCATTGTTGGAGTGGACTCTGAGGTGCCTGTGCGGGACAGACTCAGAGAAGCGTCTCGTGCTGGTCCACTGGGCTGGAGCTGCTGGTCTCGGTCTCTTCAGGACACACACACACACACACACACACTCCTGTCAGCTCTGTTTAAGCGCTGTGTCACACCTGCACATGTACGCTGGGGCTTATTCTTTTAATTGACTTTCTAATTTGTGATTTTGTTCTGTTTTTGATTGATTAATTACCCTCATGGCACCTTTTCTGTGTCCTCTGAGATCCGTCCTGTGCAAGAAAAGAAAGAAAAGAAAACGGATTTGTTTTGTGCATTTAATATCACAAGCCATTTAATTTTTCGATTTCGATTATATGCAAAGCGATACATCAAAAAGGCCAATTAAAAGCATATACATACATAATATTTTGTATATATAAATACACACACACACATGCATGTATATATTTAAGAAAATGTGTTATTCATATATAAAATATTTATATTTATATAATATAGCAATTATGTATATATATATATATATATATATATATATATATATATATATATATATATATATATATATGTATGTGTATATATATATGTATATATTTATATATATATATATTTATATATATATATATATATATATATATATATATATATATATATGTATATGTATATATATATATATATATATATATATATATATATATATATATATATACAGAATTTAAGCGCAAATAATTCTTAAATATATACATGCATGGATAGGTATTTATATATACACAATTATATGCAGCACACACAAATATATTATGTAAACACAGACTTTTATTTTGGATGCGATTAATTGCAATTAATTTTTGCACAGCCCTAATATATACATAATGTAAAACTTAAATGTGTGCAAATATTGGTCTTTTAATTGCCATTTTGGTTATATCGTTCTGCATATAAACAAATGTATATATTCAGTTACAAATATATGATATTCTTTAGGTATTGGTATCATCATCCCTTTAAAATCTCCTCTTGGTTAATTGATTTTTTTTACATTTTCTATAACACTGAAATATGATTTGAAGGCTTTATCTACTTAACAGTAATTCTGTTTTCTTTTGTGATGCCTTGTAAACACGTTTCCCAGCATTCTTATTGTAGGGTTGTGACAGCGCTGGCCTGGTTTAACAGATCGTGTCCTCTCGCACACTTCCCCGGTGTGTGTGTGTGTTTCCTTTCCGTTCCACTACACTTGTGACTGTATAATGAATAATGCCGCCATTGAATTAGCATGTAGCTGTCGTCTTGACTCTGGTGCCTGCGTCTGTGACGGGACCACCGCTACACACACCACGCCACCGTCGACACACACTGAATCACCAACAGCAAACAGGGCCAGAGCTGTCAGCGTCAATCTCAGACACAACACACTAAGAAAGAGTTAATCGGGCAAAGGCAATCTGACCAACCTCGTGTTCAGTTTCTCACACTCAAACACACAATATCAAAACAGGAAAAGTGCAAAGAAAATAACCAAAGAAAATAGTGAAAGAAGAACTAAGTTTATCTGATATACACGTACTGTATATAGTAATGTATAGGTACAATGATACATTTGAGTTGAATATCATAGGAAATATTATAAAAACACATTTTGTTGCATTTTTTCTGGATAAATAAATGGATATAGATAATAAATTATAAAATAATATTAATAATATCTGTGCATTTATAAGTTCAGTATCTGGGCATTTGCTTCAGTGGGTTTAAGTAACTCAGTAAAATATTTATTTATTTACTATTAAAGTTTTAACTATTACATTTGTTCTCTTGTTGTTTGTATTTTCTGGCAAACATTTTCCCATGTAAATTATTGGCAGAGATCATTCCATTTTTCCCACAATACAAGACGGACTAATCGCAAATTAATCGCATCCAAAATAAAAGTTTGTGTTTACGTAATATATGTGTGTGTATTTGTGTATAATAATTTCGTTATAAAAAAATTATACACATGCATGTATACATTTAAGATTTTTTTATGAATATATCAAATATTAATATTTATGTTTAATATAAATGATGTATAATATATATATATATATATACATATATATATATATATATATATATATATATACATATATATATATATATATATATATATATATATATATATATATATACATGTATAAATATATATATATATATATATATATATATATATATATATATATATATATATATATATATATATATATATATATACATATATATATATATATATATATATATATATATATATATATATACACACATATATATATATATATATATATATATATATACATATATACAGTATATACATGCAAATATTTCTTAAATATATACACACGCGTGTGTGTATTTATATATACAATATAATTGTACACACTACACACATATATTATGTAAACACAAACTTTTTGGATGCGATTAATTGCAATTAATCGCGATTAATCGATTGCCCAGCAATAGAGTGTTGTTAACATAGATGTATATTATGGTAAAATTTCTCTCATTAAAAAAAAATTAATTATCTCATGATGTTTGTGTTCGGTTATTTAGATTAAAGGAGGCAAAACATTTTAAATTTTCCTTTATCCTTTCCAGAGCAGCAGTATGTGTGTCTTTGTTCATATGAAACAAAGCAGATTCAGCGTTAACACACACACACACACACACAGCACACCTAAACATCATTCCTTCAACATCAGCATCTCTCTCTCTGCTATCGGAGAGAATCTCCATGACAACCGCCTCTGTTGACACGCCTGCATACATTCGTAGAGATTACGTGTTCTTCCGGATATTGACAGCCGTGTGTTATCCGCAGATAATCAGACGGGATAAGAAATGTGAACTGCCGTTGCGTTCAGAGCTGATCCTGCCGTCAGAACACTGACATGGATATAATCTCAAGCATTTCTTACTCCAATTTGACAGAAAAACAAGTGAATGCCATAAATGTGTTTTTATGACAAGTAAAAAATTGTGTTCTGTTTCCATTCCGTCTAGCTGTTTTTAGTCAATTACTGTAATCGTTCAGACACCTGCGGACTAGTTACTTGTTGAAAATAATGTCGTTTTGCACATTCATCTTAACTTAAACTAGGAGGAATGATTTTAGACCATTTTCTTTGTTGAGTTTCAGAAAATGGCAAGTCATAAGTGTCAATCATACTATTGTTTGTGCAACTACTGGCTAAAACAGCCTATTTCATTTTGAGGGTCAGAGGGAAAGAAAATTGTCAGGATAAAAGGAAAGTATGTCTTGCGGGAAATACAATTGTGACTTTATTTCTAATAATTATGAAATGCAATCTCGCAATTTTTATTTATTCATTTATTTGTTTCTATAGCGCTTTACAACAACCGTCAGGTCTCCAAAGGGCTTCAACCTCATAGAATAAAATAACACAAAATATCATACAACAAATACAAATAAAATCAAAAAGGACATTGTCACACCACTACTCAGCATAGCAGTGAAACGACAGGTTGTGCTTTCCTATAATACTCCCTGAACGGCAACATATAGTAAGAAAAAAACAAGATTGGGCCAAGAACTGAACCCTGGGGTACCCCACAAAAAAAGAGGAGCAGCTGACGAAGGAGCATTCACCAATTTTGAGATATAAACACAGTTCTGACAAAAATATTTTTCTTTTTCACAAATGTGAGAAAAACAGTCAGAATTTTGAGCTATAATCTCGCCATTGCGAGAGAAAAAAATCGCAAAGAATTGCGAAGAATTGCAATTATTAGAAAAAAAGAAGAAAAAAAACATTGCAATTGCCAATTCCAATTCTGACAAAAAGTCACAATTGCAAGAATTTAAAGTCAATTCTGACTACTTTTATGACATAATTATGAGAAAAAATTCTATTTTGAATTAGTGAGTTTTTATATCTCGCAATTATGAGACATAAAATCACAATTCTGAGTTTTTTCTCAGAATTGTGAGATATAAACTCGCAACTTAAGTTATAAAGTCTTGTTACAAAAAATCAAAAACTAGAATTGTAATTATGATAAATAAAGAAAAAATTTTGGGAGAACTAAAGTCAAAATGATAAACTCGTAATTGCAAGTTATAAAGCCCGAATTGCAAGAAATAAATTTTAAATTCTGGCAAAAATCAAAAACTAGAATTGCAATTATAATAAATAAAGTGAAATGTTTAAGAGAACTAAAGTCAAAATGATAAACTCATAAGTTATAAAGCAATTCTGGCAAAAAGTAAAAACTAGAATTGCAATTATGATAAATAAAGAAAAATGTTTGAGAGAGCTAAAGTGAAAATGATTAACTCGTAATTGAAAGTTATAAAGCTCAAATTGTGATAAATAAACGTTCAATTCTGACAAAAAGTAAATTATAAGAAATAAAGATAATTAAACTCATAATTGCAATTTACATAAATGAAGTTATACATTTGCAATTGCAAGAAATAAAGTACATTCTTACATTTAAAAGTGAAATTCAGCATGTTACATAACAAAAAATGCAGTTTTAACTGGTGCGCAATGCATCTTGGGATAGGCTAGGCTGCGAGGGATCCACTTGTTCTATCATTCGCAGCTTGGGGAGCGATGATCCGCCATTTGGGGAACGATGACGAATGATTCGCAGCTTGGGCCTTACAAACACGTTTGTAGGCGGCGACGCATTCGGCCTTGGAAGAACGCAGCCTCTGAATTGGGACACAGCTAAAGTGAGAATTGCATGGAATTCGTCGCAATTACCTTCATTTCATTCTGTGGTCGAACAAGCTTCCATAGTCAGCGTTTGGGGCGAGAAGAAACCTTGAGATGAGTTCACAGATTTAGGGAGGCGTCTCGAACTGCCGTTCGGTGTCTTTGTGCTTGTTGGAGAAAGACGAGGCCGCCGTCGGCAGGGTTCAGTCGGAGTCATCGCTGCCTCCTTTTATAGAAGTTCAATTAATATTTCAGGATCTGCGGGAGCCGTGGCTTGAAGCAGAACCACTTGATGTTTGGCTGAATGGAAAATGCAGAGTACTAAACATCCCTCCATGCTGGGGAAAAAGAAAAATACAAGGCTTTTGGAGAGGGAGCCACTGTGAGAAAAGGTGCATAAATCCTGCATGTGCCTTTCCTCCAATAACACGACGCGTTTCTCGGAAATTAAACGTATCGTCTCCGATAAACAAGCCAACGGAGGAAAAAATCCATTGTCTGGTCAGCCTGTGGCCTTGCGGTTTTTATTAAATATTGATTTGATTTGTAAAAGGCCACACGCTGTGGGCTTGGCCGAATGTCGTGAACTCCCAGTTTGTTCTAACAATCTGTTAGAAATCGAACATCTGATGTTTAGGTTTGGTGGCTCAAGGAAAAACCAGCCAATCTCCTTGACCTTCTGAACGCAGATCTGGCAAAGTGAGCCTGATTTTGCTATTTGCAAATATAATTCCTGTTGTGCATGTGGGATGTAAACTTGCAACAGCTGACAAAACATGTGCAAGCAGAGTAAATCTTCAGTAATGTCAAGTAAATGTCTAGACTGAGATGTTTGCACGATTCACTTGATCTCATATCTTAATGAAGGAATTATGGTCAGTAGATTTATCTGGATTCAAGAGATGATATGCTTGTTCCTTCATAAAGGAGGTACATATATGTGATCCTGGACCACAAAACCAGTCATAAGTTGCACGGGCATATCTGTGGCAATACTGTACATGGGTCAAAATGATGCCAAAAATTATTAGGATATTAAAGGAGTAGTTCACTTTTAAAAAAACTTTTGCTGATAATTCACTCACCCCCATGTCATCCAAGATGTCCATGTCTTTCTTTCTTCAGTCGAGGAGAAATTAAATGTTTTTGATGAAAACATTCCAGGATTTTCTCCATATAATGGACTTCAATGGGTTCAAACGGTTCAAGGTCCAAATGAGAGTTTTAGTGCAGCTTTAAACGATTCCAGACGATGAATAAGGGTCTTATCAAGCGAAACTGAGCGGTAATTTAAAAAATAAATAATAAAGTTTAAGTTTTATAAGCACAAATGCTCGCCTTGCTCTGTTCTGTGATGGACGTTCGTGACTTCTCCTGTTCAAATCAAATCGAATCAACCCTTTTTTCGAGTCATTTGTTTCATTCAATGAATGAAGTGACTCGAAAAAAGATTCTATGGAGATATTTTGTAATGAATGCCGTAAATATATAAAAAATGTATTGGATGCAGGAAAATCACCAACATAAATGGACAACTTTAAAGGTGATTTTCTCAATATTCAGCAATACGTAACTG